>VDFB02271358.1:657549196-657596806 GCA_007258455.2 Sequoia sempervirens
AACACAAGCACAAGAGAGAAAAAATGTTTTTTTTTGGTGAATGGGGGTTTTCCTTGGTCAAACCCCATTTTGGTAATCAGACCTTGAATTGAAATAAAGCATGAAAGAGGGAATGAAGAATGAACAATGCTATGTTACCACTCAACAAACCCTTGGATAAATATTTGAATGTAGATCTTAGAAGGTCTACAACTTTCATGAAATGACTTCAATGGATGTGGATCTTGATACTTGAAATAATGCTTTGAATGCTTGAACTTGATCTTGAAACCTACATCACAATGTTAGCTCCAAAAACATGCATGAAGCAAGAAGAATTTGACATGATGAATGGATCTTGATTGCTGCAATAAATCTCTAATAAATATGCTCTTGAATGCTTTTGATCATCAAATTTTCTATAGGAATGCTCTCATCAAAATGCTAAGTGAAATTCTCTTGTAAATCTAGGTGAAACTTAGTGAAATAACCTTGTATTTATAGGTATGTATCCTTAATTTCCCGAAATTAAAATATTACAAGCTGACATTAAAATATGGATTTGGGGACCTTAAAATATTGTCAAAAACATATTTTAAATTTAGGTTCAAAGGCCTAGGGAGGACCCATTCACCTATAGGTGAAATGGTCCCAAGGCCCTATTCTTGGAACACACATTGCTCAAGGTAAAGTGTTATGTGTTGGGATTAATTATTGTCGGGTTTCCCCTTCGGAAAATATAATTTATTAGGCTTGTAAATGTAAAATAGGGCTTATTAAGGCATAATTAAGTCCATTTTTATTAAGAGGGTCCAAACAAGTGTAAAAATGTAAAGGGATACATTTTTCAACACTAAATTAATGCATTATTAAGTCCATTTTAATTAGGAGGGCCCAAACAAGTGTGAAAATGTAAAGTGATACATTTTTCTAGACTACATAAATATAATTATTTCTCCTTTTATAAATATTTTTTATAAATATTCTTCATTAATCTACATTTTAATCAAAGGATATCATTTTCTTTTATTTTCTATGTCCTTTTAATGCTTCCATAACTTTCTTTTCACTCCAGGGAAAAAACTTCATAACATTGCCCCCTATAATTTATTTCATGTCCTCAATAGCTTAATTTGAATCTACACCATAACTCATGAAAAATAATTAGGATATTAGTAAATCTATTGCTTTTAATTTCATCTATAATCTTATTTCATAAACTATAGATCTTATCAATTCTTTTAATTCAAAATTAGATCAATATAAATACTTTGATAATAAGTAACATGATTAAAAATATAAATGTACTTTTTTATGAATCAAATTATGATTTTACAAAGAGCTAATGAAAGTTTATATACAGTATCTTCCATCTTGCTCATTCATGTAAACTCTTATTGTGAAAAAAAAAAGTTTTATTCTTCTTCAATAAAAAATTGATAAAATCATTCATATTATCACATAGATGATAATTAGTGAATGCTATGCATAACATGTGATATGAAGTCACCTATTGCTAAAAATATCCCAAGATGATAATCTGCATTCTAGACTACATGAGTATCCTCTTTCCCTAAATATTTGAATGGAAACAAGAATACAATTACTCTTAAATAAAGTATATTTCAAATAGCCATTCAAACAAAGTTCAAAGGAAAGTGTCAATCCTACAATGATCTAGTATAAATTATCCTATTGCTATCAATAATATTTGTAACACCTAATATAGTCATAACATCTTTGAACAATTTACACAAAAGATTCAGTTTCTTCCTTGTATAACTTGGAACATCTTGTGCAGTTACATCAATTAGATTCAATGGAAGGCATCATACCTTACATTTTTTCCCTTCTCTTTCCCACTTTCGTGTCCTACCATTGTTACAAGATGGAATTTTATGAAGTTAAATATATTATATATTTATTACATGAGGTGAAGGGAGATAGAAAATAGGTCAAATCGCTTAGAAACTAGACATCATTAAGGAAATAATCCTTTTGTATGATCTACAAGTCATACAATCCTAGAGATAGTTATATTTATCTTATCATATTCCAATTGAGTTTGGATATTGTATTTTGTTACTAAATTTTAGTTATCAATTGTTGTATTTTATAAGTTAAGTATATTGATTGTGATTTTGTAAGGTAGATTAGTAATAGTGAAGTCCCTAGAATAGGCTTTGTTACCGAAAACAATGTTTCTTTTCTCCCAAAGTTAATTAGTATTTGTATTGGATTTAAATAAGATTAATATTAAAGTTAACATAATTTGCAATATATAATGTTATCAAAATAGATATAAATAACAATATACACTATAGATGTGCTAATTTATAAGAAATATAAAATAAATTATTAACATAATAAATTGAATAAAAAATCCATATGTTTTGATAAAATTAACATCAAAATCATAATATTCCCAATACCTTTTAATACCAAGGGTTTTCAATACTTATTTGAATCACAACACTTGGAAAGGTCATTCTCACCCTTGAAAGATTTTAGTGGCATTGGCCTTCACTATGAAACACTTGGATTAATTGTGTTAAATTATAATACATGCCTACTCGCATGAAAAGGTGTGCCTACTCACACAAACCCTTGCAAAGACAATATCGAATGTACTCTATACGTCGAGTTTGACACACTTAGTGTGCCCCTCTCCAATGCCCATAACTCACCAACTACTTTCTTATTCCTTGAGTGATCTCCATGCCCCTTTCCAAGTCTCACATAAATGATTTATATAAGCCTTAAAGGGTAGTTTCTAAACCATCACACCCTTTCATACAAGCTGCCTTTAATAAATATTTAGTAAATATAATTATTCATCCATTTTCAAATACTTTTTATAACTATTCTTCATTAATCCCAATTTTAATCAAAGGGTATCATTATCTTTTATCTTCTATGTCCTTTTAATGCTTTCATAACTTTCTTTTCACTTTGGGGAAACCTTCATAACATTCCCCTTGTAATTTAACTCCAGGGTATAAGAATGGACTTTTCCCCTAACCTCCTTGAGGTTAGATAAATGTCACTCTAAATAATCTAAATTCAGTCCTGAGGTCTTTTTTGTGGAATGATAATGTTGAGGGTAAGGCTAGAATTTCCCTTATTGCTTGGGATAGGATTTTTCTTAGTAAAGAACTAGGTGGTACTGATATTAGAGGCTTAGACCACCAGAATCTTGCTTTAGGAGCCAAATTAGTATGGAGACTGTATCAATCCCCCAATTCAAGATGGAGCAGACTAATGCTTTCCAAATATTTAAATACCTATTCAAGGGAGAGTATCTTTACCATGTCCTCTTTTCCCAAAGGTTCTGTAGTTTGGAATTTCATTTCCTCTTGTCGGTCGGTCATTCTGCCCCATCTTTCATGGTATTGGTTGTTTTAGAAGCTTGATTGGTCTTTGGTGGTATGCCCTTCCTTATCTCTTCAGTTCAAATCTTGGCCTTTGTTATATCGTGCTTCCTTCTTTTCTTGTTTATGGATTGTCTCCCCATCTTTTCTTTTGTGGAACATTTGGTTGGAGAGGAATAATAGAATCTTCAAAGGTAAAGCCTCTTCCCTGGAAGATGTGCTATTTAATATAAAAAAATCAATTTCTGAAGTAGTGAAAGCGTATATACTCAAAAAAATTAATAGCTTGAAAACCTTCTCAAATTGGGATAGTTTCATCCTTAAAACATGGACACTGATTAAATATTTTCCCTTTCATGGCTCAATCACAAATAAGATTGATAAATGTTTGGCAAGGAAGGATGCCAAATGGTTACCTCCTCTAGAGAATAGCTATAAATTGTATTATGATGGTGCCTCGAGAGTAAATCCAAGGAAATATGGAGTTGGTATAGTTATTTCAGATGCAAACTCAAAGATTCTAAAGTCTGCTTGTAAGGTCTTACTTGATGGAACTAACAGTTAGGCTGAACTCGAGGCTGCCAATCTAGGTTTGGATTTGGCCATTTCTTTAGGTATTAAAGATATTGTTAATTGAAGGAGACTCTATGGTAATTTTTCATGCGATCACCAATAAAACAACTTATGTTTGGCAGATCCAATATTTGTTAAAAAGAGTTCCTCTACAATTAAAATTATTTAACAACTATTCAGTGACACATTGTTATAAAGAAGCGAATTGTGTTGTTGATTATCTTGCTAATAAAGCTATAGATGAGAAAATTGTTTTTAAAGAATTCATGGGGGAATAAATTCATCCCTTATGCAAATAAGTAATCTTTGGTATCTCAGGTTCTTGTTATAATGATTATGGGCTGATTGTATTGTTATTTAATCATTGTTCATTATATAAGCAGAATGGCTCTCCTTGGTTGTTGGTCTATTGCAAGTTTTGCAGGTTGTCTTGGTATGAATCATGCTTTTAGAATTCACAGTGGCGTGGTATAGAATTTCTCAGCCTATAAAGTGTAAGGATTTTAGTGATTCTCATACATACGATTATGAGAAGCTTGGTAAGGTTTTCTGTATGGGTGATGTGGATGTTTTTTTGGCTATTAAAAAGGTGGTGGGAAAACAATGGTTGTAGGAAAATTCAAATGCCACCTTTTGTGAAGTGCTTTCCCATTTTCTTACTATATGCATGGATATCTTATTGGATTCTAAAATGCTCTTTATTCTTGCTACTAAATTTGTGCAACCTAATTTTTTTTCTAGCTCGGAGGTTCATAAGTCTTTGGATAAGTATTTGTTTGACTATGGCCTTTTTACTCTTGGTGGTTTTATATCTCATAATGAATTGCTCTCTAATGGATTTTGTGGAGTTTTGTTGAAGCCTCTTAGGTATGGCATCATTTGTGATGATTTTGAGGGGACCATTTTTGATTGTCACCATCTTTTAGTAAAAGTTTCTCTTGAAGTTCTTGCAGCTGGCATTGAGGTCTTCTTGGCGATGCATTTCCTATTTGATTTGGTTGCGAGGTCATTGTCTTCGGGACAGTCTTTGGCTTCCCTCTCCAAAAAAGTGGAAGATTTCTCTTTGGATCACTTTTTGCCTCTTTCTTATTATGAGGTTAGTTCTAGTTCCAATCCTCAATTGGAGGATTCTTGATCAGTTATGGTATTAGCTTGGTTATGCCCTTATTTTGTGTTTTGGGGCTATGCATACTTGTCTATATTTTTTCTAGACTGGGGGCTAGTGGGTGGTTTTTTCCTTACCTTTTGGGTACATGCTTCTAGATGGGTTTTATTGAGTATGCAAACTATCATTTTGTATCCCTTTTTTGGCTCTCTTGGTAGTCTCAGGATTGAGTTTTACCTGGAAAGTTGTATACTTTTATTTAGGTTAATAAAATTTTAGTGGCTTTGCCCCTTTTATTAAAACAAAATTAGCTCCTATCCTCAATAGCTTGATTTTAATCTACATCATAACTCACCAAAAATAATTAGGATATTAGTAAATTTATTAGTTTAATTTCATCTATAGTTTTATTTCACAAACTATAGATCTTATCAATTCTTTTAATTCAAAATTAGATCAATATAAATACTTTGATAATAAGTAACATGATTAAAACTACAAATGTACTTTTTCAAGAAGAAAATTATGATTTTAAAAAGAGATAATGCAAGTTTATATACAAGATCTTCCATATTGCTCATTCATGTAAACTCATGTTGTGAAAAAATAAATAAAAAATACATTTTATTCTTCTTCAATAATTTTTTTAAAAAAGCATTCATATTATCAAATAGATGATAATTAGTGAATGACATGCATAACATGTTCTATGAAGTCACCTATTGCTAAAGGGTAAAAGAATACAGTTGTGTCACACTTTTAGCCAACTTATCAACACAAGTGAATTAAGTATTTTTAACTAAAAATTACTTTTTGTCAAACATATGATCTTGTAAGATCCATTCTAGCTAAGTTATATATGTCCACAATTTTTACAAGTAAACTTATTGAATAAATGCATATTTAACATCACTTTGAGTCCAATTTACCAAAAACTAAAATTATTTAAAAAACTTGGATGTTTGAACAACTTCTACTTGTGTAATTTTTTTTTTAAATATAAAAAATACCCTTTTGTAGATCCATAAGTTTAATTTTGAAAAACGTATATATTTTAATAGTTTAATTATTATTCATATTTTTCTTTTTATTTTTAATAAATTTAGGTTATCAACACAAAATATTAGGTTGATTACCATGTCAAGAAAAAATAGTAAAACATAAATTTTTTTGAAGAAAATATGATGCCCTAGATACAAGTATCTATATCAAGATGATATATTTTTTTATATTTTAGATAAATAATTAATATGCAAGTTGATGTCGAATGGAAACAACTAACTTTTAATATTCACACATTTTAGTACTTATTTAAAAATATATATTTATCAAAATTGAAAAAAATATATCCATGCCCTAAAGTTTCAAGTTATAAATACACAAAAAAATTGAAGGAAAAAAAAAAATTACTATATAAAGATTGACGTCTCATGTAACTTCCTTTTTTAGCATTTTATTAGCATGTGATATTGCTATTAGGATTCAACCACGTATTTTTACGAGTCAAACTCATTGACCCATGTTTCATGAGTAGTGGTTCACAAGAACCCATCTCCCATGATAGTGAATGGACCACTTAGCACTCATTGCTCTTAATATTGTTTAAATGAGAACAAAATTTCTTGAATTTTTGCAAGCCATGGGGCTAATTTAGGTTTGTGTCATCAACGAACCAAAAAGCTAAAAATCTCCATAAATAGAGAACAAAATATAAATAGTATTTAATTAACAAAATTCCACATGTACTGATTTGAGAATATATACGTGGATTTTTCAACAACTTCTACTCATGTATTTTTTTTTTAAAATATAAAAATACCCTTTTGTAGATCCATAAGTTTAATTTTGAAAAATGTATATATATTAATAGTTTAATTATTATTTATATTTTCCTTTTTATTTTTACTACACAGTTGAATCCTGATAGCAATATCACATGCTGATAAAATGTTGAAAAATGAAGTTACATGAGACATCAATCTTTATATAATAAATTTTATTTTTTTCTTTCAATTTTTTGTGTATTTATAACTTGAAACTTTAGGGAATGGATATATTAATAGTCAGATGACATAGAGTTGTAGTGGTGGATTTTCCTGTTACTTTGAGATAGTGAATCTCTGTAACAGTTTCTTATATTCTTCTTTCTTCTTGGAAGTGAGCCACCCGATAGTGAGCTTTTCTTCTTTTTCTGGGAAGTGAGCCTAATTGTATTTAGTGTTGCTATTCATATATGAACCATCAAAAGATAGGGTTCACCAAAATGAATTAAGAAAATGATGAAATTCCTATTCTCCTATGTTTCATTCAATTATGAGGGTTATAATGCATAAATGACAATAAAAAATCAAACCTATCCAATATAGCAATCAAAAGGCAAGTTTTAGGAGGGTCAAACACTATGTACCTATTGCAAAAAGTTCTTTTTCGAGCCTCATTGAGGACTCATTCGCCCTATGGTGAATGGGTCTTGGCTAGGGTTCTAGAAAATCAATTTTTGGGTTTTGTTCTTCAATGTATGTACTCCCAGATCTTAGTCAAAGACTGTCGAAAACCTGAAAATAAATTTTGTAGCTTAGTTTATGTGATTTTGCAAGAAAGGTGACAACTTTGACAACTTTGCAAATTTTATAAATTTTCTTTCCAATTGATCTTCAACCTAAAACCTGCAATCACACATCAAAGGAGAAGAAAATGTTGATTATTAGGGAATATGGGTTTGCCTTGGTCAAACCCTGTTTTGGTAATTAAACCTTATAATGAAACAATGCATAAAAGGAATGATGAATGCACAACAATATGTAACAACTCACCGATCCTCAATTGAACCTTGGATAAATCTACAATCTAGCATGAAGTAGCCTCAATGAATATAGACCTTGATCATGGACTTGACATAAGATAATGGCTTTGAATACTTGAACTTGATCACCAATGCTAATCAACACATTAGCTCAACAACATGCATGATGCATTATGCCTTTGACATGATGAATGGATATTGATTGCTGCAATATTCCTTCTTCAAATCTTCCCTTGAATGCCTTAGAAATGCTCTTGAATGCTCTATAATGCTCTTGTGAAAATTTCTTGATCTCATGAAAGTCTTAGGTTCTTAGGATGAAACATAGTGAAATAACCTAGTATTTATACATAACTTAAGATTAAATCCCTGATTTCAAATATCACAAGCTGACATCAAATCTAGGATTTGAAATCATTAAAATACTACCAAAAACATATCCCAAGGGGGGTCCTGGGTTAAGTGAGCACCCATTTTCCATGTGGCGAATGGGTCCTAACACACTTAACTAGGACACACTTCGAGGGATGTTAAATGTTATGTAAAATAAGGGTCCTAGGACTTAGTGAGGACCTATTCACCATGTGGCAAATGGGTCCTAGGTCACTAACCTAGAACACACACCTTGTAAAATTAAGTGTTGTGTAATATCATTTATGAATGTTGGGTTTTATCCCTCAAAATTTGTAATTAATTAGGTTTGTATTTGAATTAAAGGGGCCAATTAAGGAAAATTAAACCTCACTTAATTAATAAAGCCCTAGATTAGTGTGAAAGTGTAAATATACACTTTACAACACCCTAAATAAGGCACCATTAAGTCCATTTAGTTAAATTGGACCCTAAACTTAATGTGAATGTGTAAAAAAAATTACAACACTAAATCAAGGCAACATTAGGCTCATTTTAATATTAATTATTTCCAAATTAAGTGTGAAAAAGGGATATTTTTTTGACACTGCAATATATATGTGAGCTAATCCTCATCGTGGTTTTTCCCTTCTTGGGTTTTCCATGTAAATATACTATCCTCATGTGTTTGAATGTGTTTGTATTACTATTTCTCATGTTTACATTCTGCTAATGCATGATGAGGGTTTAAGGGATAACAAGGGTTTGAATGTTGATGAGGGATTGAATTTTTTTAATGTATAGCTGATTCACCCCTCCTCTTAGTTGTCCTGTGCATCTAAAATACCTTACATTTGCAATATTGCATTTAAGCAATATAACCAAAATAAATACTTGAATACTACTTCATTGAGTGAATGGATTTTTTTTTCAAAGATTTTAAATGTTGTATGAGATTATTGAGCAACTCAAGAAGGTTACGTGCAACATAAAATTATTACCTACCTAACCTGATCATTTTTTCCCTTCTCTTTCCCTCTTTCGTGTCCTACTATTGTCACAAGATGGAATTTTATGAAGCTATATATATTATATATTTATTAAATGAGGTGAAGGGATATACAAAATAGGTAAAATCCCTTAGAAGTAAGACATAATTTGGGAAATACTCCTTTTGTATGATCTACAAGTCATACAATCCTAGAGATAGTTATATGTATCTTGTCATATTCTAATTGAGTTTGAATAGTGTATTTTGTTAGTGAATTATTTATCAATTATTGTTGTATTTTATAAGTTAAGTATATTGATTGTGATTTTGTAAGGTATATTAGTAATAGTGAAGTCCTTGGAATAGGATTTGTTACGAAAAATAATGTTTCTTTTCTCCAAAAGTTAATTAAGTATTTGCAGTGGATTTAAATATGGTTAATATTAAAGTTAACATAATTTGAAATATATAATGTTATCAAAATAGATACAAATAACAAGTACACTATAGATGCGCTAATTTTTTATAAGAACTCTAAAATAAATTATTAACATAATAAATTGTATAACACATCTATATGTTTCCATCAAATTAAAATCACCATCATAATATTCCCAATATCTTTTAACATCAAGGGTTTTCAATACTTATTTGAATCACAATACTTGGAAAGGTCACTCTCACCCTTGGATGGTTTTAATGGCATTGGCCTTCACCATGACACACTTAGAGGACCTATGTAAAAAAACAACTCATGCCTACTCACACAAAGCCTTGGCTAGGACAATCTCAGATGTACTCTGTACCCCACGTTGGACACACTTTGTGTGCCACTCTTTAATTTCCATAACTCACCAACTACTTTTTTCTTCCTTGAGTTATTTCCATTCTGCTTTCCACGTCCCACATAAATGCTTTATATAAGCCTTAAAGGGTGGTTTCTAAACCATCAAACCCTTTCACAAAGGCTTCCTCTAGTTAATATTTAGTAAATATAATTATTCCTCCCTTTTAAAATGTTTTTTTATAAATATTCTTCATTAATATCCATTTGAATCAAAGGATCTCATGATCGTTTATTTTATATCTCCTTTTAATACTTTCATAACTTTCTTTTCACTTTGGGGGAAAAATTTCATAACACTAGAGAGGCCTATTTTTCCAAGTATTAAGGGCATGATGAACTTTGACATGAAATGAGTACATGAATAAGTTAAGGAAACTTGCTAACTTTGTATCAATTGATGCTAAATTAAGCTAATATGATCTAATGGTGAGAACACCTCTCAATATTATGGATGACTTGCCTACTCTAAATATGTAATTGGATTTGTGAATTTAGGATGGGATTCCTTATGATTGCATTTGCTAAATGTCGACAACTAATTATAAATATTACCATTCAAAAATTAGGGTGACGTTCGTACCCATCCGGAAAGGGTAGAATACAATTAATTAAATCAGCCCCACCCCTTAGGTTGGGTGGGATGGGAAGGACCTGTATGGGTTCTATAGTTGATTTCATCTATAAATCACCTATATATAGTTGACTACACCTATAGCTCATGTACATACACACATAAACATATACACATATGTATATACATATATGTATGTATGTATGTATGTATGTATACATGTGTAATATCCTTATATATTTTAGATCTTGATCTATATTAATTTTAACCAAGAACACATAGATAGAAATTAAAAAAAACTTTTGTTTATGTTTGAAGACTAGTAAACATAGAGATAAGAAAATATATAAGAGATTATATTCAATTACAAAGAATTATCCATATTTGATAGATTAAGTGTGTGTAATAGCCTATTGTTCCTTTACAAAATAACCATATTTGAGGTAGAATAAACATTTAACAAGATCAAAAAATGTTATAACTTTCACACTTGATCAATGGAGCCACTCTTAGTTGACCTGACATGCCTACTATCCTAAGATCTCACTTAGTAGGCCAGTTGATGTTTGTTTCATGATAAACTTGACATTTATTAGGTGGCTAGAATTATATAAAACCATGGGTTTAATGGAACTAGGGTATTTTTTAGGTTGAAAAAGATGTTTAGAGGTGTCACCAAGGTCTTGAATGATTGCACTAGTTTTTTATGGGTTTGAATTACAATTAGAATGCCACCTAGGTTATAGAAGATTGTGATTTCTCTCTCCAAATGGTAGTAGGAATTTGTATTGAAATTGCTATAGAATTGGTTGCAAGGGTAGTGTGCCCTAATTTTATCAATGTAGCCTATGATCGGTTTATAACCTATAGAAATAAGTAGAAAAATAGCTTGCAATGTTCAAAATAACTCAAATTAGTGTTGTAGACCTGCAATGATTCTATCAACAATAGAGTTAAATGTTTATCCTAACATTGGGGTCATCCTTGCAAGTACAATAAAAAAACTCAAATAAATTACAAAAATATGTGGTAGGAAATGTTTCCTCCAACTAACAATGAGTGTATAGATATACCTTCCCTGGAATAGGGAATATGGGTGCAATCTTGGTGCTAATAATTCAAATTGCTTCTTACATTTATTTATTATTTTTTTTAAATTTTATTTGTTACTATATATGTTAGTGTTAATAAATAATTTTTTATTATTAACGGCTTGAGGTGTTAAGGTCGACTATAAGGGGGGAACATTATTTCCCTCCCTCCTTCAAATTACTTTCCCTAAAATAGTTTTGAACTTGGATGATAAAAAATCTCCACTCCTTCTCATGTGACATCTTCAAGTAGAATATTCTTCCATTTTATCAAGTATTTTAGGGCCTTGTTCCTTAAAATTTTCTCTCATATTGATGATAATTTGGTCTCTAATATTAAATTTTCTTTATCATCAAGTGGTTTCATCTCTAAAGATGGTGTGACCTACTATCCAATATCCCTCTTAAAACATGACACATTAAAAATATTGTGAATTCTACTATTTTTTCAAAAGTTCCAATTTATATGCAATCTCACATATCCTCCATATGATCTTACAGGGCCTATAAAATCATGACTTAATATTTTTTTCACCACTCCCCTTGAGGGACGATTTCCTATATGGATGTAACCTTAAAAAAAATATGTCTTCTACTTCAAAATTTATCTCTAGATGGTGATGATTAACATACATATTTTACTAATTTTGGGTATACTGTAGGTTCTCCTTGAGTGCACTCAAAATATCTATACTTTGTTGTACCAAATCTCTAGCTCCAAGAACTCTACTATCTAAAAGATTCAAGTCGATGAGTAAAATACATCATAATCACATAGTTCCTTGAAGGGAGTCAAACTAATAGATTTATTATGAGTGGAGTTGTAGCTCAATAGTCCCCAAGGTGACACCACTCAATCCATGTTGTTTTCTACCTTGTAACGTAATTCCTCAAATACCCTTTAATCTATTTGCGTACAATATCTATTTCCCCATCTATTTGTGGTTGACAACTAGTGCCTAAAGTCAACTTGATGCCTATCAATTGAAAGAGATATTTCCAAAATAAATTAATGAAATGTTACCCGATTTTAAGCTTTCAACTGAAATCAGGTTTAGTGTTTATTCTTTTTGTGTTGTTCATTTAAACATTTAAAAAGATAAACCATAGTCTGCTAAGTCAAGTCAATATGCATGATAGAGAATGTCAAATGAAATAGATTACATTTTTACTCCAATGTTGCAATTACAACAAATGAGAAAAGAAAACCATATGTGCTACAAATGTAATCTTTATTGATAATCATGAAGTGTACATGTCCCTCACAAGCCAAGTGACTAACCTTACTTATTCAATGAAAATAAAGAAACAATTTATACATGAATAAGTAGACAAAACAAAATGTGGTATAAGGGTGGAGGCCAATCATTGCTTGAGAATGACTTGTTTTGAAGTTGTCCTCTTGCCCTGCTGCTGCCCCCAAGCTACTTGTGTCCTTCCCATCTCCGTAGTACTCCTAGCTCCTGCATTTGGAAAAAAAAATGACATTAGAGCAATGCTCTAAGCAATGAAAGATCTCAAACCTTACATGAACACCTACCTATGCATGTATAAACTAATATCTAAGAGTATTAAATAAGTATACAAACCTTGGATGTCCTAGAAAACAATGAAGTCATCAAACACATCCAAAGTATGCATCTATTTTCTAACTTGTTTGCTTCATGTGTAGATTTAGGACAAGTCTGGATATTGTTCTAATTCAGTTAAATACAACATGTGGCGTAAATGTGGCTTCCATGAGGATAGATCTCAACATGCTTTGAGAGAAATAGGAAATTGAGCAACTTGATCAAAGATGTATCTGTTATTAATGCATTAAATCAATATGGAATCACACTAGTTGACCAACTTTCATTATCAGATTCAAAAGATGCAACACATTTTTTTGGATATGTCTTTCAATCTTCTTAAGTGGATCCATGATCTATTTTATAAAAAGAAGTAAGTGATTTCGGAGATGCATCACGTCCAATCATAGATGCATCAAGTTCAATTATGCATCTCTTAAATAATGAGGGAGAAATCCAGAGTATTGTCAGGTCCCTCTCACCTTAACCCTATTGGACAACCACACATCACATAGGATGGTGAGCTTTCAGGTCACCAATGTAGGTGACATGTGTCTACCCACTAGGATCAAAGCGAGGAGATGGTTATGTGTTACACATGATCAAAAGGTAAACAAATGTTGTAGAGACTAGGTAGCAAATTCATGTGGGGCAGCAAGCATTGTTATGGAAGCCATGAAGGTTGGGACATCAAGATGTGTTCTCACGTCATGAAGGACAACAAAGACAAATATATTTTGACTTTATTGAAGGAAAACAAGAAATGGTCACAAGAGATTACATTACAGATGAAGAAGAAAGGAAGGGAAGTAAAAAATTTCAACTGCCCTGTTTGGTGTCACATAATGATCAACTTTCATCTACATTTTCTTGAGTTGCTTAGACCAAAGGATTACCTCCACAAGTGATATGCAGTTGACAATAAATTTATTGATGGAAATGGGGAAGTAGTCAAGTTTCACAACTTACAAAGTGTAACTTTTAATGGGCATGAGATATTTGCCACAGTTGGCTGCACAATTTGTTGTTTTGAGACAATGAAAATGATAGGAATTTAACAACAATGGGAAGAACAATGTGAAGTTATAAGCATGATGAATAGTCTATGCATAACAAACTATATATAAGGAGAAAATCATAAAAAATTAACAAGGACCACCAAATGCATGACTTCAAACAAGGGTTAAAAGAAAATAGAGTACCATCATCAAAAGGCAGTCTGCATAACCTACAGGTATATTAAGGACATAACAGAGTAATCTATAACAACATTAAAGGAGGAAACCATGAATGAAGCTACAAATGCATGCTATTAAGCTACAAATGATCATCATAAATAGTGATTGAATCAATAAATCCAACTCCACAAGTATTCATCATGTAAACAGAAGTGAAGATAATGCAATGAAGGTTCATTATGTAAGTGTAGACATCAAAATGATGGTGGTGGTTTTCTCACCAGTGGCATGCATGTCACTTGTAAAGTTTTCTTGAGAGCTCATGTGGCATCTCTAGTAGAGAGTTCATTGACAACACTAGAACCCTCATATAATGTGATCATGATGCAATTGCTATGCCCAGATCAGAGGTGTGGAATGAAACTCATTAAAGCAGACATGATTGATTTACTTGATATTGTTACTGTGAAGAACTATGGTAACTGGATAGGAGCTACTTGTAGTGATCTCTACTGTGAGCTGTCTAGTGCCAATAAGATTTGTTGTATTAAGTGTAAGGAGAGGATGAAAAAGAAAATGCTCAAGCATGTCCTCCATTAAAGGAATAGGAATGAATAACAACAACGAGGAGGAAAATCAATCACACAGTATTGCATATAATGAAAGTATTCAATGCCAAGATTCATGGGTATGCACAAATTGTGACATTTCTAGGTGTGTTGCACGCGAGTTTGCCATTGAAACTCAGAATAAGCAAAGTGGATGCACAGGTGGTCATATTTGTAGAGGAGCAAAAAATTACAGTTCACTATGAGCATATCAAGTCCTCAACAATTGGAATGTCTATTTATCAGAAGGATGTCTCTAATCTCTCCAAGGAATTGGAATGTCTTTCAAGTGCTATTCAAAATGATTCAAAACACCCTTCAGACATAAATATGTTGCGGATGGAAAGGAAGAAGGCCTCTCCCTAAACAGAGCCATAAATCCAAGGCGTAAAGTTTGCATAGATAGTAGTAAAGGACTGTTACTATAGGAGCATAGAAGAAAATAATAAAGGAGCAGTGCCAGAGCATAGAATCAACTAAACAATGTTATTCATCATCAACTAGAGTTATAGAATACAAGGAGTTGATCACTCTCTCATGAAAACTCATTCACATTATATTCTTGCAAAATCTTGTGAAAAATGAGAAAACTTAAAATGTAGGGGGTTTAGTTCAATTTTTTCATGGCCACGACCTGTAAAGGTCTTCTCATTTCAAAAAAACTAAAACCCAACTGGGTGTTTTTAATGAAATGCAATATTGCCACAGATTGAAGGTAAAACACTTGATGCTATTTACATAAAATTATTTTTCTGCGAATTGAAGGAAACCCACTTGGGTTTCTTTGAGGAAATTGCAAGTTTTCTACAAGATCAACAAACCCACTTGGAGTTCGATTGGAAATTACAAATACAGAGCCATTGAAAAGGCCCTCACGGAGTTTTAAAAAAGGAACAAAAATATAAGAGACCCATTTCATTACTTGCAGCCATGCCCAAAGGCCAGTTTTTCTTCTATAGATCAAGAACCCATCTGGGTTGATTAAAATTTGCTAATATAGAGGAACATTGAAAAGACATTATGGAGCTTTCAAGTGAAGCAAAGCAACAGATAAAGATACCCTATTTCTATCCATGGCCGCGACCAAAAGAAGCATATCTCTTCATGAAAACAATGGAGAAAATTTGAGTTTTCTTCCTTCAATGCAAAATACAAAAGGAGATGAGCATTTTTTCTTTATTCTCAAGAGTGGAGATGATTCATTTTGCTAAAAAATTTGAAGGTATGGGATCGACTTAGAACTCACCTGAGCTATTTTGCTCATTTCCTTGTTTGGGAAAGCTTTTTGTCACATGATAATGTTTCCATTCGAGCTCCAAAATGTCACCAATGGCGGTTGTTTAAGGATGAAGTAACAATAGAAAGGAGAATAATGAAACAAGTTCATCAGAAAATGCTTATGGCTACGACAATTTTGCCTTCAAAGAGCTCCAAAAAAGTGATAAAACATAGATTTTGTTCACAAAGAACCAGTTACCTGTTATTCCCTATGGTTTTCATCATGAAACGTGTTAAGAATCGACCTAGAAAAGCACCATTTCTAGTGTTGACTCAAACCCTATAGTGGCAACATTATTCCTCCAGAATGATCGATGAGAAAATGATGGGTTTTTCTCATTCTTTTGTCTTTTGATGATTAGGGTTTGACCCTATTTCGATGCCGATGGGATTTTTTATCCCATGTTTTAAAAATGAAGTCCATATTAATGCATTGTGGGGGCCGAAACATGTGTTTATTGACTTAGGCATTTTATGCCTTAAGTCTTTTTTCCTTGTTTCAAAACATTGGTAAGTCCTTCAAGCAATTCAAACATATGGAGTGTGCCAGGTCATGTGTAATATGCCTTTGAGTTTTGATCATGAACATCATGTGCCTTGAAGACTTAGAGGATACCTTCCTAGAAGTGTGGAGGTTAGCCATATAGGCCAATTTTGAGCTTTTTGTTTTGCTGCCTTTGAAAATTAGAATATTGACCACATGTGGCCTTACAATGCAGAATGAGGAAAGGTAAAATGATCAAGTTTCTTGAAAAATTGTGACCTTGTTTAAAGATTTTAAAAGCATTTTGGCATTTCATTATTGTTTTTTGCATTTGTTTCAAAACATAAAAATATCATTTAAGTGATTTGCTAATCACTTTGGTATTTTTCATTTTGCAAATGTATGGTAATTCATATTGATGGTGGGCCCTCTTTTTCTTGCTTTGAATGTAAGATAACTTGATTAAGTGATGTATTATAAATCACTTAATCAAGTTATTATCTTTAATGCCTTTTTGGAGTCTTGTGTTTTCAAAACACACGTATTGCATGAGTCAAAGCTGGGAGACAAAATGATTGAATTGCAGACATGAGGCGAGTATGGGGGTGAAGTATTTGACTATTTTAGAATAATATGTGCTACTTTGGAGGGAGTTTTGTCACGCTTTTAGCATGAATTGAGTCTAAGCTTGACTTTTCACCATTTTGGAGGCTTTTTGGAGTGACTTTAGAAGGTTCTTTTTTGGCCTCATTGCTGCATTCGACCAGAACCTTCTAGATAGACATGTGTGAGGGGTTTTGGTGGGTTTTTTTGCTTAAGTATGTTCATTTTGAGCATTTTGGAGTTAGTTCTTTCTTTCTAGTAGCAGGATAGCTTTGTTTCTTGGAGCTATTTTTCATGGAGCAGTATTGTAACTCAAATGGACTTGTAATATAGTAAGCACTTTGAAGCAATATAATAGAGTATTTTATTTTCTCTCTTCATGTTTCATGGTATTCCATTAATGATTGATCAGTTTGTCTTGTGAAAATTCATCTTTCCTTGCAAACTTGTCTCTTGCTTATGCATCTATTTAGCAAAAAATGTATGTTAACAGGTTATAAGCTGTGTTGTTTAGTAGTGCTGTTAGTTGTGAAACCTCTGTTTTCCTTCTAAAAGCACTGTTTATAGACCTCCTTATAAATTATTTTTGTAAATTGCATTGGAAAGTGAGTTGTGTAAATCAAATTTTATGATATTGATTTGAATGTGATAGGCTGTTGTCAGGTCCAAGTTGTTTTGGTGTATCACCTTAGATATTTTAAATATTAGGTTCATTTTCATGTAATTCTTACCCTTTACCTCAGAAATTAGTAGTTAGGTGGCATCAAAAGGGGAAGCCAACCCCTTATCACTGGAGGTCTACTTTTGAATAGGATACCCACAACCTGAAAGCAGTCCCATGTTACATCCAAATCTACCAAGTTCATTCATAGCTTGGCATTTAGGGTGCAGATTTGGATCACTAATAGTTTTGGCATGCCCAGTGGGATAGTGAATTGCTTCTCAGTTCATTTTATGCATTTTGCTACTATTGTTTGGTGTGTACAACAGTAGTTTCTGCCTTTGGAGGCATACCTGGTGACTATGATAATTTTTCACTGGTTTCAGTATGATCAAGTGCTGGTTAGTTTCAAATAGATTTTATTTTTCTTATCTTCCCAACTTCTAAATGAATAAGCATGTCTATGCTTCATGGAAACCTATCATATCACCTAGCATATCATGAAACTGCTAATTACCCTTCATTTCATGAAAATGTTGCTCATATACCCAATTATCAGCCATATCAAAATGAACATGCAACTATTTTTAGTTCAAGTACATTTGCTATAGGAGATTATCAATATTCCCCACATATTTTACACCCTCCCACCCCTGCTCAGTTTTCACACCAGCCTAAATATGTCCAACAATAGTCTTCGCAAAACCCTCATACTATCAACCAACATGTTTGTTCACATGCTCAATCTTAGAAGGTTAACAACATGAGCATCAATGACATAATCTCTGATTTTCAAAGACAAATGTTAGAGATTGAAAGAAAATAGGAGGTTGATTGGCAATAGGAATAGGAAGCTTACCAAGCTCAGAAAAATGAGCAAGAATGGGAGGCCAAAGGGAGACAATTTGAGGAGAATCTTGCTTAATAGCTTGCTGCAAGGGAGACAATTTGAGGAGACAAGTTTGCAAGCTTTAGGTAGAATAAGCCTCTAGAATCCCCTAGTGAGTCTTCTCATTTTGAAATTCCAAGTTTCAGAGGGTTCCATTCAATGCAAGAGAATGTAGTACTTGTAGACAATCAATCCATCATCCCTCAAGAGCAGCCCATTGATTTGGATGACTTAATCCTCATGGAGAGGATCAACAAGGTAAACCTATTACATTTAGCTGTAGCATGTTACTGACTACAGTAGAAGAAGCTCAAACATGAGGAGGCTGAGCTAATGGGAAAATAGATTGAAGATCTTCCTCAAGTGGAAGGCTCTTATGAGGTCAAACTTGAGAAGCTAGACCTTTAAATTGAGAATTAAGATTTTCAACAGTGTGCTGAGGAGCCCAACAATTTAGGACAACAAATTTCAGAACCTAAGAAGGATGGGGATCTACAAGTCATTGCTTATGCCGCTGATGATTTGTCATGTGAAGAGGTGGATAGTCAAGCATATCAGATTCTGATCATAGAATTTGTAAGTGCATAACAACATATGGATACAAAATAACAGAATCTTTTCTTCCCTCAAGGGTGATGTTCTGAAGAAAATAATAAGCCTCTCATCATTAATAGTACTAAGCAAAATTATGAGGATTCATTCTGGGATGAATTGGAGGCTTTCATTTCAAGCTTGGATGATAAGCAGTCTTGTAGTGAAGAGCATTAGGTAAACATCAACATATCAAGTGAAATAGAGCCCAAGCATCAATCCCTTACTGATTTGTTTGATGAGATTCCTAGTTTTGTGGAAGAAATAGTCATGTTTTATCTTGCATCTCAGGAATCAAATGATTCCAATCAGCAAGATGAGACCAAAGAGATAGCTCATAAGGATGAACTGTGTTGTCCTAACCATAGGGGGAGACAAATGAACATGAAAAACTTGGTGGGGAAGAGACTGATATGTTTTGGTATGATGGGTTGCCTTCGTTTGTTGAACAAAGTGAAGAAGATATGCCTGTGATAACACAAGATTTGGGACAACTACTTGATGTTCAATAGTGTAGTGAGTTGTTGTTTCATGAAAATCAGAATGAGAATGAAGCTTTGGCTTATGAGGTATTTTCATTTTGGGGTGATCTACATTCTGTTTTGGCTCACGAAGAAGCCTCTTTTTGCCCAATTTTGGCTGTTGAACCAGTATCCTTTGAAGCAGAAGATCAAGAATAGGATGAAAAACAACATGATTTGGAGTTATAGGAAACTTGCATGGAAAGTTCTGGATTCACACTTTCTAGAGGATGCCCAATCAGGCACCTAGCCAAAATGGAGGCCAATAAGGAGATTGATACCTTGCTTACACCTAAGCATGAGGGTACAACTAAGGAAGAGCACACTCAAGTTACCTTTCTGCATTAGAACAAGAATGTTTGCATTCCATATGAAAAGGTTAGTAAGGTTGTATATGTTCTTCAAGAGATATTGCAGCTATCTGCTGAATTTTCATGCATGTTCCATTTCTTTCTAGCTATTTTCCAGCATGTCAAACATTGTAAATTCTTTAGAAAAGGAAGTTATTTCACCTAGCCTGTCACTGGTTTTGTTTGACCAACTTCTTTGCTGCTTAGAGTAGGTTAGGGTAGTTTCATTTCCCTAAGTGCTGTTTAGCACAGTTAGGTTAAATAGTTTTAGTTTTGCAGTGTTGGGATTTCAATAAGTTTTCAAGGTGTCTCCTACTGGTTTAGTGAGTTACAACAACTTACAATGCTGTCATAAAGTGATATTAGTTTTATGAGTGACTACGTGCCCAATGGATAGGCTTAGAAAACTAGTTGAGATGTTTTGAGGGAAAACATATAGCATATGTCGCCAAAAATGTTACCTGATTTTTAGATTTCAACTAGAATCAGGTTTAGTGTTTATCCTTTTTGTGTTGTTCATTTAAACATTTAAAAAGATAAACCATAGTCTACTAAGTGAAGTGAATATGCATGATAGAGATTATCAAATGAAACAAATTACATTTTCATTCCAATGTTGCAATTACAACAAATGAGAAAAGAAAACCATATGTGCTACAAATGTAATCTTTATTGATAATCATGAAGTGTACATGTCCCTCACAAGCCAAGGGACTAACTTTACTTATTCAATGAAAATAAAGAAATAATTTATACATGAATAAGTAGAAAAAATAAAATGTGCATATAAGGGTGGAGACCAGTCATTGCCTAAGAATGATTGGTTTTGAAGTTGTCCTCTTGCTCTGTTGCTGCCCCCAAGCTGCTTGTGTCCTTCCCAGCTCCGTAGTACTCCCAGCTCCTACATCTGAAAAAAAAAATGAAATTAGAGCAATGCTCTAAGCAATGAAAGATCTCAAACCTTACATGAACACCTACCTATGCATGTATAAATTGATCTCTAAGTGCATTAAATAAGTATGAAAACGTTGGATGTCCTGGAAAATAATGAAGTCATCAAACACATCCAAAGTATGCATCTATTTTCTAACTTGTTTGCTTCATGTGTAGATTTAGGACAAGTCTGGTTACTGTTCTGATTTAGTAAATACAACATGTAGGGTAAATGTGGCTCCCACAAGGGTAGAGCTCAACATGCTTTAAAAGAAATAGGAAATTGAGCAACTTGATCAAAGATATACCTGTTATTAATGTATTAAATCAATATGAAATCACACCAGTTCATCAAATTTCATTATTAGATTCAAAAGATGCAACACATTTTTTTGGACATGTCTTTCAATCTTCTTAAGTGGATCCATGATCTATTTTATAAAAAGAAGTAAGTGATTTTGGAGATGCATCAAGTCCAATCATAGATGCATCAAGTTCAATTATGCATCTCTTAAATAATGAGGGAGCAATCTAGAGTATTGTCAAGCCCATCTCACCTTAACCCTATTGGACAACCACACATCACATAGGATGGTGAGATTTCAGGTCACCAACGTAGGTGACATGTGTCTGCCCACTAGGATAAAAGCGAGGAGATGGTTATGTGTTACACATAATCAAAAGGTAAACAAATTTTGTGGAGACCAGGTAACAAATTCATGTGGTGCAACAAGCATTGTTATGGAAGCCATAAAGGTTGGGACAACAATATGTATTCTCATGTCATGAAGGACAACAACAAAGAAAAATGTCTTTTGACTTTACTGAAGGAAAACAAGAAATGGTCACAAGAGATTACATTACAGATGAAGAAGAAAGGAAGGGTAGTGTGTGAACCCCAATCCCAATACTTGCAAAACAACATGAACAAACACATTAGAAGATGGAATGCAAGAAAGAACAAGGATTCCTCAATAAATTCATTTGAATAGAAAAAGAGATAGAATATGAAATGAAGAGCACAATGAAATTTAAAAGCATATCAAATCCTATTCTAAAGCAAACAAACTCCTAATCTCTTGAGGGAATTGGTGCCAATTTGATGTGAAAATTGGCCCTTTCCCAACTCCAATGATGCAATGGTGATTTGATGAAGAAATTTGATCCACTTTTTTGATGCTTGATGAGTCCTCCAATGGAAAAATCTGCATAACCTAGCTAAGATTCAATGATAATGGATGGAATTTTCTAATGATTTGAGCATAGTAAGTTTACTCAAATTGTGGATGATGAAATGAGGAGATTAGCCTCTTATTTATAGAATGAGAAGATGGATGAATGTCCAAAATAGAGCAATGTGGGACTAACTTTCAACCAATGGCAAGATGCCACTTGTCAACCTATGAGTGGATGGAGGATGTGCAAGTTTTGAGGATTGTGCCAATAAATGCATATTTTTGAATTTTGAAATTCTTGAAATGACATGCAAGAGGGAAGAAAGAATGCATTGAATGCCACTTGGCTCAAGGCAAAAGGACATATGAGAGAGAGTAAATGCCTTGTTGGATGTACATGTCAACTTGGATTTTGAATTCAAACTTGAAGAATATTCCCTAAAAGATGCCTTGTTGAAGAAAATAGAGACTTAATAAATCAATTAAATCTATTTTCATGTGCAAGTGGTAAAAGCTAGAGGATGGGACATAAGAGGAGATTAAATTAATCAAAGTTAATTAATTTAATGAAGTGGGTTAAATGATGTGACCTATTTGACTTAAATTTGTGGATTTATTTAAATCAAATACGAGAAGAATGTGATAAGGGACTAATTAAATAAAGATTTTGATTCATTTAATTAAAAGAGATGATGTTAGATTAAACTAAATAAGGTTTTAATTTATTTAATTTAATGGATAGACTTAAGAGATTTAATCAAATAAAATTAATTATTTAATTAAATAGGATAATTAAATCAAAATGGTTAATTTAATTATCGAGAAGAGGTGACTTAATTTAGATAATTGATTTATTTAATTAAGAGAAGAATATTGATGAATTTAGTCAGATAAAGGTATTTGATTAAATGGTTAGATTGAAGGATGATTCAGGACAAAACGATGTTAGTGGTGAGGATAGATGCACAATGCCAATCAGTACATTTTACGTGTCTACATTTTTCCCCTCTTTGAAGCAATGCACTCGTTTCGTTGGTTCAAAGAATAAATGATCTTGATCAAAGTCACAAACTTTTTTTTTTCAAAATCTTGCCCCAATGCTTCCCGGTAAGAGAAAACATGCCAATTTATTGCCCCCTCGAGAGATTGGATGAAAATTTCAATTTTTGGGTGATCTCGCAAAAAAAGAGGACAAGGTGCCCGACAGGTCCAAAAAGGCTCCAGGAGGCAAACAAATGTGTCTAAATACAATAAAATGATGTAAAATAGGCCTCAACTGAAAAAAAATAGGTTTAAGGGTCCAAAACCCTAGCAGGATAGCCAATCAGGGTGAAAAAACCCTAATTATCAAGTTTAAAAGAGCTCCGAGGGGTCACTTTCAATTCATTTTCACACACAGCCATCTAGAAACCTTGAGATTTGAGCTTTGAGCTCCTGATGATATGACACGACAACTCCCAATGCACATTTTCGATCAAGTTCAGACATACCAGCAGCCACTCAGCATTGGGGCACTGGTAAGTGATCCTTACTTGAGCTTTATTTCTCATTTTTTGCATTCATTTAATGCATTTAAAATTAGTTATTCTTAAGCGGCGCTATATAGTGCCACTCAAAAATCAAACTGCACCGCTTGGTGTCAGATTGTGCCACGACAGTGGAGTTTGGAGTTTGGAAATAAATTCCAAACTCCGACGCTAAGGTCATGGTCCGCGGGGTCATTTCCCAAGTGTGACACAGCGGTGCTTTATCGACATGAATCTTTTCAAACTGCACCGCTTAGAAGAAAAGTGCACTGCGACGGTGCGCTTTTGACATTTTGTGCCCCATCGTCATAGTTTGATAAAAGAATCAAACTACGACACCTTCATGGATAGCGACGCTAGAGTGGTTTCTTGGTTGCTTGGCATGAAATTTTTGAAATTTTTTAACATGATGACCCTTCCAGATGCAGGATGCGGTGAGGGAGCTCTATTCTTGAGAGCACAGGTTGTGGGATCTCTTTAGTTACTTGCGAGACCTCAGTAATAGAGAACATGATCAATTACAAGACATGGGGTTGTGGCACATCGCATACACAACACCCATGCGTACTCACCTTGGGATGATGTCAGCGCTTGCCAAGAGATGGCACAGTGAGACCTCGTCTTTCCACCTTCCTACCGGCGAGGCCATTGTCACCTTGGAGGATGTGTGGTGCATCCTGAGATTGCCGATTCATGGTCGGTGTGTTATTTTTGACATAGATGCTAGGTGGGACACTTGTCACACAGTCCTCACCATAGAGGACATTATCATTTGCGAGGATTAGATTGAGCTTGAGTGTCATAGGTCTCTTGCCTCCCCCTTCCGCTTGGTTGTTGCAGCCATCATTTCAGGTCTCGTTGCTCCAGATCGATGAGGCCGATACTTCAGTCCTAGTTGGGGACTCTGTTGGGAGCACATGGTGATGCGTGATAGGCCTACTCATTTTGCTTGGGGGCGTATTCTCCTTACTTCACTTTACAGATATCTACACGGGTACGTCTACCTTGATGGTAGAGCACTTAGGGCAGGTGTCACACTCCTCCACGTATGGGCATGGGAGCATATCGCTATTTTTCGGCCGTGGGTTGTTGCAGTACTGATGGGGCCTGATGATCCCCTTGTATGGCACTACAGAGGTGGTGTGTCCACACACATGGGCGAGCACAAGATTCCTTATTGGAGGAGAGTCCTAGACAAGATGCAGTCTTTTACATGGTGTCCATACCTTGGTTGGCTTGGATGGGCCGACGATGCAAAGAAGATTTTCTTTGCCTGTCAGGACCGGTTTATGTAGGGGCGAGAGCATACCATGATGGAGAGGTACCTGCCTGGGTGCATTCAACGATAGTTTGGCGAGCCACATGACCAGCCAGACGATGACTATGTGGCCATATTTTCCTATACCATATCACAGGCTTCATGGGGTCGATAAATTCTTGCTTCAGAGGCCATTGACAACTTTAGATAGTTGGTGGCTTAGCCTTGGGTTTACGATCAGGGGCCTATGGATCCAGGTGTCACATAGGCATACAAAGATTGGTTCCAGCCTCCCCTATGGTTGATAGTTCCAGGAGTAGTCCCCACTCAGCGGAGGACGAGGGGTAGAGGGGGAGGATGAGGACGGAGAGATGGTGCATGATAGGATCAGCCGATCGGGCCTCCAGTTCAGCTAGTTCATCTAGGTCAGGCTAATGTTTAGATGCAGGATCAACAAGTGCCAGCTAGGCAGCAAGAGCAGGCAGGTGCACCACCACAAGCTAGGGGTGAGGATCAACCTCAGGTACAACCTCCACGAGCATAGCCAGCCTGATGGATCCTCGAGATGCATTGATTGTGCAGTTGTAGGCCCAGGTTTAGACCATGACAATAGAGAGGGATTGGGCCAGGACTGAGAGAGATCAGATCAGGGACGAGAGAGATCAGGCTATTTTACAGAGGTAGGAAACAAAGCTATGGGCGGCTGCAGAGATTGGCTGGCGACAATAGTTGGAGAGCATGGCAACCTCCTCCTCTCAAAGCAGAGTGTCCATTCGGTCTTACAAGGAGGCCATCTGAGAGGTGGATTATTGCCGCATGCACTATCATCAGACCGTGCCTAGAGCAGAGTGGGCCCTAGATTACTTCCAGCAGACCAGCCATAGACCAGTAGAGGGTCACGGTGATAGGGGCGAGGGCAACAAATAGGATGGGTAGACCTTGTTTTGGTTGAGATGACACTTTTCATGCCTTATGGGATCCTTTTTGATAGCCCAATGGGCCTTTTTGTACTTATTGACACACATGTATAGTGATTCGATTATTTTGTACTATGACAGTTACTTGATGATGATATATATGAGATGGTGATTTTGTTATGTGTACCACTTATTTATGTATTTTATGGATGATTCTATTTCTATATGCTATTGCAATGATGTTTATGATGTGATGCGATGGATGCATTTATCTTTGATGATGTATGCATTATGACTAGATCTTATATTATGCTGTTTTATTCGTGATATGTAGATGGATTTATGAATGGATGATGATGATGATGATTTATATGATGATCTATTTATGTTGATGCAAATGATGATATGTGATATGAAATGTAATATGCAAAATGTTATGGAAATGATCTATGGTGTATACGTGAAATGATATGTGAACCGTGCTTATAAAATGATTATGGATGGATGTACACTTTGCATGTAATGGATTTTTATGTTCCTATTTATGCTTATAATGATGTGGAATGATTTATGCAATGAAATGTAAAAAATGATTGTGATGCTATTTATGAGATGATATGGATGATTAATGGATGATATAATGCAATGTAAATGCAATGGTCGTGTTTTATATGATATGTTTTGATGATGCAAATGAGATGGTTTTAAGATGCTTAGAATAAAAAATATATTGTCCTAAACATGTAATGTATGTGATGCATTTAATGTGATGTGATGTAATATATAAAATGATATGTTAATGCAAAGTGGTATGATGATGTTTTTGCAAAATGAACATAATGTGGAAGATGACCTTATGATATTTATGTGATGTGAATATGCTTATAATGCAATGTATTATCTATAATGCTCTTGTACCTATTATGTATGATTATGAAATGTTTATGCAAATGAATGTTATGCGATGGTCTATGTGATGAATGCAATGTGATGCAAAAAATGGATGGAATGTTAATGAGAAAGGGATGTGCTAATTTATGGAAACTTCTTATAATAACATGTTTATATGATGGTGGAAATGCAATGCATATGTTTCCTATATGATATGTTAATGCAATATGCTAATTATTTGTGGATGCAGGGTTGATGACGACGACGATGATGATGATGATCAACTGTCATAGTACCTTGTTAGTGTGATGAGAAAGAAGGAATGAAAGAGAAGAAGTCATTTCAACAAGACACAAGATGATGACCATGCAAATGATGATGATTACTTGCTGAGGAGTTGGGATTTTCAAAGGGCCAATTTTCTTATGCTTGATAACACATGTGGTACGATGCATCAGGGTATAGAGAACCAGGATGGCATGGTACCCAATGTGATGAAATTTGACTTGACAAACAAATAGGAGTATTCTTGTTCACACCTGACATACAAAAACCTTGCTAGGATGCACTTTAGAAGTTTCAAACACCTCAGACCAAAACACGGAAAGGTATAACCTATGAATGCAATAGTCAACAAGTTTCCAAAACACCCTCCATACATACCTAACAAAGCAAGTATTTGCCAAGTTATATTACAAGAACGTCCAACAAGCACAACAGATAAAAGATAATGATCATTGCCCCATTCCTATTTCTCTAAATCCTCTATTCGGATATCATCGAGAGGTCCTTGGAATGAGTGCAATAAGATAAGTCAAAAGACAAAGATAAAGTAAACAAATGAGCTGATGTTCTTCAATACCACTAACCAAAAGGGGATGTGTTTTTAAGGATAAGAACCAAAACTATTTCCAAAAGATAATGCCCATTGTAGGAAGGATGCATCCTAGGACATGTTAGTGGATGGCGGAACGTCATTTCGTTTATCCTAAGTGTTCTTTCAAATGATTGATATGGGATCAATTGGATGATAGGTTATTGACACAAAGAGTTGACCAACTTGTTTACGTACTAACTTAGACATGAGACTTGATGTTTTGAGTTTTCACTTTTCACCTGCTAGACTTGTTTCTGATTGTTTCACCAAAGGTTGAGGATGATGATCATTTATTATGAGTGATGTTATTGTGGGTGTAAGTGAGATGAGACAGATGGATTTTTTCAAATATTTGGATGTTTTTGGAGTTTTGCAATGTTTTGAGACTATTTTTGGTGTTTTTGGAGATTTTCAAATATTTTGATTTTTGGTTTTTGAATGTTTTTGGGGTTTTCTAATATTTTGACCAAGAGACTAACCTAAAGACCTATCCTAGGGGCCTTGGGGGTTGATCAATAGATTAGCCTTTCCTATGTTATACACGTAGAGACCACGTAGTTTGACTGACGACTTGACTGATTTACATATGATGATATATATGATGAAATGTTAATTTATTTATGACAGACTCCTAAGGGACTGACCTAAGTGTCTTGGGGGATGATCAAAGATCAAGCTTTCCTACGTTCAAGGCTCAGAGACCCGTAGTTCAACAAGACGACTTTGTTTTTGACTTTTTGACTGACTTTTTGACCTGTTTTTGGATTTTCTGATATGTTTTGAATGTTTTTCGATTTTTTGATGTTTTGATGTTTTTGGATTTTCTAATTTTAGGACTTTAAGAATATACACGAATCCGATTTGATGAGAACATGCCCCTAGTGTGATACAGTAGACTACTTCGATAAAGGCAGGACAAACTAACCTTGAGGAATGGGCTGAGTAGTACTAGGAGAAATCATAATACGAACAACATACCAAGCTATGGTGCGGATACAGATGGATGAGTGATGGATGGAAACCCTAATGCGATGAATGATGAAAAGCATAATGGATGGATGTTGTAGAACAAGCCATAAAGATCTTGGTGGATGGAAAGTGCTTATTTTTACAAGGTGCCTGTTTTCCAAGTTTTCACCAAGGTATCTGCCCAAAGTGCCATCAAAGTGGTTTTCACCAGAGGACGATTTTTTCTCTTTACTATTTTTAATCCTTTTTCTAATTTTTTTGGATTTTATTTTTTGCTTTTTTTGATTTTTTTTGTTGTCACCAAGACCCCTATTTGCCAGGTTTTTGCCAAAGTAACCATTTCTTCAGGATATTTTCTAATTTTTTTATATTTTTTAGTTCTATGCCTTAGGCATAAAACTTTTTGAGATGGGAGCTATTCATAGGCTCTTGTAGAGGTTCCCCTTCAGGTGTTGATAACTGATATGCTCCTGACTTATAACTTGCTGTGATAACGAATGGTCCCAACCAATTGGGTTCAAATTTTTCTTTGTTGCTTAGGTTTGGGACATTCTTTTGATTCTCCTTTAGTACCAGTTCTCTGACTTGGGAAGTCCTACTTCTGATTTTCTTGTTATAGCTCATCTTGAGTCTATTATGGTAGACTTTCAAGTGATTTAAAGCATCTATACACCACTCATCCAGTAGCTCCAGTTCATTCAATCTTGATACTAGGTACTCTTCATCTGTGATGAGGTTTTGCAGTGATATTCTGAGTGATGGGAGCTTGATCTCAATGGGGAGTACTACTTCTGATCCATAGACCAGGGAGAAAGGGGTGGCACCGGTGGGTGTGTGGATACTAGTTTGATAGGCCCAAAGGGTGGGATTGAGCTGTAGATGCCAGTCATGACCTACGTCATTGACTGTTTTCTTAAGGATTTTCAAAATGGTTTTATTAGTGGCTTCTGCTTGGCCATTGCCTTGGGGATAGTATGGGGTGGAGAAGCAATGTTGGATTTTAAATTTTTCACATAAGTCATGGACATCCTGATTTTTGAATGGTGTCCCATTATCTGAGATAATGGCTTGTGGGACACCATAGCGAAAATGAGATAGTTCAGGATGAACTTTGATATCTGCTTCCCAATTATATATGTCATGGGTATGGCTTCCACCCACTTAGTAAAGTACTCCGTGGTGGTTATGATGAACATGTGGCCATTAGATGAAGTGGGCATGATTTTTCCAATGAGATCAAGTCCCCACTATGAAAAGGGCCATGGTGTGATGATGGGATGAAGTCCTTGAGCTGGAGCATGGATGAGGTCCCCATGTTGTTGACATTGCAGACACCTTTTGACGTAGTCATGTGCCTCTCTTTCCATTGTAGGCCAATAATACCCCATCCTCAGTAATTTCTTGGCTATGGGTTTTGAGTGTGAACCATAGATACCATTATGTACCTCAGTTAGAGTAGTCAATGCCTCCTCAGTGTTTAAGCAGTGCAGTAAGGTTTCTTCTATGCTCCTACGATACAGGGTATCTCCTAGGATGATGAATCAGGATGCCTTTTTGACAATGGTTCATTTTAGGGTTGAAGGAAGGTCGGTAGGTATGACTCCTATTCGAAGGTATGTATAAATGTCATGGTACCAAGGATCACCGGGACCAATGATTTCACACACAAATTCTGATTTAGGTACCTCGAATGCAGGCACGAGAAGCTACTCTATTAGGAATTCATATTTTGGAACGTTGTGGGGGATGTCCAGTAAGGATCCAATTGTTGCCATGGCATCTGCTGCTCTATTGTTGGCTCTTGGTATCTACTCAAATGTAATCTCGATGAAGGATTCTTTAAGAGTCTCCACCAATTTCTTGTATGGAGTGAGCTTGTCATCTTTAGTTTGGTATTCATCATTCACTTGGTTTATTATTAATTGAGAGTCTCCGTATACTTTGAGAGCTATAATGTTCCACTGCACTGCTATTCTGAGACCTATAGTTAAAGCCTTGTATTCTGCAATGTTATTGGTGCAGGGAAATGCCAGTTTGTAGGACCTTGGTATGCAGTCCCCTTGTGGGGTGATAAAGAAGATGCCGGATCCTAATCCATGCTGTGTATATGAGCCATCAAAGTAAAGTTCCTAGTGGTCGGCTATGTTGAGATTGAAAATGGATTCGTCTGGAAACTCTAAGATGAGAGGATTCTCTGAATAGATTGGTGCTTCTGCAAGTTGATCTACGATGGCTTGGCCTTTGATTGCTTTCCACTCCACATATTCAATGTTGTATTCTGATAGTATCATCACCCATTTGGCCATTCTTCTAGTGAGCATTGCCTTTGATAGTAAGTACTTGAGAGGGTCGATTTTGGCGATGAGTTTTATTTTGTGTGCCAACATGTAATGTTTGAATTTTCGTGATGCAAACACTATTGCTAGACATACTTTCTCTATGAATGAGTAGTTTAGCTCATGCCCAACCATTATTCTGCTGATGTAATAGATGGCACTTTATTTTCCATTTTCGTCATGATGAGCTAGGAGGGCTCCAAGGCCTGCTGCTATTGCCGACACATAGAGAATTAATGGTTTTCTTTGGATTGGTGGCATTAGGACTAGTGGTTTAAGTAGATATTCTTTGATTTTGTTAAAGGCTTGTTCACACTTGTTATCCCGTTTGTATGCTACTCCCTTGTGGAGTAGGTGAGAGTATGGATTCTATTTGTCTACCAGTTGTGCTATGAACCTGTGAATGGATTGAAGCCTGCCTTGGAGACCTCTCAATTGCTTTAATATTTTTGGTGTCTCCATCTCAAGGATTGCTTTTAATTTTGCTGGATCTACCTCAGTACCTCTCATTGACACTATGTATCCTAGCAACTTTCCTGATTGTATGCTGAAGACACACTTCTTTGGGTTTAATCGAACCTTGTACTCTTCTAGTTGTCAAAAATGGCACTTAGGGTTGCTATGTGATCCTTTCTCCTTCTGGACTTGGCTAGAATGTCATCAACATAATCTTCAACATTTTTGTGAATCATGTCATGGAAGATTAAGGTCATGGCCCTTTGGTATGTTGCTCCTACATTCTTTAAGCCGAATGACATCATATTCTAGCAGTAAGTCCCCCATGGACAAGTGAAGGATATTTTGTGTTGGTTTCTTTTGCAATCATTATCAGGTTATAGCCTGAGAAACCATCCATTAAGGAAATCATTTCATGTCCCACCGTCATGGCTACGATCATGTCAATATTGGGCAATGGGAAATCATCTTTCAGACATGCTTTGTTCAAGTCTCTGAAGTCTGTGCAGATTCTGATGCCCCCATCGGGTTTTGAGACAAGCACCAAGTTTGACACCCATTCTGGATAATCTATCAGTCGAATGAATCCTGCATCTAATAGCTTCTTTAGTTCCATTTTTACTAGCAGGGCGATCTAAGGGTGCATTTTTCTGAGCTTTTGTTTAATAGGCTTTGCTTCTGGGTATACTGCTAAGTGGTGAACCACGATTTCTAGATCAAGCCCTGGCATGTCAGCATAGCTCCATGCGAAGTTTATCTATCTGTCTCTTAGGAAGGCTGCTAGGAGCTCTTGTTCTTTTGATAGTAATGATTCCACATAGAATGTGATGTGCGAGGTTTCCTCTGTTCCTAGGTTGACTGGATTGGATTTTTCTACCAGGACTGCTAATTTTTCTTGATGAAGAGCTCTGAAAGGAAGATCGAATCCCCCATCCTCAGGCACCTCAGAGAGGTTTTCACCATTGGATGCATCCTTTCTTTTTACTTTTTTTTGGTCTGAGAGTGCCACAGTGTGGTTTTCACTCAAAGACTTAGATATTATTCTTAATTTTTCACTTTTGCAAGTAAGGGATTCAATCGTTTCCCCATAATAGGCATGTGTATGTAGCTCAATTATGAACCTTGCTTTGTGATCCCCACACGAAATGTTATCCCACAGTCCCATGAATTCTGAGAGCACCTCATTGTTTTTGAATGTATCAAGAACTGGTGGTCCTCGTTGGTCGTAGTCGATGAGTTGGGGGTATACTAGGCGATTTAATGATTTTGATGGTTTGATTCAAAGGATAAAGTGCTAATCATGAAAAGAGTGGTATCCTAAAATAGCCAATGTAAGTTGGTCATGGGATCCTTGTCATCACTACTACTATAGACGTCGGTTATATCAAATGTGAAGTTATCTATGACACGACCTGTAGATACTGGTAAGCACAGTTCAACTACAGTTTGCTGAGGATTTTTGACCTCTCTAACTAGAGGACCTCGGACACTTATGGTTATACTCAGAGGGATACATTTGAGGCCAAGACTTCCCATTCACATCTCTGGAATGATAGGTATTATAAGCCCATTGTCATTTTTCCCAAGTCTTTGATTTCTGTCATAGCCCATTGCAAGCATCATTTGTAGACCCTTGCTTTTGTCATCCATGGTAAATCAACTACTGTTCTCTCATCTTGGTATATCATATGAGATGGATCTGCCTTAATAACTTCTTGGCCAAGATCTCCCCAACTTGTAAATTTGGGATAGTCTTCAGGAGACGTTTGAGATGTGGAGGCTTCATTTAGTTGTGGATGTCCCCGTGATCTAGGAGATTGTGGTAACTCTCCTACCACAAAAGCATTTTTAGGGATCATGTAGTTTCCACAGCCATTATATTGGATGATGACCTTAATGTTAGAGATGGTGGGGATGGTGGGAGTGGCGGGTGTCTCTGTCGCAGAGGTGGAAGCGAGAGTGGCGAGATCAATGTATGGTGTAGATGGGCCCTCATCATTTTTTGGTACTTGGGGGATTTTGTAGTACTTTTCCTCGAGGATTTTGCAGTAGGAAAATGGTTTGGGATCTCCATGGATGGTGACTTCTTGTCCTTCATGTGTGAATTTAACACATTGATGGAAAGTTGATGCTACTGCTTTCATTGCATGAATCCATGGACGTCCTAGGAGGATGTTATACGACAAGTCGAGGTCCAAGACCCGACAAGTGGTTTCCATGATATATGGCCCTACTTGAATAGGGATTTTGATTGTGCCCTGGGACACTCTTTCTTGATCATCATATGCTCTTATTGTGATACCCTTTCCTTTGTCGATAGAATCCTCTGAGATTTTTAATTGTTTGATGAGCTTGAGAGAACAAATATTCAAGCCCACTCCTCCATCCACCAAGACCCTTTTGACTTTGCTTTTCTATACTAGGACTTCTAAGTGGAGTACATGGTTATGAGATGGTTGGGCAGGAAAATCTTGGTCAGAGAATGCGAGGAGATTTGGCGTAATGATATTTTTGACCATAACTTGTAATTGTTTTGCATCAAGATCTATGGGGACAGAGGATGAAGCCAACGCTTCCTCAAGGATTTTCCTATGGGCAGATGATATTTTTAGTAACTCCATGATGGATATTTGGTATGGCATTCTTTTGAGCTGATCAAGGACGTTATATCCATTGGGGACAGATCTAGGTGGAGGGACTCTATTTGGCTGGGATGATCCTATGATGGTAACTTTGTCGTCTCTTGTGGTGACTCTGGAATCGGCATGGGCTCCTTTGATGGTGATGGTCGCACAGTAGTCATCCAGGGATGCAACGACATGGTCATACACATGATTTACATTCTTGAAGGTTTCTTTCCCCTTATCCATGTTATTATTCCCTTTATTGCCATGGTTAGGCATCAGATTCATGTATATCTTAAGGTTTTGGTTTCTTGTTGGCTATTCCACGTTTATAATTATTTGATTGATGAGATCTTGAATTATGTTTTTTAGCCTCATACAACTATTCATGGTATGCCCTTTGATTTTATGGAAGTCATAGAGTTGATTCTCATTATACAAAGGAGGTTTCACATCCAGTTCTTGGTAATTCTCATAGGTGGGAACTTTGATGAGTTTTTCATTTATTAGCTTCTTTATGATGACTTCAAGTGGTTCCCCTAGAGTGGTGTACTTTCACTTGGGGTAATTATTGTTCCATTGGGGTGGTCCTCTTTGATCATTGAGATTGTTAATTGCTTGATTTTTGTTTGGTTGTTGTGTTGCTTGATGATTGTTTTAGTGTTGGATTTGGATTTGTGGTGTGGGTGTATTTTGGTGAGGGGCACTGATGACCACTTTAGCGTCAACAACACCATCATTGGTAACATTTTTGTTTCTTTCCCATGTGCGAGGTTTGTTGTTGTAATTGGTGGGTGGGTGGTTGTTTTGTTGTTCGGGGTATGAAGCTGATCCTGCGGGTTGTGTCATAAGGGCTCGTTCGATGCTGAGCGCCTAGGAGATCAAATGGTCATATGTGATGATCCCTTGTACCTTGAGATGAAATGCCAAGAGGCCATCAAGGTTGGATATAATGGTGCAAACTTGTTGTTCCTCGGGCATGGTCCATTTTCTCCTATTGGCCTTGGATCGCCATCATTGTAGGAATGAAGCGAATGATTCATTCTTACCTTGTTTCAAAGCTGAGAGCTCTTCTAGACTGACATCCATTACGATATTGCATGCATAGTTTTTAATGAATGCGTCTATAATTTCTTGGAATGTTTTGATGCCTGTAGGTAGGTGAGAGAACAATTCCATAGTGTGGCCAGCCAAACTCCTAGGAAATAGCTACATCAGATAGGTATCATCATATGCTACTTCCATGCAATGAACCTAGAATTCCCTAATGTGATCTTCAGGGTTTCCCGTTCCACAATATTTGTCAAACTTTGGGATTTCAAATCCCTTTGAGAATGGTTTCATCACAAGTCTCCTATCAAATGGATAGGGACACAAGTTGCTTAGTGTTTTTGTGGTTCAACCTGATTGAAGATCGAGAACTTGTTGCGTGAGCAACCTGATTTGTGCTGTTACATCATTTTGTGGATCAGGGGGTGGGATGAAGGTGTTCTAGGGTGTTTCAATTGCTGGTTGGATGGGTGGGTTGTTTGATAGTATTTGCACATTTTTTTGAGCAAGGTATGCTTGCACTTGCTACTATATAAGTAACGCTTGTTGTTGATCTTCTTGTTGTTGTGCTAGGATTTCATGTGGTTGAGCTTGCTATTGTGCTTGTTGTTGTTCCAACAATGCTTGTTGTTGGGCTGCTTCTTTCTGCTCTTGATATTGTTTTATTGCTTGTTGATATGCTTGTAGTTGTGCTGCTTGTTTTTGTGCAAGAAACTGTGCTTGTGCTTGTGCTTGTTGTGCTTGATATTGGGCGTGCACTTGAGCTTGAGCTTGGGCTTGTGCTGCTTGTTGTTGCAATAGAATTTGGGCTTGGGTAGCCTTTTGTGCTTGTAATGCGGCTTGGGCTGCTTGAGTAGCTTATACAGCTTGAGCGGCTTGTTTTTGTTGTTGTTACAATAAGGCTTGGGCTTGTGCGGCCTGTTGCACAAGTTTGCTGTGCAATTTGGGTGGATTGAGCATTTTGTACTGCTTGTGTGGCTTGCTGGGCAGCTATTTGTGCAAATTTTTGATTTTGCACTTGTAGAATTCCTTTTGATAAGCAGCTTGCTGAGCGGCTTGCAATTCCATGCCATATTGGCTTGATAAATTAGAGTTTGGTGGTGGTGGGGGTACTGGTGGATTCAGAATGGTGCTTGTGGTGGTGGTGAGTGGTAATGTCGTGTTGGTGGTTTGAGTGGTGGATGGTGTGATCGATGTGGTTGGTCCTTGAGAGCACATGCTTTGAGATGTTAAGGGGTGGTCGATGATGTCGTGATTGCTTGTGTAGTTGTCATCTATTGTTGCGATATCAATGACAAGTTTTGAGAGTTTGGCGTGATGCTTTGATTGGTGTTTGGAATGTTGGTTTGATTTTGACTGATATTTGGTAAAGGTGGGAGTCCCAAGCCAAGTAGAGGTGTGGATAATGGTGGTAATGGTGGAAGAGGTGAATGTGAGGGGTGTGAGTTCTTGAGAAAATGATGTGGTGTCAAAAATGCCCCCAGGTCCGAACATGTCACCTTCTTCTTATGAATTTGTGAGGAGAGAAGTTTGGGGCGTTGCATAGAAGGATGATGATGATGGATTATTAGGATTATGGAAAGTGAGAGGGACATACTTATGTAATGGATTTTGGTGTATTTTTTGTTCCAAAATGGTATTTGCATCCAAGTCTTGATTGCTGACAAGGGGGTGTGTTTGAATAACATTAAGAAATGCATTTCCCTTATTAACATTGTGTTGGGTTGGAGCAAAAGATGTTGTGATTTGTGAAATGTTTTGAGTGATGCTTTGGGATGGAGGTGTAGATGAGATGGGGAGTGGATGAAATTAGAGGCATGATCTCCAAAGATGGTTCCACTATAGAGCTCATGTCGAAATCATAAGGTAATTGGCCCCTTGTTTTTCTAGTTCAAGCATGTATAGTGAAGGGTTAAGCATCATCATGATGTTGATGATCTTATGGTTCTCTGAATTTTGAAGCATTTCAGTTATTTCTTCATGTGACATCCCAAAGGTAAGATCTTCTTCTTGAATTTCCTCTTGTGGATTTTGTGACGATGAGATAGCCAAAGGATTGCTTGATTCGACATGGTTCATTTTGGCGTTCAATTGGCTTAGGTCACTTGAAGCGGGTGTTTCTGTAAGGAAAGCTAAGGTGTGGAAACAAATCTCCTAACATCAAAACCTCAAGGAAGAACGCAGAGACACTTTGAAATTTTACAATTACAAACCAATTAAGATGCACTTGAAAGAGATAACAAAAATAGAGAATTAGACATACACATATGAAGACCAGATTTACGTGGGAAAACCCTTACGGGAGAAAAACCCACCACACCAAGAGAAGTCACTTTGTATTACAGTAATGGAGATTACATACAGAGATTAGACTTATCTTTTTGATGTTAGTTTACAGCAACATTCACTATGATCAACCTTGTATAGAACATTCACGTTACAGTCTTCTCAGAATAGAATTTCCACTGATATACACTGAATAATACATCAAACATCCATCCATCAAACTAATCATCCAACAGAAAATCATCTACAACCCTAGAGCAAATCCATGTTCCTTCTAATTTGTCGAACTTTCTCTTAGTAACGGCTGCAATAGTCCAACTGCTAGCGGTTCCCATTTGGCTTCTCTGATTGGTCGAATACAAGCCACGTAGGATAATCTTCACTCAGTCAAAGGCGTTCACCTTGTGTTGGCATGTCGGTGAGACACTAACCGTGTCTCCTCGATGCCACAAAGTAAACATTGGATATCACCAAGAGTCCATACTATTGGCAAGATATTACGCCGAGTCCAGAGAGCTATCGCTAAGACTTCGCCATGTCGCAAAGACCCCACACCGACGATCATCACTTGTATTGCTATCACCAAGACTTATCACTTTTGCTGAGAGATCATGTCGAGCCTTTATGTTATACTGAAATGTTCAACAGTCAGAAAGACTTATCGCTTTCGCTAGGAGATCATACCAAGGTTCACAAGTTATCCCGAAGCATTCATCTATCGCCAAGAATTATCGCTATCGCTGAGACATTACTCCAAAGTCTTAAGTCATACCGAGCACCAAACAATAGTAGGAAAGACTTCTCACCATCACTAAGAGTTCTTAGCGAACCCTTAGTGTTACCCTGATGCCTCCGCTTGTCGCCTAAAGTCTTCCCAATATCCGATAAGAGTGGCCTGTCAGCCAGAGATATTCATATCGGTAAGACTTCATATCAAGCCAGCATATGTTATTTAGAGTGTATACTGTCGGTGAGACTTTCCTTCATCACTGACAGTTCATAGCGAAGCCTCCGTGTTACCCCAAAGACTCCAATCGCCATGAGTCTCCCCGACCACCACTTGACATTGACCTGTCGGCAAGAGATCAACTTAGGTGGAGTGAGATATAAATTGTCACAGCAATCATAATGTCACAACAATAGATACATTCGACATGATTGAAGCAAGGTCACAGTGACCAGAACTGTTCACCAAGGTTTCAACTGCTAGTCGGCCAGACACAAAGCATGTCACACCAACTTGGCTCTCTTAGAGGTTTCAGCCTATGGGATTGAGGCACATATTTCCAATAATCTCCCACTTGACGAAGATCACACAGGCACCTCTAGAGCACAACAAAACTACTGTAATTCATGAGCACTAAGGCCCATCGAGTTAGCACACCACCTGAACTTGTTTGTGCTCATTGGCTTCGTTAATGCATCTACAACATTCTCTAGAGTATCAAATTTTTCCAAAATGACCTTTCTATCCTCCACCATATCTCATACAAAGTGGTATTATACATCTATATGTGGCATGTAAAGTAGGATTCTTTGCCAGACAAATTGCACTCTGACTGTCACAAAAAATAGTTATTTGCCCTGCATCAAAACCAATGTTAGAACACAAATGTTTTAACCAAATTGCTTCTTTACAAGCATGTGTAGCTGCCATGTATTCAACCTCTATAGTGGACAAAGCAACTACAGCCTGCCGCTTACTCATCCAACTCACTGCACCACCATTCATCATGAAAATGTATCCACTGGTGGACCTCCTGCTGTCAATGTCCCTTGCCCAATCATAATATACATAACCTCAAATGCTGAGAGTCCTCTGTGATTCAACCAAGTTCCCATGGTAACAAAAAGCATATTCTGAAGTCCCCTTCAAATATCTAAACACTCTCTTCACAACATCCCAATGTGTTCTTCTAGGATTAGCCATAAACCGACTAAGAACTCCCACTGCTTGAGCAATGTCTAGCCTTGTACATACCATTGCATACATAAGACTACCAACTACACTAGCATAGGGTACACTGGTCATATCCTCCATCTCAGTAGGAGATTTTGGACAGTATTCAATAGATAGCTTCGTTCCCTGCAAGACTAGAAGAACTAGCTGCTTGCAATCATTCATGCAAAATCTCTCTAGAATAGTCTAAATATACTTACTCTAACTGAGCCAAAGTTTTCTGCTAGTCTTGTCCCTGGTTATTTCCATCCCCAAAATATACCTTGCTGCACCAAGATCTTTCATTTCGAACTTAGCAGACAACTGAGACTTAATATCAGAAATCATCAACTTACTATTGCCTATGAACAACATATCATCAACATAGAGAGCAATAATAAGCACTTGATCACTTTCAACTTTATAATACACACAATGATCAGATTTTGATCTTACAAATCCCAAAGACAATACAAAAGTATCAAACTTCTGGTACCACATTCTAAGAGATTGTTTTAACCCATACAAAGACTTTTTCAACTTACAAACCAGTTTTTCTTTACCTTTTTCAACAAAGTGCTCAGGCTAGGACATATAGATTTCTTCTTCAAGATCACCATGAAGAAAGGTTGTCTTCACATCCATCTGTTTGATCTCTAAGTCATATGCTGCTGCAAGTGACAAAAGAAATCTGATAGATGTCAGCTTAGCTACAGGAGAAAAAATTTCCCCATAATCAATTCCCTCTACTTGGGAATAACCCTTCGCAACCAACCTCGCCTTGTACTTTTCCACACTACCATCCAAACCTATCTTCTTCTAAAATACCCATTTGCATCCCATAGCTTTTCTGCCTTTAGGAAAGGGCACCAAACTCCATGTATCATTCTTTTCTAATGATGCCATTTCTTCATTCATGGCTTCCAACCAAGAGTTTGAATCAGACATTCTAAATGCATCTTTCACAGTCCTAGGCTCATCAGTGCTAGAAATCAAAACATATGCACAAGTAGAATATATCAAAGAGAAACCATATCTATCAAGTTACTTTCTTTCACGAGTTGACCTCCTCACTTGCTGAGGCTGAGGTTGTTCTTCTTCAAAACTTTCAGAACTACTTGAGCTCTCCTTAGTTTCAGGTACATTTTGAATTTTCAATTCCTCTTTCTCTGGTGTTAGAGGAATTACAACTACATCCTTCTTGTTTTCAGACTTTGTCTCTGACTGTAGATACAAGGTAGAAGGATTCAGTTCATGAAAGATTACACTTCTAATATAGAGAACCTTCTCCGTATCAGGATTCCAAAGCTTGTATCCTTTTATGTCAGCACTATAGCTAATAAAAATACATTTGACAGCCTTGTTCTCCAACTTAGATCTTTTCTCATTCGGCACATATACATATGCCTCACAGCCAAAAACACGAATGTGTCTCAGAGAGGGGACCATGCTTCCAAAGGTGTTTTCTCAACAAGAGCAGAGTTTGGAGAATGATTTATCAAGTAACATGCAGTAGCAACAACCTCAGCCCAGAACTTCTCCTCCAAGCTAGCACTACTCAGCATACTTTGTGCTCTCTCCATCACTGTCCTATTGAACCTTTCTACAACTCCATTTTGCTGTGGAGTATAAGGTGTAGTCTTATGTCTTTTAATCCCATGGTCTTTACAATACCTCTCTAATTCATCAGAACAAAATTCACCGCCATTATCAGTCCTTACACATTTGATTTTTCTTCCAGTCTGATTTTCCACAAGGTTCTTAAATTCTTTAAACCGACTGAACACTTCTAATTTACTTTTCAAAAAATAGACAAATGCTCTTCTTGAATAATCATCAATGAATGATACATAGTACCTTGACTTAGAGAAAGAAGGAACATTCACTATACCAAAAACATCAGAATGAATATAATCTAGCAAACCAAAAGATTTATGAGGACTGGAATAAAAAGAAACACGACGCTGCTTTCCATATATACAATGCTCACAGAATTCAAATTCAAGGTTACAATCATCAAGCCCCTCAACCAGGTTTTTATTCTTCAAGGTTTTTAAACCTTTCTCTCCAATGTGGCCTAGCCTATGATGCCAAAGCATAGTCTTTTTTGCTGGAAGTTTAACTTCCATAGAGTTTACACAATTAGGAACATTTCCCTCTTTACCTCCATGAGTAGATTTCCGTGACTTTACAGAGACACTGTTACATTGAACAACATGTGCATCCAACTTGTACAAGGTACCAATACGAGTACCCCTTGCTAGCACCATTGAGCCTCTAGTCATCTTGCAACCATTTCCAGAGAAGGTGACTTGCACTCCAATATCATTCAGCTTACTGACAGACAACAGATTTCAAGCCAGACTTGGTATATGCATCACATCCTTGATTCCCTTCACTCTTCCATTAGGGAATTGGATTCTAACTCTTCCACGGCCAACAATCTCCAAAGTTGAATCACTTTCCAAGTACACCTTTCCACCATTGTATTCTTCATACTCTGTAAACTAGTCTCTATGAGATGTTATGTGGAAAGATGCTCCAAAATCAATCAGCCATACATCATCTGATGCTTGCATTTCCAAGGCTGCAATGAAGGCGTCTACATCACTCTGAGAAGAATCATTATCAGAAGAGCTCTTCTTCTTCTTCTTTTTCTCCTCTTTACAATCCTTTCGGACATGACCAGGTTGCCCACAATTCCAACACTTCACCTTGGACTTCTTGCCAGGAGACTTTGATCTCCCCTCTGATTTCGATTTAGATTTCTTGTCCTTCTTCTTTCCTTTTTCTTTCGATCTGCCCTAACAGCAAGAGCCTCCTTCGCCATCTCAGAAGATTTCCTTCTCATCTCTTCTGATAACAAGGAAGAAACAACATCTTCCATCTTGAAATTGGATGTTGTACTCCCAATAGCCATCATCAGGTGATCCCAAGAGTCTAGCAAAGAACATAATAAAAGCATACATCGATACTCTTCATCAGTCTTCACACCAACAAATGTTAACTGTGAAATCAACATGTTGAATTTGTTCAAATGATCAGCTACATACCCTCCTTCCTGCATTCTCAAAGTGTACAACTTCTTCCTTAGGAAAAATTTATTCACCAAGGACTTCCCCTGATAAATAGATGCTAGTCTCTTCCACAAGGAAGATGTAGTCTTCTCTTCATGCACATTTAGAAGAATAGAGTATGCCAAATAGAGCCTTATCAACCCCTTAGACTTTCTATCTACAAGGTCCCAATCTTCTTGTTTCATGCCTGTAGGTTTCGTTCCAGACACAACAAGCCACAAATCATGATCCACTAGGAGATCCTCCATTTTGAGTTTCCACAACTCAAAATTGCTGCCATTGAATTTCTCTATTTCAATATTTCCTGACATGCTAGCCATCTCAATCTGCAATTCAAATTAACAAACTTCTACAAGACTCCCATTGAACAGAAATGACACAAAAAATCCAATGTACCCACAAGGATAACAAAACTGGCTAGGATTTGATACCATTTGTAAGGAAAGCTAAGGTGTGGAAACAACTCTCCTAACGTCAAAACCTCAGGGAAGAATGCAGAGACACTTTTAAATTTTACAATTACAAACCAATTAAGATGCACTTGAAAGAGATAATAGAAACATAGAATTAGACATACACATATGAACACTAGATTTATGTGGGAAAACCCTTACGGGAGAAAAACCCACCACACCAAGAGAAGTCACTTTGTATTACAGTAATGGAGATTACATACAGAGATCAAACTTATCTTTCTGATGTCAGTTTATAGCAACATTCACTATGATCAACCTTGTACAAAACATTCATGTTATAGTCTTCTCAGAATAGAATTCCCACTGATACACACTGAACAATACATCAAACATCCATCCGTCAAACTAATCATCCAACAAAACATCATCTACAACCCCAAAGTAAATCCATGTCACTTCCAATCTGTCAAACTTCCTCTCAGTAATGGCCGCAATAGTCCAACTGCTAGCGGTTCCCATTCGACTTCTCTGATTGGTCGAATACAAGCCACGTAGGATAGTCTTCACTCTGTCAAAGGTGTTCACCCTGTGTTGGCATGTTAGTGAGACACTAACCATGTCTCCCCGATGCCATGAAGTCAGCATTTGATATCGCCAAGAGTCCATACTATCAGGAAGATATTACACCGAGTCTAGAGAGCTATTGCTAAGACTTCACCATGTCACCAAGACCTCATACCGATGATCATCACTTGTATCGCTTTCGCTGAGAGATCATACCGAGCCTTTATGTTATACCAAAATTTTCAACAGTCGGAAATATTTATCACTTTCACCAGGAGATCATACCAAGGTTCACAAGTTATCCCGAAGCATTCATTTATCGCCAAGACTTATCACTATCGCTGAGACGTTACTCTGAAGTCTTAAGTCATACCGAGCACCAGACAATAGTTGGCAAGACCTCTCACCATCGCTAAGATTTCTTAGTGAACCCTTAGTGTTACCCCAATGCCTCCGCTTGTTGCCCAGAGTCTCCCCGATATCCGATAAGAGTGGCCTGTCGGCCAAAGATATTCATATCAGTAAGACTTCATATCGAGCCACCATATGTTACTTTGAGTGTATATTGTCGGCGAGAATTTCCTTCATCGCTGAGAGTTCATAGAAAAGACTTCGTGTTACCCCAAAGACTCCAATCACTAGGAGTCTCCCTGACCACCACTGACCTGTCGGCAAGAGATCAACTCGGGCGGAGTGAGATATAAATTGTCACAGCGATCATAATGTCACATCGATAGATACATTCGGCATGACTGAAGCAAGGTCACAGCGACCATAACTATTCACCAAGGTTTCAACTGCTAGTTGGCCAGACACAAAGCATGTCACACCGACTTGGCTCTCTTAGAGGTTTCAGCCTATGGGATTGAGGCACATATTTCCAACAGTTTCTTTGTCAGCTTCCATGTTCTTCTTGTATTGAGATCTAGTTTGAACCATAAAACAAGGATCAAGTTTCAAGAATATGGGAGATGAAGCTATAATTCTCTGGATTGATCTTATTTTGAGCACAAAAGAGAAATTTTTATGATATCTTGAGGATCAAAAGGTGATATGATTGATGATGCAAGAGATGGATGATGTGGATGTTTGATCTTTTGATAAATCTTGAGGGAAATGCTAGACTTTTAGGACTTTCGAATATGTTTTAGATTTTGATTTTGATTTTTTGGATTGCCCTTGACTTGATTGATTTTGGTTTGCTTTGATTGAAAAAATAGACCCTAAGATGTTGGATGATTATCTACAGGGTAGACTTGCTCAAAGGATAATAATTTGAATATGTGTAGGGAGAAGGATGCATCTACCCACACCTATTCAAACAAGATGATAATTTAACCAAGCATATGAAGAAGGATTCATCTACATATACCTAGCTAAACAAGATGGTTTGATAACTTCGACTAAGCATATGAAAAAGGATGCATCTACACATACCTAGCCAAAGATGATTTGATAAAGATTTCAAGGATTTTGTCTTTGATGATTTGATGATTTTGATTTTTTCCAAAAATCCTAGCATGAAGGATAATTTCAAAATTTCTCAAAAGATGATGGTGAGATGATTTTTGGTTTGATGTTTGAAGGGTGGATGAAAAAGGATTTTGATTTTGATCTTAAGATGAACCTAAAAAGGACACTTTGTTTACCTAAACCTTAGTATTGAAGAACATGCAATGCTTCTATGGACCTTTATAACTAAGAAGTGGTTCAATTTGAGCATACACTTTCAGATTTTGAATAAGGGACTTTCATTTTGGGATTTGACTTTCTTGGAGATCGTGAGATCTTTGCTTAGTGACTTTATTTTAGCACAAACACTTCTTTGATTAGGTTTCCAAACTATATGTTCAATGTCTTAATTTCTTCGAATCCCACAAAGTATGTTATGTGGAAATTTGATGAATTCAAGGCAAGGGTTACCTATTGTTTAACTTTAGTAGAAAAATTGAGATGTAATCCAAGTGTTTAGAAACCTCTAAGGATAAAATCCCAAGGGCAAGCAATAACACATGAATTGGGTCAATTGTATTTGTCTCCTAAAGGGTTTGAAATTTTGATGATGATGTTTAAGTGTTTGTTTCCAAGATGTTTTTGAACAAGCAAAGAATTTTGTAACCAAGAATAAGTAAAACCCTATGGATATGAAAGATAATATTTGTTGAGTCCCCACTTGGACAAGTCCAGCTACGCTTATCTTTAGCGAATGGTTAGATGCTTGAACCCATGACACTCACTTATACGGGGAAGCCAAGCATCAACACCCATGAAACTCCCATGTCATGCTTTCCATTTCTACTAAAAGACCGTAAAAGTGTGGGGCGGCTTCAAAACAATCGTTCTTGCACCAACAAATAGATCAAGGATTTTGGAAATTCTAAAACATGGGTTTTAATTAGGACTTTCCATTCATGGAGATTGACCCATACGACGAGAGTTCCTTTTCAGATCCATCTCATCGGAGCGAACCACGTGATACTGGCGTTTATTCCAATACCCACATTTATATCCCGGTTGGAAATACTCTTGGCTTTAGAGTGTTACCGATTGAGTTGTTCCCTTTGGTGAGTACTTTTTCCCCAAGGTAGGCCCTCTAAGATAAACAAAAGTGAATAAACATATTCATAGTTCGATCGACCCTTGTTTAGAAACAAAGGAAGAACATATGCAATAAGTTTATTCACACTCGCAAAGTGTTTTGTTCAATTTTAAACCCAAAATGAAGTGTGGAGGTGATTACTTTATCTCAACCTAAGATCATAAAAAGGCCTTTTGATTCTCAAGATCGCTATAAAGCACGAGAGAAGTGCATACGTCCTTTTTGATGATGTTAGTTTAAGTAAGCAATCACAGAAACAAGTTGCACATGTTCATTTTAACCTTTCAAAGCAATTGTGAGTTCGTTTTTAAAAACACCAAAGTAAGTGTGACAAATTGCCTTGTTCAATTTTTAATCCCAAAACAAAATTTAGTAGATTGGAGTCACTAAAGTGTTTAAAAACACTTGTTTTTATGAAATGACATCATCATGCTTTTCTTCCTCTGTCTTTAATCGATTCAACCTACAAGAAAAAAATTAGTTATATTCTACAAAACAAAGGTCAAAACGATAGAAAACAGACATAAGAAGTAGAATTTGAAAAAAGTACGTGCTGAAAATTAAATTTCATTTCATACTTCCCTCCAGCGGTGCAATCTGTGAAGGCGTTGTAGTTTGATTTCTCCAGTGGTGTTGTATAGCGCCGCTTGCCAATTAGTGTCACTCTGCAGTTAGGCCAATGAGCATGAATGTGTCGCCCTTTTATCCAGCGATGCAGTTTGATTTTTTGAAAATTCCTGCGGGTCTGATTGGTCAAGTGGTGTAGTTTGGAATTTGAAATCCTGGGCGGGAAACTAGAGCATCGTAGTTTGAATTTCCAGCGGCCCTATATAGTGACGTTGGAGAAATAGTGGTGTTGAATAGCGATGCTGAACCTGTAAACAAAGAAAAATGCGTAATTTTGATAAAAAACATGATTGAAAGGTGAGATTGCCCTCCCTCTAGTGCCAAATATGCGAACCCCAATCCCAATACCTGCAAAACAACATGAACAAACACATTAGAAGATGGAATGCAAGCAAGAACAAGAATTCCTCAAGAAATTCATTTGAATAGCAAAAGAGATAGAATATGAAATGAAAAACACAATGAAATTTAAAAGCATATCAAATCCTATTCTAAAGCAAACAAACTCCTAATATCTTGAGGGAATTGGTGCCAATTTGATGTGAAAATTGGCCCTTTCCCAACTCTAATGATGCAATGGTGATTTGATGAAGAAATTTGATCCACTTTTTTAATGCTTGATGAGTGCTCCAATGGAAAAATCTGCATAACCTAGCTAATATTCAATGATAATG
>VDFB02271358.1:657596906-657607818 GCA_007258455.2 Sequoia sempervirens
TTACCTTTTTTTAGAATTTCCAAAATCACTTTCATTAGCAATTAGCTAACACCGTGGAGTTTATGCTGGTTTTTTTGTCTAATTTTTTAATGAATATATAATATTTGACTAATTTTTAAAGTGGGCACATCCTCAAAAGCATAAATTTGAGTGTGCTTCCCCCTAAAAATTTTAAAACTAATAAAAAATCAAATCTTTCTTCAATACATGTAGAATGGAGTTTAGTTTCTAAAAATGTAATTTGTTTCAAAATTTTATGAACGAGTAAAAAACTATACCCAAACTAGCACATGTTGGTTTTTTTTAAAATGGAGACAATGAAAAAAGTAGTTAAAGAGGAAAACCTTAAAATAATCAAAAGATTACAAAAATTATATGGTTACATAGTTAAGAGATATTTTAATGGCATCCTAATATTTTTTATAAATTTGCATTGAAACATGTGCAAACATGATGGAGATTATGGCAAAAAATGTGAAAAAAAAATTTACCCTTTCAAAAAATCATGTCTTTGGCATGAAATGGTCATCCAACCCTTTAGGTTGGATTCCCAAGGAGAATCCAACCCAAAGGATTGGAATTTCCCAATGCAAGCCATTGGGCGAGTGCCAAATGGGAATGATGGCTTTTGATAATGCATTTTCTTGAACTCTTTCATTTTTTTCTGTAAAGACCTAATTACTATTAACCCAAAACACCACTATATTTATTTTTTACATGTGTTTAAGTGTTCATTCACAAGTATACTCATGAACTTCTATCCTTACGGGATAGGTATATGTCAATATGGAATGTCAATTGAATTGTCTATTTGGAGGGAACAGGAATTCACTTCATCTATTCATACGAAACATGAATACATCTATTCATAAATTGGAGTAGGCATCCACCTAACAAGGTAGGCATCTATCATATGATAATTATGTGCTTTGGCCAGAGTCATGGACCTATCAGGATCATCTGGATCTTGAGTTGCTTCCTTGATGACCACACTACCTTTTGGAAGTGTACTGAGGTCATCGTCCTTAGGGGTATGTAAATCATAATTCTAGGCTTCAAACCTACCTCAGAATTTTTCCTAAGGCCTCAGGGAATCAAGCAATCCATACAAGATTCTTCCAAGTATAGTTGAATATAATTTTACTTGACTATCTTTTTGAAATGTTTAGATGATCTCGCTTTCCCTAAAACCCTGTTCCCTAACACTTTCTAGGGTTTTTATTTCCCTAGACAGTTCCTCTACAATTGCTACCCATGAAGGGAAGCATGGATAATAAATGATCATCTTGACCATTGATTATTTATCTAATAACATTCATCTAACTGTACTCCCTAATAATATTCATCTACCTTCACCCGCTTAAATGATTTCATAATAAAATATCCACATAATTATATTTTCAAGTCATAATTACATTTGTACCATAGAAAATTCCTAAGTTTTAGTTTTCTAGGTTGTCACTAGTGGATTTGATTCATTTTTTTTATGTTTTTAGATTATCAATCCAAAGGGGTTTTCTCTCCCTTTGGATTTAATCAACCAATCTTCCTTATTTCTCCCTAGTGATTTATAGGGACGATGCCATAGACGTTGTTATTGCAGCTATGTTAGGCGATAGGTGCAGTAGCTCAGGCGCAATGACATTGCTTGTAAACATGAGCCAGAGGCACCATTAATACCAAACACTGCTAGTTTTGTTTTCCATTCTTTGAATAGGTTTCCAACATAATTAAACTTTCATAAGAATCAAAAATTCATAAAGTATTACAATTTTGACAACATTTAAACGATAACATTTGCCCAAGATAATTTAGTTAATCAACAAGCATTGTTCAATAATTTACAATATGTTTTAAAAATAATTTATTGATAATAAAGAAACATTCCATCATAACCATTGAATAAAGAAAATAACTAGACAATAGTCATTCATAGAAAGTATTACCATGCAACACAATAAATGAGCTTTTGAAGATTAGTTGCATGAGATATTCCTCCTTTCCTTTGGTGGATCCTTTCTTCTTATCTTTCAACCATTTTATGTGTGAATGCAAGGGCTTCAATATCTATTTCCAAACATAGGAAGAGGTCTCTCCTTTGGGAGTTATTCTTAACAAATCTACAAGTTTTGTTCTTTGAGATATTATATACATATATTCTAACGTATCTGGAAATGCAAGGAAAGGGTTTTTATATTGCTTTGGGAAAAGTTGTCAAGATTTAGTAACTAGTTTATCTTGTCAAGATTTAGTAACTAGTTTATCTAAATTTTGGGACCATGAAAATATATTTTGTTAAGATTATAATCCAAACAATTTTTTTTCTTTCAAGAGCATGACTTAAGAAATATTTCCTTAAGACAAATGTTGAGAGAACTTCATAATCTAGGTAATATTGGGAATTCATATAAAGGATTTTAAATTATCCTAAGTTTGGGAATGTATCAAATTAAGGATCTTATGCACAAATATAAATCTCAAGTCTATGTTGCATGTGTAAGGTATTCATTCATATTGAAGTAATCATTGTTTTAATCAAGACTATATATTGTAGCAAATTCCTAATATTACCATATATATTTTTGATCTATTTCCATTATGCTTATAAATATTACATTAATCTCCTTTCAAGAATTAGGATTAACTTACTAAAACTAATTACAACCAATGGAACTCATGGTATTAAAAGCTATAAAAGCGGTAGTATCTTATTCATTCACTAGGAAAGATGATTTATTATAAATTTAATGAAATGTCCTACAAAATATATAATGAACTAGATCTTAATCAATGATATGTTTAGAGGAAATTTATGGTTCTTCTAATGTTCATTGGTTTTTGATAATCACAAAGTTATTAATTTTATGTAGGTGATTATATGGGTATGTGCAGGATCATCATGGAAAAAATAGGCCCTTATGGCAAAAATTCAAAAAATCAGAGTTAGGAAACTTGTCAGAAAATTTTGAATAAGTTATCTATATTATTTCAAAAAACATGTAAGAATAGAATCTATAGAAAATTGAATGCAGTTTCTAAACTACTAGGTTTTAAATCTATTTGGTGAAAATTTGAAATTTCAATGCAAGAGTAATTCTAAATTCCCCGTGAAAATAAGTAGTGTCCTATTCCACCACCCTAACCACAATAAAATGATAATATTTTTATAAGATTTTAAATATAAGTAGATCTAATTCATGTCCTGATGTGATGGCTTTTATAAAAATTTCAAGTAAATAATTAATTATGAATTTTTATTACAACTTTTAAAAAAAATATAAAAACTTGTATGTCCGACCACCTTAACTTGGTCAAAACTTCAAGGAAATTCAATTTTTTCTTTTTAATCCTATAGTATGTGAAGTATAGAATGACGATGTTTGGATTCAAAAAATGTGATATTGTTTGAAATCTATAGATGTTTTTAATCAGCCTATCAATCAGACTTTAGTCATAATTCAAATAGAAAAATGAATAATACCACTTATTAAATTAAAAAGTAAAAAGAATAATTTATATTGCTGGAAAGTCGAGAATCTCCTTTAAAACCCTTTCCATTTCATCAACAATTTTGGGTAAAAAAAGTTGTCAGCCACATACCCATCATATTGCCACTTTTGGCCCATCATGATCCCTCCATAGTCCCATATATAAAATATCTATCCTAAGACTCAATCTCGAGAATGTTGTATTATGGATAAGGAATTATATTCATTTGTTTATGGCTAAAATAATCATCCTTTAACGAAGTTTTTCAGGAATACTTGAAGGTTAAAATTTTGTACCTTACTAAATCACAAGCCACGCATAGAACAAGAGAAGGGATAATGTAGTGAATAGTAACTGCTAATTAGAAAGGACATTTTTAGAATTTTATGGTTTTTTCAAAATATTGGAGTAGAACTATATTAGAATTTACAACTCGTTAATAACTAGACACTAGGACTTGCATGATCTTATATCGGTCCCTGATGTATCTGAATGAATTAAAATTCAACACATATGAGTTTAGTATATTTTTGGTATACAATTGAATCATTAAATATTTGGCTACTCTGAAGGATAGGAAGGCCTATAATTTCAATAAAATATTATCATTAAATATAAGACCATTTTAACTTATAACTTCTCCCAATTAGCTTTTGGGACAAGGCTTGGTATGATAGACTGTTAACCTAAGGAGTATAATCAAATAAAAATATTTTTTTCTTTTTGCTTGATTATCAAGGTGAAGAAAGCTTGCAATATGAACTTCTAAATAGGTGAATGCAAAATTTGAAATATGTAGATTAACTCTTTAGCCTAGTGTGAAGAAAGAATGAGAGAGAGAGATAGAAGAATCATAACACATGCAACAGCTCATTTATTTGGAGAAACCCCAAAGGGAAAACTCCACCACCTAACGAGAGGCAAAGCATTACTAATATTATGAAATATTACTACATGCAGCAATAGATTTCTCTTATCATCCCTATAAAACTTACAAAGACTGCTACTCTTGCAAACCTCAAGAAAACTCAATTGAATAACTCTAAATGCAAGGCCCTCTATTTAAAAGAGATTTGTGAGGATGAAAGCCACCATGGTTTCACCAAACAATAGGTAACAATACCACCTAGAAAAACCCATGCCTCCCTTAATGAAATGGTCATGAAATCCTAAAAATAGCCTCTTACAGATGCTCTTACAGCTGTCATAATGCATAACTTATGCATGAGCACCTGGGGTAAAAGATAGCATATTCTGTCATAGGAATCTATCATACTATCATAACATCTTATGACAACTATCATACATGTCATAGATGCTCTTACAACATCCTAACAACCTCATTCTAGAATATTCCAATTGGGACGCCTAACTATTTTGTCCTTTTCCTAAATGACAAATGGTAACGGTAACACTACATTTACATTGTCTCTTTCACCACCGTTGGTCAAACGGTTTCACTTCTTATGGATAAATGTTGAAAACACTTTAGGAGAATAAATAATTAAAGGATTTACAAGGTTGATGGCACCTAAATCCTAACATTCTCCCACTTGACATCATACATTGTAAATTACACCCATAGAGATACAATTACATAGAATTAAGTATAGTGATCAAGGCCCATGGCCTCTCTGCACCAAGAGAACTTATTTGTGGTGACTGGCTTTGTAAGAGAATCTACAACATTATCCAAAGTGTCAAATTTTTCAATCAAGACCTGTCCATTCTCAACCATTTCTCACACAAAGTGATACTGAACATCAACATGCTAGCAACAGCATGTTACATAGGTTTTTAGCCAACATATGGCACTGACTATCACATCCATCCCTACTCATCCCGCAATCAAAACCAATACCTTTACCAAGTCTCTATAACCAAACTGCCTCTTTAGAGGCATGTGTAGCAGCCATACACTCTTCTTTGGTGGTGGAAAATGCAACCATAGGTTGTATTTTATTCATCCAACTCACTGCACCTCCAAACAAAGCAAAAATATAGCCACTAGTGGACCTTTGATTGTCCAAGTCACTTGCCAAATCTGCATCAACAAAACCTTGTATGTCCAATGACATATCAACATTGTCGCTACTCATGATAAACCAAAACAGTAATCAAGTGCCCTCAGAAATATCTAAATACCCTTTAATAAAATTCCAATGTTCTTTCCCTGTGATTAGACATAAACCTCGCTTAGAACACCCACGCTTTGGCTATATCTAGTCTAGTACAAACCATTGCATACATTAAACTACTGACAACACTAGCATAAGGAACTTTAGACATTTCATCAATATCATCATCCAATTTAGGACACATGTCTAAATTTAACTTAGTACCAACAAGAAATGGAATATTTACTGGTTTACAGTCCGACATATTAAACCTCTGCAAAATAGTGTTAACATACTTACTCTAACTTAACCAAAGCTTTGTGTGAACTTGATCCCTAATGATTTCCATCCCAAGAATATATTTAGAAGCCCCTAAATCTTTCATATCAAATGTGCTAGAAAGATGATTTTTAAGTTCCCTAATCATTTCCTTATTGTTACCAATGAAAAACATATCATCCACATATAAGACAATAATCAATATCTGATCATCAATAACTTTAAAAAAAACATAGTGATCCTCTTCACTTCTAACAAAACCCATCTTTAATGCAAAAGCATCAAAATTTTGGTACCACATCCTAGGTGACTGTTTCAAACCATATAGAGATTGTTTTAACCTGCAAACCAAGTGTTCTTTTCCTTTCACAACAAAACTGTCAAGCTATTGCATATAAATTTCTTCCTCGAGATCCCCATGCAAGAAAGTAGTTTTAACATCCATTTGTTCTATTTCTAAATCATAAGCATCAACAATGGATAAAATAAATCTAATAGAAGTTAACTTAGCAACATGAGAGAATATTTCACCAAAATCAACTCCCTCTCTCTGGGAGTTGCCCTTGGCCACTAATCTGGCCTTGTACCATTCCAACTTACCATTTGCACCACTTATTTTTATATACCCACTTATAACCAATGGCCTTTCTTCCTTTGGTAAAAATAAAAAGATCCTAGGTGTCATAGTTTTTCAAAGACATCATCTCATCCTACATGGCCTGCATCCAAGACTCACATTCTTTTGAAGTGAGAGCCTCCCTAAAAGATCTAGGTTCACCATTAGTACATATCAAAGAAAATTTACAATGAAAATAAGGTGGGCTATACCTGTCAACTAGATTTCATTGTCTTGTGGACCTTCTCAAAGGTGGAGTAAGAGATTCCTCCTCATGTTCATCTTCATTGTTTTCAACTTCTTCTCTTAGAGCAGATTCTTTAGAACTCTCTTCTTCTTCTCCATCTACTTGTCCATCTCTGCTCTTCCACATGTGCATCTTCTTGCTTAGTTTCAAAATGCACTATTTTGACTTTTCCTTTGGTTGCTCATCTCAAAGTTAGCCTCTAAATTCCTAAAACAAATATCTCTAGAAAATATCATATTTCTCAGTAAGTTAGTGATTCCAAAGTTTATAACCTTTTAATATTTTCACCATAACCTACAAAGATGCATTTCTAAGATTTGGGATACAATTTAGACCACTTCTTGTGGGCACATGAACAAAGCCCCACAACCAAAGACCCTTAAATGTGAAACTAAAGGATTTTTAACCAACCACATTTCATAAGGTGTTTTATCGACAAGAGCTTTACAAGGAGATTTATTAATTAAATAACAAGCAATACCAACAGCTTCTGCCCAAAAGCATTTATCTAACTTCTCACTACTTAACATGCTCCTAGCTCTTTCCATTAATGTATGGTTCATTCTTTCTACTACCCCATTTTGTTGGGGTGTGTAAGGTAGTCTTTTTTCCTAACAATTCTCGCATTTTTGCAAAACTCATGAAATACCCTAGAACAATATTCACCCCCATTGTTAGATCTCAATTCCCTTATCTTATAATCTATTTTATTCTCAACTAAGACTTTAAATTCATTAAACTTAGTGAAAACCTCATATTTTGTATGCATAAAATAAATCCAAGTATATCATGAGTGATCATCAATGAAGGAAACATAATAACGTGATCTACTCAAAGAATCTATATCCACTAGACCACATACATTTGAATGAATTAGTTTTAAGAATCCATTAGCTTCTTTATTAGTTCCTTTTAGGAAATGATGACCTGCTTTTGTTTTACTAAACACACAATCCCTCATAGAAATCATTTCTACCAATAGAATAATTAGGAAATACCGCTTCTACTAGTTTTCATCAAGTATGGTCCTAATATCTTTTTCACCAATGTGACCCAATCTATGCTACAACATACATGTATTTTCGCTAGTTAAGCAAAAGAGAGTTACAAAAATAGAGGCATGTAAACAGATTCCCTTTCCAAGATCCCCTTTAGCAACCACCAAACTTCCCCTTACCATCCTGCAACCAGACTTGTCAAATGTCACATTCATTCTAGAATCATTCAACTTGGAAATCAAAATTAAACTTTTTGTAAGGCCTGGAATATGTAAAACATCATCAAGGGTTTTAACCCTCCCATCACTGAAACACAACTTTACCTTTCCTTTACCGACAATCTTTTGTGAGCTGTTGTCACCCACGAAGACCTCTCCTCCATCATATTCTTTGTATGTAGAAAACCACTCCGTGTGAGGAGTCATATGGAAGGAAGCACATGAATCAATAAGCCAAGCATCATTACAAACTATGTTAGCTGAAATAATCAAAGCATCAAAATCACTGTTATCAGAGGACTTTTCTGTGAAAGAATCTACATTCATTTTCTTATTTCTACATTCCTTCTTCACATGTCCTCGTTTACCACAGTTCCAACACTTCACTCTGCTCTTTCCAAGGGTCTTAGATCATCCTGTAGACTTATCCTTCTTCTCATCCCCTTTAGGACCTTTCTCCTTGGGCCTACCTCGCACATGCAAGGCATCTTGGGAGCCACTATGCATGGTCTTCCTCCTCATCTCCTTTGAAACAAGTATGGGAATAACATTATCCATCTTAGGTTCTACACCACCACTTGTTATAACCATAATTAAATTTTCCCAAGATTCTGACAAATAGCAAATCAATAGAATAAATTTATCCTCATCTTATATTTTAACATCAATAGATGCAAGCTAACTTATAATCAAATTAAAAGCATTCAAATGTTCAACAATAGAATCACCATTCTTTATCTTTAATGAATATAAACATATTTTGAGATACAACTTGTTAGAAAAACTCTTAGTTTGATAGATTTCACCCATCTTCCTCCAAATCTTGTATGCCATGTCTTCTGAAGAGACATTCAGGAGGATAGAATCAGTGAGACACAACCAAATGGTCCCTTGAGCCTTCTTGTCTAAATTCTTCCAATCTTCATCTGACAAGGTTGAAGTAGATGGCTTCTTATCAACTGAAACTGGTAACCATTGATCTCTCTCCTCAAGGAGATCCTCCACTTTCAACTTCCACATATCATAACTAGTTCCATTGAACTTCTTAATATCTTGACAAGAGGTGGAGGCCATGGTATACAATCTTTCACAAATTTACAAAACTCACAACATAAAAGCTCCCACTGTAGCAAAAGCCTTGAACACTTTAAAAGGAAAGTGTCCCTTCCTTAACAAAACTGTTAGCTCTGATACCAAATGTTGATTATCAAGGTGAAGAAAGATTGCAATATGAACTTAAATGGGTGAATGCAAATCTGAAATATGTAGATTAACCTTTATCCTTACTATGAAGAAATAATGAGAGAGAGAGATAGAAGAATAATAACACATGCAACAACAAATTTATGTGGAAGCCCTAAAGGGAAAACTCCCACCACCAAAAGAGAGGCAAGTATATTACTAATATTATGAAATATTGCATGCAGCAATAGACTTCTTTATCATCCCTCAGAAAATCCTCGTGGGCAGACTTCTCAAGCACTTTGCAAACCCTCAAGAAAACCTAATTGAATAACTCTAGCCTGGCCCCTATTTGAAGAGATTTTGTGAGGGATGAAACCACCATGGTTTCACCAAACAATAGGTAGAAATACTTCACCTAGAAAACCCACACCTCCCTCTTCACTTAAATGGTCATGATGTCCTAAAATAGCCTCTACAGCTGTCATAAGGCATAACTTATGCATGAGCACCTGGGGTCAAAGATAGCATATTCTGTCATAGGAATCTATCATACTTGTCATAGGAATCTGTCATATTGTCATAGCATCTTATGACAACTGTCATACATGTCATAGATGCTCTTAAAACATCCTAACAACCTCATTCTAGAAGATTCCAAGTGGGATTCCTAGCTATTTTGTCCTTTTCCTAAATGACAAACGGTAATGGTAACACTACATTTACATTGTCTCTTTCACCATCGTTGGTTAAACGGTTTCACCTCTTATGGGAAAATGTTGAAAACACTTTAGGAGAATAATTAATTAAAGGATTTACAAGGTTGATGGCACCTAAATCCTAACAATAATTTCACAAAATATAGTGAATATCTTTCCAAAGAGACTTCACCAAATAAAGGAAATGTCAGAGACCCCCCTAAATTTCATAGCTTTGGGCATCAAATTTATAGTATACATTTATTAAGGAATATGGCGCCAAGGTTAAGAGGACTTTCAGATTTTAATATCTGCATAAAACCATTAAGAGATTACCTGTTCCATAGTGAATATATATACATCTTCCTACTAATTAAGGCACAAAATTTGAATTGCTAATAGTTAATCTAGAGAGGGTAGAGTGTGAGGCTTAAGAGGCTACGCCATGACTAATTGAAGGTGCCAATTTTTTTCCTAGGGTTGTATATTTGATAGAATAGCCTGTAGAGGATCACTCTAAAAAAAAAAATCAATCATTTGAATAGGGGAAGTGAGGATGACTTACGTGTACTTTATATCTTATGTTTGTTAGAGTGTTGATCTAGGTTGAAATTAAATTCTTTAATCAAACCTAACATTTATAGACCCTTCCACAATATTTTTGTTACTATGTAATGATTTGAAGTATCCATGTAATTGTGCATAATTCTAAAACAGTTCAAAGAATTCCAACACAAAGATATGGTTGTTGAGATTGATGTTTTTATGGCTAATTTTTGGATAATCATGAGATTTCACAAGGAAAATGTATATGTAATTGTTTCAAAATATATCTTATGTTCCATACGCTAGATATGACTGCAATTATCTAGGTGATCACAACTTCATTCTAAATTGAATCTATGGAACTATTGTAGATAACTATTATTCTATAGATTCAGATTCATTATTTGGCTAGTGCATAGATCCTTTTCCCAGTTATGAGACTATATTACTATGAATCTATAACTAACTCCCATTTTATGAAATGCTCACTGTAATGAAGAAAATAATAGACAATATGAAAAC
>VDFB02271358.1:657607918-658077619 GCA_007258455.2 Sequoia sempervirens
TGAAATCAATAATGACTCCCTTATCTACAAAGTAGTGTCTCTGGTTGAAATAGGCTGTAAATTTATGTTATCTGTTGTAGTCTATATGAATATAGGCAACGCTGAGCCTAGAATAATCATGTGGCTCCCTTCATTGCCATAAGGAAAACATACAAAAGCTCAAAAAATTCAGTAGAACAAGCTGCAGAATGAAATAATGTATGAAGATAAAAATTCCTTGGGTTCTCTAAAATTTCAAGAGGGCTCTGTGCTAATAACTAATTTTTTTTTTGAATCCTTTGTTAAAGACAAGTCTGATTGAGAATCAAATGTAAGAATGTAGAAGAGGATGTTGACTAAGAATATTGCCCTGGTATATATTGAAAGCGGTAGAGCTGGAAATTAGAAAAATAACTACACCATATTTGCACAATAAAAACTAAAATTGTATTATATAATTCTTCGGGATATATCTCATTACAATCAATTGACTTTATAAAGCCATTATTCTCCCATATAAAACTAACCAACTTACCTACGGGAATAACTCCCACCAAACTAGCTAAAAACTTACATACTAAACATTATTTTATTAAATTTATTTATTATTGATTATCTAATCTATAAACTAAACTAAGATGTAATATTCCAACATTCCCCCTCTTATTACATCAATCCGAACAAAGGATGGAACACTGCAAGAGTTGAACACAGCAACCCTTCTAGAGACTTTGATGAAGTGCCTTCACCAATTCTCTTCCCTCACCCAAGAAACACCAGACTGACTCCATCAGTGGATTTCTTGACTGTAAAACCTAAAAAGCATTTGTACAACATGAGAGAACATAAAGTTTCTCTATCCTCCTTGCACAATGAGAGAACAACTTTCATTTGAAAGTCCACATCTTCTCCGAGTGTGTCAAAATCCCTCCTCTAGTGCTGCACATGAGAGAACAACTCTCCGAGAGTCCACATCTCCTCCAAGTGTGTCGATATCCCTCCTCCAGTGCTGTGGAAACAATTCCTCCTCTGCTGTACAACACAACCTCAACCAAATGTGAATACAATAAATGCACCCACAAGAACTTCCACGAAATCCCAAGCCCCCCCTTGTCCATGAAGGGACACAAATGTAAAGTGGTGCTTCTCATGCAATGAATCATCTGTGAGTGAGAAGCTAACTCGAGATGACAAAAGTCCTCCATCCTCCATTGCCTCCAACCTCTAATTGAACCTATTTAATTCTTAAAAAAGATATTCCTCCTCATTGTCATTAAGATACAAATTATAGAGAGATGGGAAACAACCTTCTATGAAATCTATCATTTGTGCATCATTACACTGTTCAGCAACTCTATGTAATCTGAGAAGCTTTTCATTATTGAGCTTTTCCAAAAACAGTGCAAGCTCCATGGCATATACAGCATCTCCCTTCTCTGGATGATCAAATTCCATCAGTCATCCATATGGATTGAAGTTTTACTTTACCATCACGTATATTCTGGTAATGCATTAGATTTCCTGCATGGTCGCGTTCCTCATCACTTGCATCTTTGAAGTATTTCACAAATCCTGGTAGACCAACGTTGTCTCGGTCAAAATAGGCAAACAGAGCATCGTAAATATATGAAATGTTATATTCCACATTGATTTGTTCATTCAAAGCGGCGTCACATGCATCATCAAAACTTTGGCATGCAAAGGATTGAATATAGTTTTCAGAAACTTGAACAAGCTCATTTTACACTTAAGCAAAAGGCTCAAAGGTAACACCTGTGACAGGCTTACTATTGGTCTCTACATTCATGACATGCTTACTAAATAGACCTCTCTTCTGTCTCTGATATGACAGCTTGCCTAAAGAATGATTCCCCAGTGCTTTATCCTTGAAAGCATTTTGATGCTTCAGAGATGATATGTCAACAAAAGTAGCTGCAGGGACTCTAAGCAACATTTTTGCAAGACCGACCAAGAAGCATGTAGGGCGAGATGTTAGTCTTCACTGTGCCTTCCCTTAGGATACCGCAAACAAGAGGAGCCATATTAGCAAAACGATGGAGCCTGTCTTTATGGCATCTGTTACCCTTAAGATTTTCACTTCAAAACTTCATTGTCATTTTATCTACCATTGAGTGATTTTAAAAAACAAAATTTATGCCCTATTCTTCCACGCATATCTCTGTTAGGCTAAAATTTTAACAAACAAAATTTATTTTATGCCCTAGGGTACTTCGACTGTGTGAAGGGCCTACAGACTTGATATTCTGTAAAAATTACACCCTTGTACCTAGTGCACAACAGACTTTACTCAAAATCATTTACTCATACTTCATTCAACTCCATGCCTGGTGGCGTAAAAGAATGGCATTTTTGTTTGCTTCTTTATATCACTTACACAGTCAGTTATGATAATATCAATAACAGCAATAACAGAGAACAGACAGAGAACAAACCGTAGATGGTTGTGCTGATAGAATTTCCCTTGATTGTTTTACACTTTACAATATCTAAAACAAAACTTTTCTTGCAGCCTTCGAATAGCATTCCAGCCTTTGCACATCCAAACTACCTTGTTTCAAATCAGCAAACAGTCAATCTCTAATTACTTCTCCTTCACAGCCAATGTTCAAAGGTGCTCTGATACCATATTGAAAATGGTAGAGCTGGAAATTAGAAAAATAACTACACCATATTTGGACAGTAAAAACTAAAATTATATTATTTAATTCTTCGGGACATATCTCATTACAATCAATTGACTTTATAAAGCCATTATTCTCCTGTATAAAACTAACTAACTTACGTATGGGAATAACTACCGCCAAACTAACTAAAACTAACTTACATGCTAAACATTATTTTATTTTATAGTTGCCGGGAAACTCCATTTTGGGAACATAGACAATGTACCAGTCCCCGTACCCAAAATTTCCGGTGAATCATTTACATATAAAATAGCCGTCTCCTTATTCATTTAACTCACGTACCCTAATTTTATTGGCATCCCCGTCCCCGTACCAGTACCAGTACCCTGCGTCTCCCGGCAACTATGTTAATAAATTTATTTATTATTGATTATCTAATCTATAAACTAAACTAAGATGTAATATTCCAACAGTATATTGTGAGATTGCCTTAAAGTCATAAAGTGCCCCCTTGGATGATGGGAGAGTGCAGATACCTTATACGTTTCTTTCATGTGCAACTTTTGTGCAAAAAACAGGATAAACAAATTTTCTTCTGTCTTTGGTGATTGGCACCAAACTTGTACGGTACAAATTTATTAGCAAAAATGACAATGCTTAACCTTGCTATAGTTTACCTTCTCGAATAGGTTCTAAGAGTTGCAGTTTGCATTTTCAGTGATCCGTTGATACCCTTAACAAATGAACTGAGGAACTTCTGCATCTTTTTGGTAATTTGATGGCCAATAGGAGAGTTAGTTAAAAAAATGCACGATGCTACATTGGTTTTAACTTACTCACTGTTCTTATTTATAATTTTGTGTAGGACTCACTTGAAAAATTTGTTAAAAGTTCTAACATTTAATTTTGATCTGACTAGATATGATTGTTGGTTTTGTATATGAAAACAAGGAGAATTGCATGATTCATCAGTAATCCAATGTGAAACATAGGTTTTCAAGATACCATTGTGAAGTTTAGGGGTTTGTGAGCCATACTAAACTTGGAAGATGAAGGTAATTCTTACTAGTTCTTCATAAGGATGTGCAAAGGAAGTGAAGAGATGAATTTAACATCTTTCCTGGAGAATCAACACGGGTATGTGTTGGATGATAATTTAAGCATCCATGGGAATTTTCATTCACTAAAAGTTTTGTTCTTGGTCATGTCGGAATTTTAAGGGAGTGGCTGGGAGTTTTGTAGGTCCTAAATAACTGATAGGCCAAAATAATTGATACACAGAGCTATACCAATGGAGTTTGTTTATAAGGATTTAAGCCCAAATTTTACTGAAATGGTGGAAGTAGAACTCTCCTTTATCAGAATTTGTGTTGACTCTAGGAAGCACCATCTATAGAGCAAGATCATAGAACAAGATCTGGAGACAAGACTAGAGCAAGTTATGTGTTGTGTCATTACTTAGACTTAAGAATAGGTGGTCCATTTACTAACATATTTATGCAATAACTAAAGTAGTAGGGCAAGAGCTATGACCATCCCATGCCTTCCAAAGAAGTCCCATTCCTAAGTTTGATATTTTTTGCATTTCCTTTATTGCCAGTAGCCTACATGTGTCTTCACTCTTCACCTCTAAGAGCATAAGTTTGTGGGGACATCATGATATTTCCTAGTGCCTCCAAATCCCATTACCAAACATATTTAACTGTAGATTTTTGGCACCATGCACTTCTCTAGCTCTTCTAGGGTTTTTCACCTAAAAGGAGAGAGGTAGGGCCAAAAATGCTAAGGGGTTCATTCAAATTATGTTATGTGTGATGTTATCTAAGCTAAATGAAGTGAACTAAATGCAATTGAGTGATTTATATGACTGAATATGAATGCAAAACTAAGATTTAAGCTATGTTGGAAAACACACTGTGATATGCAAACAATGAGCTAAAAGATGAATGAAATGCAAAACAGAAAGAAATGAGATGAAATAGAGTGCACTTGGGCAAGACTTGAGGAATCTGGAATCTGTGGAATGCTGTCTGAAGTTACTGAAAATCAACAGTGGGACTCATTCGCCCAGGGTGGTGAATTAGTCCTACTACTGGTGAAAAACTGTCGGAAGCAAGTTTTTGACTATCGGGATCCAGAATCTGACAAAATCAAGATTTTCAGTCTTAAGGTGGGACTCATTCACCACTGGTGGCAAATCAGTCCTCTCCCAAAATTTTGAGAAATCAGGAGACAACTCTATAACACCAGATCTGGAGATGTCTGCTTGTCGGGTTGTTGAAGTCAATTATGCAAGAAACGGACATAAAACCTTCTCCAAGCTTGAATAGAGTTGATTTGACTTGAAGCACCTAGTTGACTTGTTGACAAATCTTCAACACCTAAATGCTTGTTAAATCTGCACACAAAAGTTTGCAAACACACATGCAAGAGGGGAAAAATGGTTGAGGGTTAGAAAATAGGGGTTTGCCTTGGTCAAACCCCACTTTGGTAATCAAACCCTTAATAAAATAATGAAATGCAAGAGAATGATAAACTAACAACATACAAGTGCTATCAACTTACCAAACCCTTGATGATGCAAATCTGAAGTAGTGTCAATGGATGCTCCACAATGCTTGATTTGATGTTGTAAGGTGCTTGAATGCTTGAGATTGCTTGAATGAATTAGGAGATTGTAAAATGAGGAGAAAAACACTTATTTATACAATCTTGTGCCTTAGTAACCCGTTCATTCCTCATCACAGGCCGACATCAAGTGATTTTGAATAAAAACCCGAAAGAAAATTTAAAATATTTTGAATTTGGAGCCAAGGGGGACTCATTCGCCACCCATGGCGAATGGTTCCCACTTAGGACCTGAAAATGGGTGTCGGGAATTATCTTGTATTTAATGTTGTTTGTCGGGTTTACATTAAAAAATACACTTAATTAAAACATACAAGGGCATAAAGGGGTCAAATAAAGCATAAGAAAGGGATAAATAGTGAAGTTATGCCTAGAAAAGCGTGAAATCTTGTTACAAGACTTTACAACACTTCAAAATAGGACTTGTTTAGTGATGAAAAGGCGATTTTTAGGTGAATTGTAATGAATAGAGTTTAGAAGAATGTAGAAATGCTTTACAACACTTAACAACACCTTCACAAGATGTCATTATTTGAATTTTAGTACCTAAATATGCATGTTCAAGCCATGTTACATCATAAAATCAGAGCAAAATAGACCAAACATCATGAAACAAGGCCTAAAAGACCATGAAAATGACAAGGGTCCATTTTTCTACGGTGCACATACAAAAAGTAGAAGTGATGTAAAATTGTGCATGGAGTTACTTCCATAGTAGCCATGCCCAAGTCCCTTTGCTTCTAGTTGGAATTCCATTACTGATGTAGCTTCTCATTATAGCTTGAGTCTCGACACCTCCAAACCATGCACTAAACCATTCATAAGAACTGTAGATGAATGTATGACAGCAGTCAATTATCAGTTAGAAGGCTCTTGCTTTTGTGTCTAGGGGGTCCATACACTCTTTAACATAATTTTTCCTTTTGGATTTATGGATCATGATAATGGTGTGTTCACATAGGTCATGTGGAATCAAACATAATATTAATTTGAAATTAATGCTGGAAAAGGGGAATAAGTTGGAATTATTTATTCTTTCAAGGAAGGGCAGGGATGGGGATGGGGGAAGCTCGGATATCCTTAAGTCATTCCCTTTGGCAACAGGTGGCTTGGGGATTGCACTATGCACCCCAGACACCTTTTGATGGACGTCCAAGTATCCCCCAGAGTGGTACTTAGGGCTTAGGAAAGCTAAATATGATAAATAGTTCAAACTTGTTCACTTAAAATATATTTTAATTTGTAATTTTTTAACCATGGCCCTTTTCCTAGGATTAGGTGGAAACTTCCGCTTGTCCTTAAATAATACTCCCCTTGCCTACTACAACTGCTCTCACCAGAAGGGGACTCAGTGGAACATAATATAGATGTAGGCCTAAATTACTGATTTGGGTATATCTATTCGTGGTACAGCAAAAATACATTTGGGGTTGGGTATGTCCATACAAAAAACATATAAAAAGTCATCAATATATACATATTTTATCCTAAAAACAGGAATTAAGTTCAGATAACCACATATATACATGTTTTAAGTTGTTTTGAGTTTCAACTTAAGGTTTAGGGTTAGGTTTTCAAGTTGACCAATCAACCTATGAAGACCAAGAAACAAAAAAAAGTAAGAAAAAAAGGTATATTTTTTGACAGGCCCTGCCTGTATCCAGAACATAGCAGACCTAAATCTGGATCTGGGGTGAACCAGTAACAGAGGTGTACACCTGAGAAAATGTAATAGTGGAATTTGGAACAGAAAGTGCTGGAAAATTGGAGAAATTGCTAAAATTTTAAAAAATTGTTCAAGTCTGAACTGCTGTGACAGTGTGATGCCAGGAAAATAATCCTTGAAACTGGTGCTTAACCTCTACCAATCAATGATTGAACTTTAGCACCTTAAATTCATGCAAAACACAATATTCTAATGCAGACAAGGGTTCAAGCTGATTTTGCCTACAACAGCCCACAAATTCATACAAAATTTGAGGATCTAGTCTCAAATATCCTTAGGATTTTCTGGTTGCAATGGACCTTTGGAAGTGTTCTTCCTTTAATCAGCAACAAATACACTGAAGATAGCACTGTAAATTAATTCTTGGAGAAATTGTATAGCCTTGCAAGTGACTTAAATTCCTTGCAACTTGAGTTATGGGAGGGTACTTGAACCACATCAAACATTGACGTTTTTAGTCTTTTGGAATCACCTAAGTTTCTATCTTGATAAGTTTTGTTGGTGCTCTAATCAGTTCCTTATATTTCTAAAAAATGCATTGACAGAACTTTTTAGCCTCAGGGTAAGGTGTTAGGTTAAATCATAGTTTGAAACTCGGACTCAGCAATAAATTGGCTGACCTAAAAATTCTAAAAATTCAGGACACAGCAAAAACTCAGCAAATTTATCGAACATTTGAAAATACACAAATTTTAAAAAATATTCTTCAAAAACACACATATTACTGATTTCCTTCATATGTAAATCAAAATTAGAGTTAATGACTAAAAATGAGTCTTTAGATTTGCCATGTCTCATACTTGTAGATGTCATATTTTTCTTAGAAATAGGAAAACGAAAATAAAGCCTAGCAAAAGACAAATAATAAGAAAAACAGTTAATCATCTATGTATTTATTTTCATTGTGAATATGAATCTATGTTTTAGGAGTCTCAGTATAGGGGGATGTGGGGGGTGGATCTTGGGGATGGAGAGACCAAGGGCTTAGATTTGGGGATGGTAGTGGGGTGGTGGTTGGGGGCTAAGTCCCCAGTGCAAATTAAGGCTTTCAAAACTACACAAACAACCTTCATGGTGCATGTCATTTTCACAATATTATCATTTTTTTTTTTTGCAACACCAAGTCCTTACTATTTTTGAAACTTGAGAGTGATTTGGAATGAGACTTAGATACCTATCTATAAGATTTTTGTGAGTGCTTAGGGTGTCATGTCCCCGAAATAGAACACTAAAATATAAAAATAACTAAGCATTTGAAATAAATAATAAAATACATATTAAAAATACAAATACAAATATTAATAATTTAATTAAAAATAATATAAATATTAATAAAATATATATAAAAAACTAATATAAAATAAATATATTAAAATAAAAGAAACATATTACAGCAAGCAGCGATTGGGATTATAAGGGGAGGCAATGTTTCACAAAGGTTGCGATCCCCTTTATAAGGAGAGCAACGATTATTTTCTGGAAAAAAGGATATATAAGACTTTAAGCAGCGAATACCTGGGAAGGAGGACTATTACTTCATAAGTGAGGAAAGATTTATATTAAATTCAGCGATTAATTGTGAGGAGGTAAAGATTATAAAGGGATGCATCCCTTGTAAGTGATGCAAATGAATTAAAGGGATGTGTCCCTTGCTAAATAAATAGATAAAAAAGAAAAGGAATAGCATTCAAAAATAAAGAAGGATCTGCACTCAGAAAGGCAACAGCATGGAATGGGGAATAAAATAAATAAGTAAGTCTATAATATATTTCTGAGTGCAGCAGCAGACATAATAAGGAGATAAAAGGAATATTTTCTGAGTATGAGGAAAGTAACAGCAGTCATATCAATTGAAGGAGAGAATATACAGACCAGTGAGCATCTACAGGAAAAATTAAATAAAAGAAAATAGAGGACTGCCCCTCCTAAATTGGAAATAAATGATAAATCTGCATGTGCACCAAAGTTTGATTTCCTGAATCAGTTACAAGTGATTGTGATTATTAATTTTATAATTTAGATATTCAAGATGCTAATGATACATTCCTGTTATAACTGCTTCCTTATACCAGTAAATATGATTAGTATTTGTTGTCATACGCCTTGAATGTTTTAGCCATGATAGAAAGGACTGAGATTACAAGAGGGGAACGGCGATGGGGCACTCTCCTAGGTACACCACCTCAAGATGGGGACCAGATGAGCCCCATGAGGCCAAGGGGTACAGATGTCATGTCCCCAATTTAATTGGAACCAAATTCAAATCTGTTGGCATGAAAGGTGTTTCTAAACACCACAAGCATATGAATTTTAATTATTAATTAAATAATAAATAATAAATAATAAATAATAAATTTAAATTATTAAATAATATTTGAATTTAAATCTGGCCGACTCGTTTGAGTGGCACTTAGAATAATATTTGAAATTCTATGCTCTTGGGCCGACTTCCTTGAGTTGGCAAATCAATTAGTATTTATAGTGGATTGCCATTCAGGTTTGAGCATCATGAATGAAGATATAGATATCTGACCGCGTAGCTGGTCATGGCCTGGTAGGACTAAATCCCTGCCAGTGGGTCTGTACCTTCGTTCTTTCTTTGTCCGTCATCCCATCCTTTCTCGCCATTATTCTGATTTGCACAGTTTTGGGACATAGTCAGGTGAGCTTGTTAAGGAACGAAAATCTTTGCAGCTTTGCGTCAAGGGTTAAGGGTTCCATTGCATGCCAGAGTTCACATCCTCCAACATCGGCAAGGGAAACTACACCATTTGGAGTGCTGACTTCATCCTTACAAGCACCTATGGTCTGAGTTCATTCATCTGAAGACAGTAAGAGTAAGGGAGGTGCCACCTTGGGCGCCGACTATAACGACCATTGTCTAGATTTACTCACAGGAGTACTGATTGCCGATTACAGTTTGGAGCGCTCAGATGGGTTCTTCACACTGGCACTGACCACAAATTGCTATTCACTCAGACATTGGAACAATTGTATATGTTTGTGCAATTAGATTGGGTTGAAGTTGGCATTGTCGTTGTTCATTTATGGGATTGTTGTTGAATACAGTATCTTCTGAGGGCCACTTAACTCTCTGAGATGGTCTGAGCAATTCTTGTGTTAAGTTGTTTACATGTGTCTTATTGTCATTGTGTAAATCCATATATTTGTTGCTCAAATTTATCATCAGTCATTGCCGTGTGAGCAAATTTAGTACCTAGTGTTTTACAGTGTTGTCTCTCAGATCTGAAAGTTATTCATTTGATGATTGAGTTATTGCTATGGCTGTGTATGCATGAACTGGAGACATTTCTCTGAGATCTAACCTTGCTGTGATCTACTATTGTTGTCTATCATGTTTTGAGTATAAAGCAATCCATCTTTCATTGTTGTGTGTGAAATCTGCGTATGGTGTGTTACGGTGGTATCAGAGCCGGTGTGTCCTGCTAGCCTGCGGGTCCATTTTGATGCATGCAGATCTACATTGGACAGGAGAAATAACATGGATTGGAGACTACCTAAATTCTTACCTAGAGTAGAGGACATAGATCCTGTCCAAGAGCTATTGCTAAAAGCACGAAAAAAAGTAGAAGAGTACGCGTTTGAAGCCCCCAAAATTTTGGACCAATACCAAAGTCTGTCAGATCACGCAAAGGCTTATGTTCCCCTTGATGTGTACTTGAAGGCACTCGAGTGCCACTAGCCCCACAAAAAGGGGCTTTATGACTACATAAGGCGAAAGAAGAAAGAAGAGGAAGATTCAAAAACTGCCAAGGAAGAGATTAAAGGGCTAGAGTCAGAAGAATCATTCTTGAAACAAGAAGAGCCCAAGGTGATGGAATGTGAGCCAAATGCACAAAAGGAGGAAGTCGTAGAAGTGATTGAGTCCCTTGAAGACGCTGAAGTGGAGAAGATTTCAGCTATGCATGAGGGGGTCAAGGAAGATATGATGATAATAGATCATGAAGAAGGATCAAAGTTTCAAGGTGACCAATAGGAGGACACCTCAATGACAGAAGATAGCATTGTCCAAGTTGCATCAGCCCAAACCCAAGAATTGTAGGTCTATCTAGGAAACCCCATGCACTTTGATTACATGGAGGAGGGCCAAGAAACTTTTACACTCCTTTGTTCCAAGAGTGATCAGATAATTGATGGAGTTTGGATGAGGGATGTTTATCTTGCCTTGAGGATGCATTGCGATATTCTTCAATAGAACATGTTGGAAGAATATGATGATGTTGGGGTTTGTATGATTGATGAAGTGCCTCACAGGATGCTGCTAAAGGGCAGTGATGCTAGCGATAGTTATATCAAGGTAGCACAACAGAGGGGTAGAGTAGCGACTCTGAGATTGATATGGGATCTTGGTATTTTGTGCAGAAGACAGTCGGTCTGGTATACAAGTGTGAATTGCTTGAGGACAAGCAATTTTTGAGACGGGAGGATTGCCATGTCCCCAATTTAATTGGAACCAAATTCAAATCTGTCGGTGGGAAAGGCATTTTTAAACACCACAAGCATCTAAATTTTAATTATTAATTAAATAATAAATAATAATTAATAAATTTAAATTATTATTAAATAATATTTGAATTTAAATTTGGTCGACTCCTTTGAGTGGCACTTAGAATAATATTTGAAATTCCATGCTCTTGGTCGACTTCCGTGAGTTGGCAAATCAATTGGTATTTATAGTGGATCACCATGCAGGTTTGCGCATCATGAATGAAGATATAGATATCTGATCGCCTAGCTGGTCATGGCTTGGTAGGACGAAATCCCTGCCAGTGGGTTTGTATCTTTGTTCTTTCTTTGTCTGTCACCCCATCCATTCTCGCCATTATTTTGATTCACACAGCTTTGGGACATAGTCGGGCGAGCTTGCTAAGGAACAAAAATCCTTGCAGCTTTGTGTCAAGGGCTAAGGGTTCCATTGCACGCCAGAGTTCACATCCTCCAACATCGGCAAGGGCAACTACACCATTTGGAGTGCTGACTTCATTCTTCTAGGTGCCTATGGTTTGAGTTCATTCATTTGAAGACTTGAGAGTAAGGGAGGCGCCACCTTGGGCGCTGACTATAACGACCACCGCCCAGATTTACTCACAGGAGTAGCGTTTGCCGATTACAGTTTGGAGCGCTCAGACGGGTTCTTCTCATTGGAACTGACCATGAATTGCTATTCACTCAGACATTGGAACAATTGTATATGTTTGTGCAATTAGATTGGGTTGGAGTTGGCATTGTCACTAATCATTTATGGGATTATTGTTGAATTCAGTATCTTTTGAGGGCCGCTTAACTCTGTGAGATGGTCTGAGCAATTCTTGCGTTAAGTTGTTTACCTGTGTCTTATTGTCACTGTGTAAATCTATATATTTGCTGCTCAAATTTATCACCAGTCATTGCCGTGTGAGCAAATTCAGTACCTAGTGTTTTACAGTGTTGTCTCTCAGATCTGAAAGTTATTCATTTGATGATTGAGTTATTGCTATGGCTGTGTATGCATGAACTGGAGACATTTCTCTAAGATCTAACCTTGCTGTGATCTACTATTGTTGTCTATCATGTTTTGAGTATAAAACAATCCATCTTTCATTGTTGTGTGTGAAATCTGTGTATAGTGTATTACAATAGAGGGTACTGCCTTTGGACTTAGGAGAGATGGCATTTTCAGGGCACCCATTGTAATCTCACCCCTCCATCATGAGGAATCAGCACAAGAGGTCAAATCATAGAGAGAGGGAAATGGTTAGCGAGATGAAGGGATAACGAAAAAGATACCTCCTAGGTAGATCACCTCATATAGATGGCATGGGCCACATGAGGCCAAGAGGGATGGTATATCCACTCTTGGGCCTAGGGTAGAAGGGTCCTAGGCACCTCATCAAGTCACGTTCTGCCATACTCTCCTATGATTGAACCCTCCAAGGATGTTAAAATGCTTTGTGATTGAATTAATGATTGGCCATGATGATGAGTTTATTAATATCTAGTTATGGTAATTTGCTAATTAGTATTATTGTGGATAATGATTATAATCTGCTAATCAATTTGATTATGGTAAATGGTTCTAACCTGTGTGCAGGGCATCAACCAAGGCCTCAATTAGGTGAAAGATATTCTCTAACCCCTTTGTTTATTCAAATTAAGGAATTAGGGCAAATTTAGGGCATTCCCAATTAGGGGACATTACATAGGGTTTGGGAGCTCAAAGCAAGAGGCGAAGTCTATGCAGTGGGAGAATTTAAAAATGAAAAAATCCTTAAATCATGCCCTAAATCTGTTTGCAACATCTAGAATTCAAATTGTGCCCTAAATCTATTTGGAAAAATTGAAAAATCTTCAAACTGTGCCCTAAATCCATTTGGAGCAATTGAAAATATATTTGCCTCCTTTTATACTAAATGTTGGATGAGTTGTTGCACACGAGTTGGGCAGTTTTTTCTTTATTTTTAGCAATTTTTTGAGAAATAAGTGCCACCATTTTTACCTAAAACTCATCGGCAAGTTTTTCTTATGATTATTTGGCAGTGAGAATTTTTGGTGAGTAGTCACCATTTTTTTAAACTATGGGTTAAATAATCAAGTGAGATGCTTTATAATCAAAACACATGTAAGTTGGGCCAATTAACATGAGTAGGTACAATCTCATCTACACTTTAAGTTTGGTTGAACTTGGGAGTTTTTCCCTTTGGATCTCTCAAAATATAAAAATGCTTTTAACTTGCCATAAACAAAGACTAAACTTTAAATGGCACAAGAGCAATCCAATTTGTTTTTCACTAACAACTCTTAATGCTAACCTTTGCTTTTGTTATAGCTAGAGATCTTTGTGCAAATTGGTAAATTGTTAACCTATAGGCATCAGTGCACCTTGGGGACGTGTCCCTTGCTCTAGTACCCTTGTCCTTGTCCTCAAAATGTTTTGGGGACTTAGGGATGCCTCAGAAATGCCCCTCCCATCCCCGATCAGTGCCAAAAGTTGAGTGCATCCTCAAAATGCCCTAGAAATGATAGGGGACGGTAGGCGACAACTAGCCGTCCCTAGAATGGCCAGGAGACGTCCAAGCGTCCCCCAACCATCAAAGGAACAACTAGCTGTCCCCTATGACCCAATAATGTTTTGAGTTCTTTTTTTAAAACACATTTTTAAATTAAAAAAAGGGATGGGTGGACCCACAAGGACCCCCCACCCCTTTAAACAAAACCTTAACCAATTTCAGTTATCAAAACAACCTAAAAGAAAAAATCATTCTCATTTTGACATTTGCAAACTTGAGGTGAAGAGCAGCAAGAGAAGAGCAACAAGTGAAAGAGGAGAGAACAGCAGTTGAAAGAGGAGATTGGGGCATCAAATCCACTCCATTAGAGGTAAGTTCTTCATTTTACATTTGTTTTTTCAATTTGTTTTCGCATATTTTCAAGTTTTTTGATTTTTCAAATTCTTTACCACATAGGAAGGTCATTGTGAGTTTATTTTTTCTTTTATTTGAACTTGCATCTCTCTTCAATTCTTAACCAAAAGATATCATGAGCAGCAGTGAGAGTACTAGTAATGATAGTGAGGAGGTTGAGGTTCAAATGTATGAAATAAGTAGATCTAGAAGTAGAACTCATAGAAGTATAGCAACCATTGGGGGTTCTTTAGGGAGTGGGAGTGTAGCAGGGCCAACAACTTCAAACCCATTTGAATGTCCTTCCGAAGTCCTCAAAACCTATACAGAAGGCCCATTTAACCCCAAGAAACCTCTTTTACAATTTGCAACATGAGTTGATAAGGGTAAGAAAAAAAATTCAAGGGGGAGTAAGTAATGGCTTTGCCATTTGTAAAAAACAATATAGAGGCAGCTATATGAGAGTTTATTGTCATCCTTTGTGGATAGGTGGTAAAGGGGTGAAAGATTGTGAAAAAATAAATCCAGTTGAGAAGATAGAGGCAATTAGATTGCATATGGAGGGGGAGGCATGAAAGCAAGGAACTTCATTGGAGAGTCCGCAGCCTAGTGTATCATTGCCTACAGGGTCCGTGGATGTTGGATTTCATCGGGGAGAGGGTTCTACTTCGATTAGAGGAAAGAAAAAAACTATTGTTGCAGATATGTTTAACACAATATTACAAGATGTGGCTGATTCCTCTATTGCTAAGTTTTTTTTATGCTCATGCCATACCATTTCATGTGGTTCATCATATTTTAAACAAATGTTCAAAGATGTGATAGCTTCCGGTCCTTCATTTGTTCCACCTGGAGAACATAAGCTTATGCACCACCCTCCTTCATAGAGAATATTCCAAGGTAAGTGTTGATGGAAGATATGAGACAAACTAGGATAAGGGATGGATGCCCCATCATCATGGATGGGTGAACCGATATCAAACATCGGCCACTCATCAATATTATTGTCATATGTACAATTGACTTTTATTTTCTTAGAGCTATTGATTGTTTAGGGAAAAGGAAGGATGCACACTTCCAATTTCAAATTTTCTGAGATGCCATAGAAGAGGTTGGAGCCTCTAATGTTGTATAGGTAGTGATTGATTCAGCCCGTGTGTGTAAGTTAGTTGGATTGATGGTAGAGGGTGCTTATAAGCACATTTTTTGGACCCCATGTTGTGTTCATGCATTGAACAACACCTTGATAGACATTGGGAAGACAGATTGGGTGAAGGCAATGGTGTTAGAGGCTAGAGATATGCGAATGTTTATTTGCAATCATCACACTACATTTGCTTTGTTTAGGAGAGGCTAGAGATGTGCAAATATTCATTTGCAATCATCACACTACACTTGCTTTGTTCAAAACATTTTTGATTAAGGAATTCCTCAAGCTCATGGATACTAGATATGCTAGCTACTTCATTTTGTTAGAGAGGATGCTTGAGGTCTAGGAGGCTTTACAATTAATGGTGGTCAATGCAGGGTAGGGTAGATGGCAAGAGGCAAGCACATTGGAAGGAAGAAATGTGAAACAAAAAATCCTTGATGATGATTGGCAGTCCACAATGAGGTAAGAAAATTGCTGATTTTATTATTTAATTTTTAAAATGTAATTTAATAATTTATTAATGTTTCTAACTTGTAAAATATTTCCATTCTTTTTGAAGATTTTAATTTTTGTAACTTGTTTGCACTTGCAGATATGTTTGCTCCTTCATTGAGCCTATTGTGCGAATAATTAGATATACTAATACCGACTCTTCTAGCCTTGGAGAGATTTATGAGACCATTGATAGCATGCTTGGGCAGATCAAGCAAGCAATTCATAGTAGGGACCCTACTTTGGGATTTTATGAGGAGCATCTTAGGCCCATTGTGATGCGACGGTGGAACACTATGAACACCCCACTTTATATAACAGCCTATGCTGTCAATCCCAAATGTTATGCAACAAGACTTGGGAGAGTGCTTCCATCTCATGATGAAGAGGTGAAAGAAGGCTTCATGAAGGCCCTTAGGGAAATGTATATTGAAGAGGAATTTGTTTTACTTCGCACAAAGTGGCTTGCATTTGTCAATCTCTATGGTGCAACCTTCAATAAACTAGAGGCGAGGTTGGATAGGGCTACATTAGCTCAAAATGACCCTATTGGATGGTGGACGTGGCATGGCAAGGATGCACTGGAGTTGAGGTTACTTGTCATTCATCTTCTTTCACAGGTTGCCAATTCCTCTGTTGTAGAGGGGAATCAGTCCACATATAGCTTCATCCAATCAGTCAAGAGGAACAAACTTACTTCTAGACGATCGGAGAAGTTGGTGGTTGTACACAATGCTTTGCGGTTACAAGATCAATAGACTCTAGCCTTACGTTGGGATGTTGATCGTGAAGATGCTATATAGATCAATGAGGAGACATAGGAGGGATTGGTTAGCATTCCTTTGCTCGAGACAGCCCCTTATACTAGTAGTGATTTAGACTTGAGCTCCGATTTTGATATAGACCTGCCAGTTGCATTTGCTGATTAGGGACAGCCATATATTTTCTATGTTTTTGTCATTTTATAGTTGAAACTTGGAGCCTTTGGGCATTTTATTATCATTCTTATATAATATGTATGCACATTGACAATGAAAGCATTTGAATTTTGTTAATTTGTTTGTCAATTCTCATGTGAAATCTCTACTCAAGTCTAATGTCATGTATTAATCTTCTACAATGTCTATGATGAATGCTTTAACAATGTTATGATATGAATATTTGAAATTTCTCTATATTTTTAATAGCCGTCCCCTAAAAGATTGCCCAAAAGTACCCTTGTACTGGAAGCACGTCCTGCCGTCCCCGTCCCTGAAACTTGGGGGAGCTTAGCTTTTACTATGATAAAAGATCAGTTAACTATAACAACTGAACATTAAGTGTGCTCTAAGAGATAAGCAGATCTCCTGAAAGACTATGCCAATAATGGAGAACTATATGTAAACACACTGCCTTTTATGTTAATGTTCAAAGAGAGTTTACAATGTTTTGACTTCCTAAAACTTAAGTTTGGATAAGCAAAATAGAAGTTCCTAAAACAAGATAGAGATCTTCAATACAGAAGAGGTAATTGATATATCTAGCAAAAGGACAATGCTCTTTTCTCTCAGATGACTGAACATTTGTCTAACATGCCATACAATCATGAAATTGCAATTATCACTTGTGTTTTCAAATATTTGCGCAGAACAGATCTTAAAAAGCTAAAATAGAAATTCCTTCTCTTTATCATAAGTGACAGGATTCAAGCCTGGGAGGTCTATCTTGTTTGTGAAATTTGTTGGAAACCAACCCAAAATTTGTTGCAGTAGAAGAAGATCCCCTCCCCTCTCAAGGATCGCAGTTACAACACTTGGCCGATTTTTCCAACAACTTATCTATCTCCCTGGTTTGTTGTTGTGGATTTTTTTTTGTGGTGACTTTGCCTGCACCGACTTTGGATCATCTTTTAATTTCTGCCATGTCATTTCTGATGATCTTCAGATGACGAGATCATACTGACGTTCCATTCCATTTTGTCAAAACATTTTGTCAGAGACACGGTGTCCACTTGTAGGTCAGATAAATTATCCTTGATCTTTTGAATATCTCTCTTGATCTTTGCAGGGGTAGACTCTCTGCTGCTAGAACTATTAGAAGAACTGATATTTATATTACCTAGAAACTCTGCAAAGAAAGCTTTTAACTACTCAAGAGTATTGGCACTTCATAACTTGAAGTTTCTCAACTTGACTGTGTAAAAGCACAGGGCTTATCTCTTTTTAAAGACTCAAGTGCATGGTATCTTGAATATGGTGTGAAGAAATGTCTTGACATACTGTTTTCCTTTCGTAGACATGTGTATTGTTTTGTTAAATCAATGCCTTTTGCAAAATCCAAAATTTGTACTTAAAACTAAAGGACTTTTGAAGACTTGCAGAACACTCAAATGTGCATTATTCCTTTTTGAGTTGATATGACAATTCTTGAAAGATTGAATTGAATAAAAGATACAAAGCTTATGCATACGTGTCAACCCAATGATCTCATTCTTGATCTTATGCAAGATCTATGTTGATAATCATATTAGTTTTTTGCTGATTTGTCTTTCCACCTTGCATCAAAAAGTTTCCCACTTCCTTTAATGAATGACTTACCCTTGTTTGTAATAGAAAAACTTCATCTAAGCCATGCCAATGGTAATAGAAGTCAACTGTTCATTTTTAATTAGTGGATCTACAAAATTATTGGGCAACCCTGAATTCCTTCTTCCATGTATCTAAGTTTTGTAATTTCATGCATCTTTCGATCTGGGATGTTTGATCTAATTAAATTTTTGAAATTCACTTAGCTTCTCCCTCAGAGATGTTCCCATTCTCTCTATGTATGTTGCACTTTCAGCCAGGACTTTACATACAATGTTTGCGGTTACAATTTTAGTAAAATCATCTTACATGGTATACTTGAAGTTATATATTTTCTTTATTTGGTATGTTCAAGAAATCGATATGTTGGTGTCCTTGACTTACAAAATTCTAGCTTCTATTTGGTTCTTTTTGATGGATGCTTTACTATATTATCAAGTGACTCCCATAGGTTTTCAGACAATCTAGCAATACTTTACACTCTATTTTGGAAAGCCCCATGAGTCACTTCTTCTAGTTTGGCCTTGTGATTTCTTGCCCTTTCTTGGGCTTTTGCCTCTCTTTCTTGCGTCTTCTTCAATAATGTTTCTAATTCATTTATTCTTTTCCCCAATACATTATCTCCTTGCATAATGATTGGTGGTGGAGCAGGCATCAATGTGTTTTTCTTATGAAGTTGTATTTGTGCCAAGAGTTTATCATTTAGTGACTTCGTGTTTTTTCAATGCTTCTGTCAATTCCAAGGTCTTCTGTTGGCTTTTGCTATAGTCTATGTGCAGTTTTCTAGTGCTAGCCTAACGGACTTCTTTATTTAGTGTCAGCTTTCTTAAATTTAGAATATTATATTTTATTATTTAGTGTTAGCTTTTCTAAATTTAGGTGTAAGTATCTAGTTAACTCATTGATGTTTTTAGTTTGTTTTATTTCTGTTCTTTAGTTTTTATTTTGGGTGCAGGAGCAGTCATCTTTCCTATTTTTAGAGGGATTCCAAGTGATGGAAAACATGAAAAGCCTCCAGCTTTAATTAGCACTTTTGTCTATTTTTGTGCACCCAAGTCAGCAGGCCTGTTTAATGACCATGGGTGCTCAATTTTTTAACACAGGGAAATTCTTAATAGAAGAATATTCAGACAGCAAGCAATATTATTCTTTTAGTTATTTCATTTATTCATAGATTTTTGTACTGTCAGCAGATTCATTTTGTAGGTTAATGTACTAAGAAGTCAGTAGTTTTGGTTGAAGTTTAAGTTTGCAGTTAGGGTTATTTTTCAAGTGCAGAATGTGCTTACCATGGTCTGAATTTTAACAGAACATAGAAATAGGGGTGACAATATTTAGTTAAAAAAATGTGAGGGGCCAAAGCCAAGGGAGCCATTAAAGGTCATAAGGGTTACGGGGGATGATACCCTAGAAGTGCCTGCCTAAATCCCTCTCATTCATCCACTGAAATACTATGAAAGCTGTAAACCATCCAAATTAACAAGCTCATTAGGCAACCAATTTGCTGGTGTATTTGCTTCTTTGAATCAATGCGAGAAGTGGACACTTGAGAATCATGAAGCTAAATTCCTGGCTTCAACAAGAATATGGTTGAGCTTCCAATTGGGGGTTCCTCCATTAATCATTGTACTGGTGATTATTTAGGAGTCTCCCTCCATCATAATGTTGGAGATCTTGAGAAAGTTCCCAGCTTTGAGCCCTTCAACTAAAGCCTGAGCCTCTGCCTCATCGTTGGTGCCTATAGGAAGGTGAGAGGCTGAGGCCCAAGCCAAGTTCCTACCTGAATCATGAGCTTAACAACCAGCACAAGCTCTCTCCAGATTGTCTTCTTAGTTCTCTGATTTAGGACCCTATTAATAAATTATTCTTGCAGTTGAAGTTAGAATTAATCTTATGAAAATATTTCAACCATATATAATAAGCAAATTCAACTCTGGATTCCTTTTCTGAGATTTACTTTTGTAAAACCTAAGCACATACTATACCCTAAAATAAATGTACTGTAAATACTAAATGGATTCCAATAAATGTAATTTACTTTATAAATATACAGTAAATAGATCCTGATGAGTGCAGCTAACTTTATTAACATCATCGTTTGCAAATTTTATTTATGCTTTTAATGTTTGCATAGTTTGCTATATGAACTTAATAAGTGCTTCCAAATCATTGCCATTTTATCTCATGTTTGAGCTTGGTCTGGATGAGTTTATGTTTTCCATTCCCATAATTCTTGCAGTTCTACTTCTTTGCTTGCAGCAGAATTTATGTTTTGATATCCTTTCTTGATGTTGAGCTCATTGGATTAGATGCAACTAATCATAAAGTGTGTTGAATTTAGAAAGCACTTGGTAGTGCAGTTCTAGCCATTGAGAAGAAATAAGTTGAAAATGGTGGGAACTTTGTCCCGCAGGCAATAACACGTGTGAAGCCATATATCTGTACTATGCCCTTGAAACTGGAAGATGGGTGGAACCAGATTCAGTTCAACCTTGCTGATTTTACAAGGCGTGCATATGGTACAAATTATGCAGAAACACTTCGTGTCCAAGTTCATGCCAATTGTCGAATTCGTAGAATATACTTTGCTGATCGGCTTTATTCAGAAGAGGAACTTCCTCCTGAATTCAAATTGTATTTGCCTATACAGGTACTGTTACATCACATTTCCTTCTAGACTGCTACTTCTGTGCTTTTCAACCTCTAGGCTTAACAATTTATTAAATGTTCCTGATGAAATCTTATCTGTTGCAGAAATCATGAGGCTGCATTTCTGTTCTTTCTGGAGTAGCATCGGAGTGTAGTGGATCATTAGATATACTAAGATGCATGTAACATGTCTCATTGGCAAGGTCATCTCTGGGAGAATTTGATGGCTAGAGTGACTGTAAATTTGATTGGGGATTAATTTTAACGTAGAGACTGTAAATTTGATTGGGAATTAATTTTAACATACTTCTAAAATTTTCTGAATTCAACTTTTATGAACTAGAAGGCATGGAACTTAGCTAAAATATTCTCAGTGGTAATCAAGTCCCTTGAGTTCAAGGATGTTCTCATACTCCAAATTCCTGTGGTTATTATTTAGGTAGCATGTGTTCCCCTTCCATCCACTATAAATGCAATTTTGCTTTGAGGTTTGCCTTGGCTCCTTGCTTGTGGTTATTTTGAGAAATTATTGATGTTGTTTCTTAAGACAATTTTGTATTAAAGATTCATTCCTCACTCCCTTACTTTAAGTACATGCCATTTTCAAGGATATAAATATATTTTGTTTTATTGTTTTTCTCGTTCTTTCTAGATGCAGTGTTGTTCTTAGTTTGGTTTTTATATGGATTTGAACACTAGAATTCTCAATAAGTATAATGCACATGATTTGTAGGGGAGCTCCTTGATGTGGACTAGTTAGTAGCTTGTTGGGATTTAGACTTGCAAGTGCAGAATCCACTTGCAACATATTGTCAATTTTTCTCATTACAATTCAAGTAGTGAAAACCATTTCAAATGAGCAAATGTTTCACTTTGGGGAAGGGAGTAATGAAAGCCATTTCAAATGAGCAAATGTGTGTAAGGGAGTGTGTGTCACATCCATAGTTCCAAGACTCGCTCGAACTTGCCCAAACTCAGCGAGTCACGAGCTGAGCTAGGCTCGATGAGTTTGTGAGACTTGGGAGCTGAGTACTCCCCAGATACGCTAGACTCACCGGTTCTGGGGAGTCCCGAGCCTAGGACTCAATTGCGGCAACACAATGCAAAAACATTAAAAAAACCACTTCAAGGCATTTTAGGTTGCACTTTTTGGTTTTATATTTGCCTCCTTGACTCCAATAGAAACTTCATTTCATTTTCAAGCCAATGAAGAAAGAAAAAAGAGAGATTAGAGCCAAAATATATTTGCATTGAAGGAAAACCAACAAGGAGATTGAGCAAAAACTAGTTGTTGAATCACATTTGAGCAGGTTCGTATGTACTCTTGGTGCATCTAAAGGAGTCTACAAGGGATTGGAAAGAAATCTCCATTGATTTCAAAGAAGATTTAAGAGGTAAGTTTGAATTTTGAAGGTTTTTTTTGTTTTTTTTAAATTAAAATTTCATCTTTTTTTTTTAAAAAATTATTTTATTTATTTCTTCTATTTTGTTTTAGTGAAACAAAGAACAAACTCTAGGTGTGTTTAAATTTTTGTTGAAAAACCCTTAGTGTTTTTATAATTTTTTTTTTTTATAGTTGCAAACCCTAGGTTTTTTAATATTAATTTAATTTAAACTTAGTTATTTTTTTTTAATTTATGTGTTATTGTAGCATTGTTTATATTTATAAATTGTCTCTATCACATTCACAATGTCTCAAACTAGAAATGACCCTTGTTGGAAACATGCCCTTATTACCCTTGGACTAAAAAAAGGAGAGGTAACATGTTTTCATTGCAAAACAACTATGCATGTGGGAGGCATTAATAGATTGAAATACCACCTTGCACATATACGAGGTCAAGATGCTAATCCATGCCCAAAAGTCCCTCGTGAGGTTATGCACGAAGTGCAAGTTCAATTGGAAAACTTTGAACAACAAAATAATTAAAAAAAGAGGTAAAGAGAGGAGATGGCGGCCATTGGAGTTGGAGATACTTCTTTTTCCATGCCTCTATTTCCTCCATCTTTGTTTGTTGGGAGTGCTATTGCTAGTGGCAGTGGCAGTGGCAATGTTAGCATTGGGCCTAGAGTTTGTGCATCTAAGTTGGATTCATATATTTTTCCATGCACTACTCTGGGTTCCGAACCATCACTTGAGAGCATGGGTTGAAATAAAGATAAACATGATGTAGCCAAAAGTGCAATTGGAGACTTTTGGTTCTATTACGATATTCTATTCCATGCAGCCAGGTAATTTTTATTTTTGTTTTGTTTTAAAATATGTAGTTTGATAGTTGATTGTTTGTCTCTTGAATTTTTATTTTTAGAGCTATGTTGAATTCAAATTTAAATTCTCCATTTTACAATACTTATTTTATTTTATTTATTTGTGTTAGGACACCTTATTGGCAAAACATGGTTGATGCCAGTACTATTTGTGGGGTGGGGTTCAAAGCCCTTAATGATGAGGAGATAAGGGGCCCCATTTTGTCACAAAAGGTGGATGATGTGAAAGCCACAATAGAGGAGCAATGACACATATGGAGGAAGAAGGGTTGCACCATCATGACCGATGGTTGGACTGATAGAAGAAATATAACATTGCTCAATTTTCTTGTTTCTTTCTCAGGTGATTTTACTTCTTAAAATGCATTGATTTAGTAACAATCAAGATTTTTAATTTATTTTTTATTGAATCATTGTTTTTGTTTCTTTTTTCAGGTGGCATTGTGTTCATCAAATCTATTGATGCATTTGAGAGCACCAAAAATGCTGAATTCCTTTGCGAGGCTTTGGAGGGAGTCTTGGCTGATGTAGGGGAGGAGAATGTGGTGCAAGTAGTTACAAATAATGCAAGAAATTATGTTGCGACAACTAGACTATTGATGTATAAGCACCCATCATTGTTCTGGACACCTTGTGCTCTCATTGCCTGGACTTCATATTGGAGGATCTTGGTAAGATTGCATGGATCAAAGCATGTGTGGATACCACAAAAAATATTTGTAAATTTAGATATAATTACATGGCTCCTCAATCTAATGAGACAATACACAAGGGAGGAGTTGGCTTGCCCTGGGATAACTTGCTTTGCTATCAATTTGATCACACTACAATCTTTGCTGCAGTCAAAGGGAGCTTTGAGGCGCATGTTAGTTAGTGAGGAGTGGACTTTCTCATCATATGCTTAGACAAATGCAGGGGATGAAGTGTCAAATTGGATTTTTGATGAGCAAGGCTTTTGGGTACCTATTGTAGAGATTGTAAAGGTAAATGTAATTAGTAATTAGTTTACTGATTCGACATTATATTTTCATTCTTATTTTTATTTTATTTACTTATTTTTGTTGACTCTTATGCTAATGTTTCATAATAATTGCAGTTCACATAGTCTTTAGTGGTTCTATTACGAGTTGATGAGGAGAAACTCGCAATGGGCTACATATATGGGGGCATGATTAGGGCCAAAGTGGCCATTAAATCCATTTATGAGAGAGTTGATGATAAGTATCGCCCCATTTGGGAGATCATTGGTAGACGATGACGCCTCCTACTTCACAAGCCCCTACACGCCAGTAACATATTTTCTCAATTCAACATTCCAATTCTGCTTTGAATTCAAGGCGGATGCAGAGGTTTTGAGTGGGCTCTACACAATCATCAAGCAGATGTCTGATTCTTGTGTGGGAGCACAATAGTTGTTGAGATTGAAATTTTCAGACTTGCACAAGGAGATTTCTTTGAACGAGATATATGCAAGGCTATTTGGTCGACATTGTAGCCAAGTAAAATTTTATTAAGGGCATAATAGTAGTTTAAAATTAACACTTCATATTTTTATATTACTATTAAATATTGAAACTGAAAGCAGGATAATGAGATTGATTTTTTTCTTTTTCTCATTTTAGATGCATGGTGGGAGAGATTTGGTGCTAAAGTACCAAATCTTCAAAGGATTGCAGTTTGAGTGTTGAGTCAACCATGCAGTGCTTCAGGTTCTGAGCGCAATTGGAGTATGTTTGAGCACATACACTCCAAGAAACACAATAGATTGTTAGTGCAAAGGTTGAATGATCTGGTTTATGCTCATTACATCCTTCGCCTTCACTGACTAGACAAATATTGGACACTAACTAGTTACTCTCATGTTAGAGGAGGTTGATCCACAATCAGATTGGATTATTGAGGTCGAGGATCTTGTCTTTAGTGATGAGGACCTTGATTGGGTTGACCAAGTGGATTGAGAGGCAAAAGTAGTAGCCATGGCAAATGAGGAGGATAGAACACAGGCAAACACCTTGTATGCTGGTTTGGATGCCACTGAGTCTGAGACACAAGCAAAGATGATGGCCGCATCATCATCCAAGACCTATCTTAGATGCCTATGTAGGAGGGCTCACGTTGAGTGATGCAGACTCCTTTGAGCCATAGACTTGTAGCTTTTGTTTTGATAATTGTTTGGAACTTTTGATGTCATGAATTTGATATTCCATGAGTATTGTATACATTTGACAACATTTATACATCTAATTGTCTTATTACTGTTATTTCCTTCAACTAAAATTTGTGTTTATACTTATGTGATCGATGTATGTTTGTGTATGGGATCAAATTAGTTTCTATTTGATGAGGTTATTGTGTCTTTAAGGTTTATTTATTAAAGGGTGCATGAAACAAGTTTAAAATCCTTAAAATTCTCTAAATTTCTTGGGTTTTTCAATTTGTCGAGTCTTTGTCGAGTCTTTGCCAAGTTTGTGTCGAGTTTGGGCTCCGAGTCCGAGTTCGAGACAAAGTCCAAAATCGGCTTGCCGAGTATGAGGTGAGTCCAAGTCTTGGAACACTAGTTACATCCTCGCCTATTTGTAACCATTTATTTAAAAGTAAAATGACGTGAGGAAACAACTAAAGGAGAAGGATAGTAAGTGATAGTTTTTTGCAAACTTGTTATGGGCTTCTAGTTGTGGGGATGGAGAAGAGAGTTAAGGTGTGGGCATATGTTCTTGATAGGGGTAATTAAATGGATTTGAAGGAAGTTTGGAGGGAGGGAAGGGCTCACCCACATATTATAGATGAATGAATGACATCCAAATACAATTGAATTTTTTGGAAGGGATGAGTGCCAAGGTAGGTTATGGATGTCCATGATATAGTATAAAAGAAGCCTAGAGCATAATAAAAAATGACACTACCAACAATTGCTTGATCTTCAACACTTGATAATGTGCAAAGTATGATAGTGGAGGTTCAATTTTTGCACTCATTTTGGTGCTAGGGGTCCTCCAACCAAAAAGAATTGTGGGGAAAACCCTTCCCCTCTTTTTGAACAAGAGGATAGGCCACCCAAAGTTGAGCCTTGATCAAAGATGAGAGGTTGCATATGGCAAAGAAGTAGGAGAGAAATTTGTATAGGCATATTTCAATGACTACAACAAAAACATCTTCAACACCTTTCTTGGAGCTTAGTACACTTCTCCACTTTGCTTTCTCAAGCGGTGTTTAGTTCTGAATTATCCACTCCCACAACTAAAGACAATTAAACTAGGCGGATTCATGCTTATGTGCTCTTGTCTACTTTTCCTTGAGGCTTTTGTTATACAATCCATGTGACCTGTGCTTGCCTTCATTTTCCCTTGTGACAATTTGTCAGTTAGTTCACATGCTTTGTGCATGCCTTTACATTTTGCATCATGTATATCTAGTGAATTTCATTGTTGGGGATGTTGCGTTAAGTTGTATTTATTCACACTTAGGACCATAGTTACAAGACTCAAACTTGTCTCGAACTTGGCAAGTTGTTTCTTGACTTGACAAATTGAAAAAACTAAGAAATATAGAAATTTGTAAGGACTTAAAATTTCTTTCATGCACCTTTTAATAAATAAACTTTAAAGACACAATAAACTAATCAAATAGAAGTACTTTGATCACATATACAAGTATGCATTGATTACATGAGTATACAAGTGGATTTTAATTTTTAGTTGAAGGAAACAACGTTGTTAAATATATAAATTATATATATTGTCAAATGCATACTAATCTCATGGATTGCCTCATGGATTGTGAAATCCATGACATCAAAACAAATATCAAGACCAAAAATATAATTCTATGGCTCAAAGGAGCCTACATCACTCATTTGAACATCACAACAAGTCTTACGTTGATGTCTAAGATAGGTTTTGGATGATGATGCAACCATGATATCTGCTTGTGTTTCAGTGACATCAACATTCAAGGGATCTCCTAATGCTCTACCCTTCTTTGTCATGGCTTACTTTTGCTTTTTGAACCACTTGATCAACCCATGCGAGCTCTTCATTTTGAAGATAAGATCCTTGACCTCGATGATCCAATTTGTTTGTGGATTAGCCTTTTGTGGATTAATGTGATATAAGTTGATGCCCAAGATTTGTTTGTGATGAAAGCTAAGGTTGTAATGAACATACACAAGATCATTCAATATTTGCATTGACATTTTATTGCATTTCTTGAGTGTATGTGTGTATATGTTTATTACAACTTTTACGTTGGCAATTAATTGTATTTCTTGGAGTGTATGTGCTTAACACATTTCATTTGTGTTCGCATCTTGAAATATTACATGGTTGATTCAGGATAGGAATTGCAACCCTCTAAATATTTGACACATTAACACCAAACCTTTCCCACCATGCATTTGAAATGAGAAGAAAAAAACCAATCTCATTGTTTAACTTTGAGCTTTACTTTCAATATTAGTGTAAAAAAGGAAAAGATTCAACTTTTAAACTTGAATTGTCTTTAATAGACTTTCCTCTAGTTGAAATGTCATTCAAATTGTCTTGCATATCTTTTGTGCAAATAGGTCTTCTTGCGCAAGCTTGAAGATCTCTATTTCAATGATTATCTACACTCCAACCAAAGATCTAGGTGCTACCTACTCTACAATTGTGTAGAGCCCACTCATGACCTCACTAGCCTTGAAATTTGGATGAAATTAAAATCCTAGATTGAGAAAATAGGTAGTTGCATGTAAGGGCTTGTGAAGATGAAATTATCGATCAATGAGCTATATAGGACGATATTTACCCTTAACCCCAAAATAAGCAAATCTAATGATCTTGTCCCTATCCATGCCCTCATATATGTACCCCATCGTAAACTTCTTCCCATCAACAACTTATAGAACAACTAAAGGCTCTATGAACTACAATGTAAGAAACCCTACCAAGATATTTTAACCAAACTTGCAATTTTCACATTTTTTGCTAAGCAGGCATTTTGTTAAACAATTTTCTTAGTAATTGTCTCAATGTGTTTCAGTATGGGATCATTCAAAATGCAATTTGAGGCAATGCTTGTTCAAACAAAAATCCCACAATGCATGTAATTATCATGAACATTTCAACAAACACTTTGCGTGCATAAACAAACAATTGATAACAACAATTTGAATTCAAACTCCAACATTATATATTGATCTTCAATTGCTATGCTTGCTCTTACAAACTTAGAATTACAACACCTATGATATAATATCAAATGGTCTAGACCGACAATGGTACAATGTAGTTGTCACACAAATAAACACTACTCAAGCAGGCCCCATGAGTGTTGTAGCTGTATATGTTCAAAAATCTACCTACCAACACCAAAAATTGCTAGTGAATACTTCTAACATCATCACCCTAGGGTTGTGATTCCAATATTACATCAACATAGAAACACTTGGCTTCCAAATTAGTGCATCCTACTCGGTATTCCCTCCTATGTGTTGCATTCAACCCTTATTCCTCCAACACCTCAACATTTTGCTCACAAATCTCCTTTTAACTCCACGTGAACCTCATATAAAACATGTTTACACCCAAAAAACAACAAAGGATCTACAAAGGCACCGATACATTTATTCAACCAAAGCACGACTCATAGAAAGAATGCGATTAGCTCCAATACTTCAAACAAACATTAAAAACATGATGTCTTCTATGGTATCCACTTCAACCCATCAAGAATCAATATAATTTAGTGCACTCATCAAAAATTTCAAGCTTCACCCACAAATATAATATTTAGTATAAATGTCCTTTATATTTGTTTTAGCTGTAGCATGAAAATAAATGATTTACCAACAAATATTTCAACTAGCGAGATCTTCAAATCATAGGCAACCTCTGTATGGAATTGCTCCAAGTCTTCATCTTTCAGTACAAGTGTAGATTTTGGATAAATCTACCAACAAACCAATCTGCACAATCTGTAATTCTAAATGAGTCACATAGTATTAACCAGGGAGGATCTTTCACCATTGTGGCTAATCTTCTCCAAGAGGGTTTTCATCCTCAAGAGGGTTGAAATGAATAGAGTTCAATCACATAGAACTACAAGGGTTTCACAAGAGGAAATAAAATAATTGACATATCTCAAATGAATTCTCTAAATTTCCTTTTATATTTTTTCTGCCGAACTTTCCATACTTATATTTTAAATTCACTTTAGTAAAATATATATTTTTTGCTCCAAAAGACTCTTTTTATGAGATAATATTATTGTTTGATGTGCAAGGTCCCTTTTTTAAGCATCCATGATTTAAAACTTTTGATTACCTTTTCAACAAGCTATTACTCTAAGTTTCTTTATGAATTAACTCATAAAATTAAACAACCTTAGTGAAATAATTAAATTAATGCTCATTAATTCATTCAAGTTGTGAAACCACTAAACAATATCAGAATCAACATCTAACTATATCAAAATGACACTAATGATGAAGAATGATAATCAGAGCTAACCAGGTGACTTACTATAAATAAATGCTCACTCCAAGAATCTTGGAGAACACATTGAAAGCCAAAATTTGCTTTTGAAAGTGTCATAAGGGCCCTCAAGACCCATTGAGCTCATTACTAATAACAAAAATCTTTGCAGAACACAACCTACATGCTCCAAGAACTATGGACATCCTCTCATCAAACACCAAGCTGCTTCGATCAAAATTGGAGTTAGACAAAAGCTTACAAATAGGTATGGTTAAAAAATGGGGGACATTACATACAATAATTGTGAAACATTAACATAAGTGTGAATAAAAACAAGCAAACAAAATAAAATATGAATATAAATTTATCTACTATCTGTTTGGCTAGTTGCCAAAAATTATGCTCATTAAAGATTCAATCAACCATGCCATCCCTTGCATTGGTATTTGCATATGATGATGTAGACCACTTTTTACTATTAAACATGTGTCTCAAAGATGTATTTGATTGAATAAATACTTGCAATGTGATAAAATTGGTTGCAAAGTGGGTTATTTTAAGACGAGCCAACTCTTTCTTATTTGCAAATTTTCTCATTAGGTTGAGGACTTGAGTATGATTATGTGTATTTACAAATATTTTAACATATTCTACACATGTCCATGAAATATTGCCAAGATCCTCCAATATGAGGTCAAGACAATGAGCAATACAAGGAGTCTAGAACAAGGACGGATGACCTTCAATAAAATGTCTACCTACAACAACATAATTTGCTACACTATCTGTAACTATTTGTATTACATTCTTGTCACCCACCTTGGCCAAGAATCCCTCTAATGCATCACAAAAGAATTCAACATTTTTTGCATTTGTTGAAGCATTAATTGACTTCAAAAACATTGTGCCACATTAGAAAGAAAGAAAATCGGGGATTTCGTAATTAGAAATTAAAAAATTTAATCACTAAATCTATGGACATCATGAACTACAATTACTTGAGGAAGAAACAAGAAAATTCAATAATGTTTTATTTTTTTCTTTTGGTCCAACCATCAGTCATGATGATGCAACCTTTCTTCTTCCACATATCATGTTGCTTGTTGATTTTGGCTTTCACATTAGCCACCTTTTGACTCAAAATAGAGCTCTTTATCTCATCATTAGAGTCTTTGAACATCACTTTACAAATAGCAATGACATCTATCATGTTTTGTCAATAAGGAGACTTAAAACAAATAAAATAAACAAAATAAGTATTCTAGATTGTGGGGTTAACTTTAAAATCTACAATGTTATACTTTTAAAAAGATAAATGTAAAAATTCAAGAGATAAAGAAATCAATCCTATTTTTAAAATAATAATAATAATTACTTGGTTGTGTGAAATGAAATGGTTCTATAGAATTATAAGTTTCCAATTGCATTTATTGCAACATCATGTTTATCTTTGTTCCAACCCATGCTCTCAATTTGGGGTAAACATTTTAACTATCATTATCTCGTGCCATAGTGGTAATTGGTCCTTCTGATCATATCATTGATATGATTAATATGTTGAAAGATCATTGATGTGATTAGGGTTAAGATTGTGGAAGTTTGTTTTGTTTGAAAATGATTGTGATAAAATTTATATCCTTTGACTCTTTATGAGGTCCTTGCCAAGATTGATCTTATTAATATCATTATAGCTAGAAAAAGATATTGTTATATCATCAATAATAATTGTGGGGCGTGATAGAGGTGTGGGAACCTTTAAAAGTCATAAAAATGTGTTATATAGTAGATGATAGCCCATAACTTGTAGTTGTGAGAATTTTGGAAAGCCTTGTGTTGGATTTAACCTAATGTGAATTATCGATCAAGATCTAAGGCCTAAAACTCTTATTATATTTATCCTACTAAAAATGCTTGAACTAAGAAAAGTTCATACTATTATGAGGTACTAAATTATGAGGACTATTCATTGAGTTTAAAGACCTTGCATTTATATTGTTGTTGCATTTAGTTTCTTCTTGGTTGCATGATGTTGGATGTTGAATGATGTGTAGGAAGTGTGATATTTCTGCAGCTTATGGCTATTAAAACATGAAAATACGGGTTAATTCATAAACCAATTGTTTCCATATGAGATCACTTATTGTTGACCACTAAGGCTATATTTAGCATAAATAATATGTGCAAATATTATCTTATTTGTGAAATAAATTATTATGAGAATATTGGGTTACATTATAGGGTAAATAAATTCAGAAACTTAAAAATATTATTATATTCTTATTAAGTGGATATCTTCACACAATGACCTAATGGATATAGTGTTGTCACTTGTCTTGGTAATGATCAACCTAAAAGCAAGTTTATAATTGCTTTTGTCTTTCAAATCTTGAATGATTGTTATGTGACCTTGAGATGCATGTTGTTGTAATATAATTTGATTGTGAAATCAATATCATTGAATCATATTATGGTAAGACATTGTTTAGAGTCATAGTGAGGCTTTGAATAATTTTTGCATTGTGAATATATTTTTGGTTGTTGCACCATTCTTTGATATGAATGGATTTATTTTATATTATCTATGTTGTTATGCATGATTGTTATGTATGGAATTGGTTTGGACAACTTATCCTTATAAAGACAATATTATCTAAGGTAGGTCATTTATGACTGGTGATATTTAAATGTTGAACTAAATATAAGATGATTGATAATTAGGATCATTGGAGGTAGAGGATATTCTATAACATTGTCTTAGTAATGCTCCATCTTGACATGTTGAAATCACTCATTTGAGTAAAATAAAAAATATTGTGTTTTGTCTCATTTGCATGATCTTCCTTGGTTAAGCTAGTCCCTAGGTTCTTTAGGGAAATTATCTATCAAGGTTGAAAATCATAGAAAGCCACACCTTACTGATGTATGTGACCAAAATGATTGAGTTTGATTTTGGTATAGGTTATCTAACTTGGGAAAGTCCAAGTTCTCATCCTAATAGTCAAAATCCTAAGAGAACTACGTGGGAATTTGATTCCACTTGGAAGTGGGTATGTAGGTAATCCTTAGGCAAACGATGCCCCTGTGACCCAAGTCTATAAGGGAGGGTTTAGGTAATAGATATAGGGTTTGAGGTTGTTCCTTAACATGATCATCCCTCCCTCTTTAGTGTACTTTAGCTTGAGGCTAAAATTTGTATTGAATCAATGTGAACTCACACTTTTAGTTAAGATGTGTTTACTATATAGGTATGAGCTGATAAAAGGAAATCTATCTTCACTAAGCCTATCTAATTTAAGGTTTTTGGTGTTTGGATTTCTAAAATATACTCCAATCTTGGATGGAATTTGAGTCACCATCATCATGGTCTTTCTCTTATGTGAATGTATGAGAATGTCTTTGGGCTTGGCCTAACTAAAATTATTAGAGCTTTGTGTGATGAAAACTATAGATGGAGTCTTGGCTCAATGATAAGTATGGGAAGATAAATGTTAGCCTCAAGATGCTAGGTGTAATGCTGCTTTTCTCCCAAAGTTAATTAAGTATTTGTAGTGGATAAAAATAGGGTTAATATCAAAGTTAACATAATTTGTAATATGTACTGTTATCAATACAAATATAAATAACAATGTACACTATACAAGTGATAATTTATAAGGACTCTAAAAAATATTATTAACCTAATAAATTGAATAAAACATCCATATGTTTCAATCAAATTAACGTAACAATCATAATGTTCCTAATATCTTTTGACATCGAGGGTTTCCAATACTTATTTGAATCACAACACTTGGAAAGGCCACTCTCACCCTTGGAAGAATTTAGTGGCATTGACCTTCACTATAAAACACTTATTAATTGTGTTAAAACATAGTCCATGTCTACTCACACGAAGAGATGTGCCTACTCACACAAAACCCTAGCCAAGACAATCTCATATGTACTTTGTACCTCAATTTTGACACACTCAATGTGCCCCTCTCCAATGCCCATAACTCACCAACCACTTTCTTCTTCCTTGAGTGACCTCCATGCTCCTTTCCAAGTCTCACATAAATGCTTTATATAAGCCTTAAAGGGTGGTTTCAAAACCATCAAACCTTTTGCAAAGGTTTCCTTTAATTAAATATTTAGTAAATATAATTATTCCTCCATTTTTTTAACCTTTTTTTAATAAATATTCTTCATTAATCTCCATTTTGATTGAAGGATCTCATTATCTTTTACTTTCTGTCCTTTTAATACTTTCATAACTTTCTTTTCACTTTGAGGAAAAACCTTCATAACATCCCCCCCTTGTAATTTAGCACCTATCCTCAATAGCTTAATTTGAATCTATATCATAAGTCACCAAAGATAATTAGGATATTAGTATATCCATCACGTTAATTTCATCTATAGTTTTATTTTACAAATAAGATCTATCAATTCTTTTAATTCAAAATTAGATCAATATCAATATTTTGATAATGAGTAACATGATTAAAACTATAAATACACTTTTGCATGAAGCAAATTATGATTTCACGAAGACCTAATGCAAGTTTATATACAAAATCTTCCATCTTCCTCATTCATGTAAACTCTTATTGTAAAAATAAATAAATAAAAATGTTTTATTCTTCAATAAAAAAATTAATAAAAGCATTCATATTATCACATAGATGATAATTAGTGAATGATATGCATAACATGTGCTATGAAGTCACCTATTACTAAAAACATCCCAAGATGATAATCATGCATTCCAAACTACATGAGTATCCTCTTTTCCTAAATAATTAAATGGGAACAAGTACACAATTACTCTTCAAATAAATTATATTTCAAATGGCCATTCAAACAAAGTTCAAAGGAAAGTGTTAATCCTACAACGATCTAGTATAAATTATCCTATTGCTATCAATAATGTTTGTAACACCTATTATATTCATAACATCTTTCAATAATTTACACAAAAGATTTAGCTTCCTCCTTGCATAACTTGGATCATCTTGTGCTATTACATCAATTAGATTCAATGGAAGGCATCATACCTTACATTTGTAAAGTTGTATTTAAGAAATATAACCAAAATACATACTTGAATACTACTTCATTGAGTGAATGGATATTTTTTTCAAAGATTTGAAATGTTGTAGGAGATTATTGAGAAACTTAGGAAGGCTACCCACAACACAAAATTGTTATCTACCTAACCTAATCATTTTTTCCCTTCTCTTTCCCACTTTTGTGTCCTACCATTGTTACAAGATGGAATTTTATGAAGCTATATATATATATATATATATATATATTTATTACATTACATGAGGTGAAGGGAGATAAAAAATAGGTCAAATCACTTAGAAGCAAGACATCATTTGGGAAATACTCCTTTTGTATGATCTACAAGTCATACAATCCTAGAGAGATAGTTATATGTATCTTGTCATATTCCAATTGAGTTTGGATATTATATTTTGTTAGTGAATTTTATTTATCAATTATTGTTATATTTTATAAATTAAGTATATTGATTGTGATTTTGTAAGGTATATTAGTAATAGTGAAGTTTGTAGAATAGGCTTTATTACCAAAAAAACAATGGTTTTATTCTCCCAAAGTTAATTAAGTATTTGTAGCGGATTTAAATATGGTTAATATTAAAGTTAACATAATTAACAATATATAATGTTATCAAAATAGATATAAATAACAATGTACACTTTAGATGTGCTAATTTATAAGAACTCTAAAATAAATTATTAACATGATAAATTGAATAAAACATCCATATGTTTTGATCAAATTAACATCACAATCAGAATATTCCCAATATATTTAAACATCAAGGGTTTTCAATACTTATTTTAATCACAACACTTGGAAAGGGTGTTGGCAACACAAGGGTAGACAATTGAGAGGGGGGGGTGAATCAATTGTCACATAAATTCAAAACTTATTCAACTTATTAACCTTATTCACATATCTGATCAATATCAATGAAAGCATGAATCAACAACACATCAAAAACAATCATAACACCAAGATTTTTTATGTGGAAACCTTGTTAGGGGGAAAACCACGGTGGAGTTTAGTCCACAAGATTATACCCTGTTAAAAGTATAATGAAAATGAAATATGGGGAATGCACATGCATTCAGGCACGCTGCCTAGAGCTCACTGCTCGATTACAAAGGAAGACACACTGTCTTACAAAGAGTTCAAATTACAACCATCCAGATTTTGAACTGAGAAAATAACATCTGCTAATGCTTGATTACAGTTCTAGTTAAGCACATAAACAATTACACACTTCTTCACACTCTGCTTTTTCTTCAAATGATATTCTCACATACACACACAAAAGCACACTCTGGCATCCACTCACACACTCTTGCAACTTCTTACACACTTCAATTAAAATAAACAATCGCTCTTATATATCTGCAATAAGAAATTACATTGCTACAAGTCGGCCACAAAGAAATAATAAAATGAATATAACTGTCAGCCCAAAAACATTAAAGATTATCAATGTGAATCAACCAAGGTTGGCCACAACATAGCGAGGACCCAAGTCAACATCTCCAACATGAAGACACTTCAATTAATTTCTCCTCGAAGATCCACAACACACTACAAACACCATGTCGGCCAAGAACAAGAAAAACATGAACGCGCAAGAGAAAATATTGAATCAAAAGCACAACGATCAATGCAGATGTGCAAAAAAGATAGAGCATGATATAGAAACATCCACAAGCATTACGAATCACAAGAGAAGCATCCACAACAACTGAACTAATTGAAATAACATTATCTTCAATCAGGAACACTGACTGAAGCAACAAAAAAACTGTCAGAATGAGAATCTTCATAACTCGATCAAGTCTTAATGCGGATCTCTAAAAATCGACATGGATAAACTAGATATACTCAACAACAAACCATTTAGTCCACAACCTCTGATCATTAATGTACAAAAAAAACTGACATACCGAACTTCACTTTACCACTAACAACTTGCAAGTCATTCCTTTACAATTTTCTCAATATCCTCAACATATACAACTTCAAATGAATTAATGCTAATAGTGTTGACATGAATGAAAACCACATATCAACAACACAACCACAACATCCAACAATCTCCCCCTTTGGAATTGATGGCAACACATGATGTGAAAAACACCATCAACGTAGCTAACTCTTGACACTTACTCCCCCTTAGGATTTGACTCATTTTCTCCTCAATATTTTCATATAATTTTTTTTCCACAAGGCTCTTCTCCCCAGATAATCACTAGCTTTTCACATGACTCTTCTCCCCCTTTGAAATCAATGACAAAGATCTCTAAGCTCTGAACCAAATATCTGAATTTTTGAACCATCTGACTACTCCCCCTGAGTAGCAGCCACCACAACATCAATCTGAAACAAGATATGACTATGAAATGCATGGAATGATGCAATGCATTGCTTTGCATCTTAGTTCTGATTAGGAGGGGTAATCACCCCTAACTTCCCTCTGAGATACTCAAAAGTATCCTTAGGCAATGGCTTGGTAAAGATGTCTGCAATCTACTCCTTGGCACATACTCCAATCTTACTTCTTTTCCACTTACTTTCTCCCTCATAAAGTGAAACTTGATAGATATATGCTTTGTTTTTGAATGCAGTACCGAATTCTAGGAAATGTTAATAACACTTGAATTATCACATAATATAGCAATAGGCTCATCATATAAAAATCTAATATCCTTCAACATCTGCTTCATCCATAATACTTGAGTACAATTTTTAGCAACAACAATGTATTCGGCTTCTGCAATAGACAAGGAAATGGCATTCTGCTTCTTGCTTAACCATGAAATTAGCTTCTTACCCAAGAAAAATGCTCCACCACTAGTACTTTTTCTGCCATTTACATCTCCTGCCCAATCAGCATCAATGAAGGCACTCAAGGTCAAATCATCATCTTTAGGATACCATAGGCCAAGATCAACAGTTCCCTTCAAGTATCTAAAAATTCTCTTCATAGCAGTCACATGAGATTCGTTTAGATTAGCTAGAAATATTGCAACAATACATACAACATTCATGATATCAGACCTAGTTTGAGTTAAGTACAACAATCCACCAATCATTGATCTATATCTTGTCTAATTTTCTTTCAGAGAATCATCTTCTATTGTCAACTTGCATTTGGTCACCATAGGTGTACCAACTAGCTTAAAGTATTCCATACCAAACTTCTTCAACAATTTCTTCACATACTTGGACTGAGATATAAAAATCCTTTTATCTAACTAAGTAATTTGCAATCCCCAAAATAATTTCATCTCACCAATCATAGACATCCCAAATTCATTCTACATCTCATTAGCAAAATTCATGCACAAACCATCATCTCCTCCAAAAATGATGTCATCAACAAAGACTTCAACAATCAAATTTTTATTATGATCAATCTTGAAATACATATTACTATCAGCAGTACCTTTGTTAAATCCAAGCTTCAACAAATACTTGTCCAATCTGGAATACCATGCTCTAGGGGCCTGCTTAAGTCCATACAGTGCTTTCTTCAACTGAAACACCATATCTTCCTTATCAGTCAACTGGAATCCATCAGGTTGCTCAACATACACTTCTTCCAATTCACCATTTAGAAAAGATAATTTAACATCCATTTGATAAACTTTGTAGTTCTTGTGAACAACATAGGCAAGAAATAATCTTACAACTTCAATTCTAGCAATAGGGGCAAAAGTCTCTTCAAAATTAATTCCTTCCATCTATGAATATCCTTTACATACCAGTCTTGCTTTGTTTCTAACCACCCTACCTTGCTCATTCAGTTTGTTTCTAGAAACCCATTTAGTTCCAATGACATTCTTATCCTTAGGTCTGGGAACAAGAATCCATGTATTATTCTTTTCAATTTGTTTTAACTCTTCTTTCATTGCTTTAACCCAATGCTTATATTTAAATGCTTCATTCACAGTAGTAGGCTCAGTTTTTGAAATCAAGCAATACTCTTTTGCAATTTTTCTCCTAGTCTGGACACCTTTGTTCTTATCACCTATAATATGATCTTTTGAATGATTCAATCTTACATACCTCAGAGTCTTCTTAGGATGTTCTTCAACTTTAGGCTCTTGTGTTCTCCCTTCTGCACTTCCACTAGTTTGTCCTTCTTCTCCATTCTCCTAATTGATTTGCACTTGATTTGTAGTCTAGACTTGCTTTCCTTGGTTTTTACTGTCATCCTGATCATCAGAGTCATATCCATAGGTTTTGGATGGTGTACCTAAGTCTTCATCAACCTTGACATTTTCACTTTCAACCATTTTCTTCAATATTTTATTGTAACACCCGTAGGCCTTGCTCTTAGTAGAATAACCCAGAAAGATACCTTCATCACTCCTAGCATCAAACTTTCCTATGTCTTCATCTCTCTTAATATAACATCTACTTCCAAATATCTTGAAATATTTAACAATAGGCTTTTGACCAGTCTATAGCTCAAAAGGGGTCTTACCAGTATCACCTTTGATTTTTACCCGGTTGAGTGTGTACACAACAATAGTCACAACTTCTCTCTAATAGATATGAGGAACATTTCCTTCCAGCATCATTGTTCTAGCAACATCTTCAATTGTTTTGTTCTTTTTTTCCACAACTCCATTTTGCTGAGGGGTCCATGGTGCAGATAATTGTCTCTTTATTCCATGTTCTTCACAAAAAGAATTAAATTCATCGAAAGTGAATTCACCACCTCTATCTAATCTCAGAAATTTAATCTTCAAACCCGCCTCTGTCTCAACCATAGCTTTAAAGATCTTGAACTTTTCCAGTGCTTCAGATTTCTCCCTTAAGAAAGTAACCAATACCATTCTAGAATAATCACCAATGAGTAACATGAAATACTTGTAACCTTGTAAACTTCTGACCTTAGAGGGACCACACAGATTAGTATGCACAAGCTCTAACAATTCATTTGAACAATGCTTTTTACTCCTAAATGAAATCCTGGTTTTCTTTCCCAACTAACATTCCTTGCATATTGCATTAGTTGGTTTCACCAACTTAGGTAGATCTCTCACAACCTTAGTGGATCTTATCTTGACAATATTATCAAAGTTAACATGACACAATCTCCTATTCCACAACCAACTTTCATCAACTTGAGAAATCAAACAACTTTTACTTGCAACACTTAAGTGAAAGATATTACCTTTTGTTTTTGTACCTGATGCAATTTTATTTCTGGAACTCAATATTCTGCACTTTCCATCCTTGAATTGAATATCGTAACCCTTATCAACCATTTGAACAACACTCAAAATATTATGCTTGAAGCCTTCCACATACAGGACATCATCAGTATTATGCTTACCATCAAGAGAAATGCATCCTCTTCCATAGATTACACTAGCTGTATTATCAACAAATCTCACAACACCACCATCATACTTTTCCAAGCTTACAAACTTACTTTTATCTCCTATCATATGATGTGCACATCCACTGTCAATCACCCATTCATCCTTCTCTTCAACTCGAGCAGCTAGGGCTTTCTCCACATTTGTACAACTAGCAGATTTAGTAGGTACAAGATTATTTTCCTTGATAGCAATAAATACCCATTCATCATCACTTCTATTTCCTTTATCAGATTCATCATCAGTCACACCTTCATCAACAACATAGTAACACTTCTTTTGAAATCTAGGCTTATTATTTCTTGGTTTAGGAGCTCTTTCTAAACACCTTGATGCAAAATGACCTATCTTATTGCAAGAAAAACATTTAAGAGGTAGTTTTCCTTCATACTTACCTTTTCCTCTCGACATTCTTTTGACAATAAGTGCTTCCAGCTCTTCCATCACTCTTTCTTCTTATTCAATCTATCTAATTTCATCCTCATACTTGATTGCATTTCTAGAGGAACTTTCACCCAGACCATATCTTTGTCTATCTCTTCCAGAAGTAGTAGCCTTAAATGTACATTCAACGTTAGGAAGGGCATCACCAAATTTGCTCAACTCAAAAGCAGTCAGCTTACCAACCAACGTATCTCTGGTTATCTTTGTTATAGTTCGAAGCTCTTTGATAGCACTAGCTTTGAATTTGTAAGAATCAGTTAGGGATCTAAGCACTTTAGCAACAATCTCAGATTCGTCTATCTTTCCACCAACACATCTAATACCACACACAAGTTCATTCACTCTTTGCTTGAAAGTATTAATGTTCTCATCATCACCCATTCTCAACCTTTCATATTTCCCTTTCAAACTTTGAATCTTAGCAATCTTCACATTAGCATCACCTTCATACAAGGTTTCCAACTTTTTCCAGATCTCATGAGCAGTCTTTAGATCCATAACATTTGTCATCTCAAAGTTAGTCAAAGCACTCAACAAAGCTTCCTTAGCCCGGATATTATACTCAACATATGTACCATTCAGTGGAATAATATACCAATTACTTGTAATGCTCTAGTAGGGTTCACCAATGCATCTCAAATGGCACTCCATTCGAGTCTTCCACAAAGAATAATTTGTTCCATCAAATCTCAGAATATCCTTCTTGTAACTTGCCATCCTGTATCACCTTAAGCTGTTAAAATTCTTCCAAGGAACCTGCTCTGATACCAATTGTTGGCAACACAAGGGCAGACAACTGAGAGGGGGGGTGAATTAGTTGTCACATAAATTCAAAACTTATTCAACTTATTAACCTTATTCATAGATCTAATCAATATCAATGAAAGCATGGATCAACAACACATTAGAAACACTCATAACACCAATATTTTTTACGTGGAAACCCTGTTAGGGGAAAAACCACAGTGGTCAGTTCACATGATTATACCTTGTTAAAAGTATAATAAAAATGAAATATGGGGAATGCACATGCATTCAGGCACATTGCCTAGAGCTCACTACTCAATTAAAAATGAAGACACACTTTCTTACAAAGAGATTTGAATTACAACCATCCAGATTTTGAACTGAGAAAATAACATCTACTAATGCCTGATTACAGTTCTAGTTAAGCACATAAAAAATTACACACTTCTTCACACTCTGCTCTGCCTTCGAATGATATTCTCACATACACACATCGAAGCACACTCTAGCATCCACTCACACACTCTTGCACCCTCTTACACACTGCAATTCGAATAAACAATCGCTCTTATATATTCACAAGAAGAAATTACATTGCTACAAGTCGACCACAAAGAAATAATAAAATGAATATAACTGTTGACCCAAAAACATTAAAGATTATCAATGCAAATCAACCAAGGTTGGCCACAATATAATGAGGACCCAAATCAACATTTCCAACACAAAGAAACTTCAATTAATTTCTCGTCGAAGATCTACAACACGCTACAAACACCATGTCGGCCAAGAACAAGAAAAAAATGAACACGCAAGAGAAAATTTTGAATCACGAGCACAACGATCAATGTGGATGTGCAACAAAGATAGAGCACAATATAGAAACATGCACAAGCATTATGAATCACAAGAGAAGCATCCACAACATCTGAAGTAACTGAAATAACATTATCTTCAATCAGGAACATTGACTGAAGCAACAAAAAGCCTGTCAAAATGAGAATCTTCATAACTTGATCAAGTCTTCACACAAATCTTTAAAACTCAAAGTGGATAAACTAGATACACTCAACAACAAACCCTTTAGTCCACAACCTCTGATCATCAATGTACATAACATACCGATATACTGAACTTCACTTTACCATTAACAACCTACAACTCATTCCTTTACAATTTTCTCAATATCCTTGACATATACAACTTCAAATGAATTAATGCTAATAGTGTTGACATCAATGAAAACCACATATCAGCAACACAACCACAACATCCAACAAAGGTCACTCTCACCCTTGGAAGATTTTAGTGGCATTAGCCTTCACTATGAAACACTTGGATTAATTGTGTTAAAACATAGTCCATGCCTACTGACATGAAAATGTGTGCCTATTATTGGAAGTTATGGTCATTGATGTCAAAATTGATGGTTATCAATGATGTCAACACTAAGGAGATTGTTGGTAGCTGTTAACACTGTTTGTTGATTGTCTCTCATGACAAAGATTTCTATATGTAATTATCATTTGTGTCAGCATTTTTTATTGGAAGGTGGCTAGTCCTTGGCATTGATTATCATTGTTATATTTAGTTTGGGATAAAATTGGTGATGAAGTTCATGGTTTGATACCATGCCTTATCTAAAGAAGATTTGTTGAAGTTCATGGTTGGATGTCATGCCTCATCAAAGAAGAATTGTTGATGTTAATATAATGCATTATTACTGTTAGCAGAGTTGATTTCATAATGATATATTAAGATGCGGATTAGAAGCATGAATAATTGTGGAGAGATATTGTTTAAGGTATACAATATGTCTTATGCTCTTTCCTGATGTTCTTGATGAAGTATGTGTTGCTAAAAGGAAGTTTTGGCCTCCACAAGTTGCTTAAGTGTTTCTGGTTCAAGAAGCTGCATTGAAGTATGTTCGGGGGAATGACTCACATTCCTCCAATGTTAATGGTTTGGTCTTGTGGTTTAGTATTCAATGTTAGTATTCTATGTACATTGCACTCCTATATTTTCAAGTCACCTGTGTTGTTGAGGAGAGTTTTGTGAATTACAGAAGGTTGGAAGTGTTGCTGGTTGTCTGGACTGGTCCAGGAGATGCTCCACATTTCTTCACATTGCTATCTCTACTCCTACGACTAGGTGAAGGTGATCTCAACATATGTGCAATGTCTCAATTTCAATATCATGTGTTGAAGTGATCCACAAGTTGTTCTACTAATGCTACACCATTTGGCTATGTATTTTATGCTTTTTGAATGAAGTATTCTCTACTTGTTTGATTTGTGGTTGTTGTTGATGGCATGACAGTATGAAAGAAGTGTTGGAAGTGTTGTTGGATGTTCAAGCGCATGTGATCCACATGTTGCTAATTGGTTGCTTTGGTGCCACATTATGTCTTGAGTTGGATTTTTGGGTCTTTTGTGGATATCTGGTCGAGAGGGATTGTTCCTTTTCTTGGACTGTGTGCTTGGGGGGCTGTGCCAGCAATGGAAGAAGTGTTATGATAGACTTGGGTCCTGACCTATCCTTTCTAGGACCGTATCAAGTAAATTCAATTGAAAGTATGCCTTTGAGCCTACTGGTTATGCACTTCAGTGTTTCATCTACATGTTTCCTTAATGCCAACTTAGGTTGATGTGTGCCTATGTGTAAATTGTTTTGGATTACATTGGAAGAAGTGCTAATATTATTTTTGGTCCTATCTATCTTCGTGACAAGACCGCATTATGTTTTTGGTGGCTGACTAGTTGAATTCATTACTTATTCTCTTCCTAGTTGATTGAATTGAAGAATTGAAGTGTTGTGGTGGATATAAATGCAAGATCATTTTGGATGCAAAATGATGGAGTTGTGTACAAGTGAAAAGAAGTGTGTGTGTGTGAATTGTATTGAATATCTAGTAGAGATAGTGCTAAAGGTTTGTGAAAGGAAAGATCAATTGTGTTGTAATTCCTTAGTCAATAGAGCATTGTGTTGAAAAATCATTGTAATTATCTCTAAATCATATTGTATCCTACTTTGAGGTAGTGAATCTCATCAGGTCTTTGTATCTTTCTCTTGAATTTGTGTTGTATTCAGTTCAACAAGTCCTTTGTATCTTTCTTTAAGGCAATGATCATTCCTTCAAGTCTTTTTGGTAGGAAAGCAAAAGCTACAAGAGAATGATATATCAACTTTGAGGATGAAGAGGACATAGAAGGACCTCGGTTGATTTGAAATAGGAAATTCGATGTCTCTCAAGTAGAGACAAGTGCAAAGAAAGAAAAAGTGGACATAGTTGATACTGACCGTGAAGAAGTCTAGAAGTAGAAGCAAGCATTCAAAATTCATGTGAGGGAGAAAGAGTCAAAGTATGGAAAGGAATAAAAATTACCCAAGGTTAAGGGGAAGAAAAAAGAAAAGACTCCTCCAAAAAGAAAACATAGCCCGCTGAGGCTAGATGCATTGTTTAATGGTATTTTTGAGCATAAAATGTTGGAAGAAATTGCAAAAATGTATCTAGAATCAGATAATACAAATAAGGAAACAACATAAGAAGAAATTGTGAAGTAAATGGCGACATTATATACTATCTTACCACATATTGAAGAATGTATTGAGTGCCATAAGGCAAGAGGCTATAGAAGAAGATGAAAAAATTAGGGCATTTTCCTCAAAGAAGATTGGTTCTTCTATTTCTGATGAAGATAGAGAAAGATTGTCTCAACTATACAACATAGAGTTTAGAACAAAACAAAGAGTAAACACTCTGATGAGTAGAGACAAGGAAGACATATATAGACTAAAGAATGAAACTTTGCAAAAGGTTGCAGACTTAGCAAAAGAATTGGGAGTGCCCCCAAATAGTGAAAATCAAATGCAACATGATACTTCTGCCTCATAAGTCAATAAATCTAAAATTGAACCTGATGAGAATGCACCAAAACATGGACCTACAAAATAATATGCTCAAGAGGATGTGATAACAAAATATATTCCTTCGGATGTGGAGAATATGGTTGTAGAGGAACAAGAGAAAGAGAGAGAGGATATATGGAAGAAGGATGAATCACAAGAAGAACAAAATCTACCTTCTTTGGATATGAAGAAGGATGGTGAGAAAAAAAAAGAAGAGGCACCAAAGAAATTAGAGGCACAAAATACTAAAGTCATTCCTCCTTAGGATAATGAGAAAATTGTAGAAGAAGAAAATAAGACTAAGGATCAATTTGACAATGACAAAAGGGAGAAGAATGAGAAAAAGGAAGAAAAAAATTGAAAGGTTGTTGGTGATTTCTCTGAAGCCTCTAGAGATTCATTGAAGAGTATATTAGACATGTAGTTGCAATTCAAACCAATAGTATCTGCACAACTGCTACAACTTCCAATGCAACATGGACAAGTGGACATGGAAAAAATTGCTCCCCTACAGAAGCTTCAACTTGGTGATGTACTTCATGCCTCTACAAGGAAGGAGATACTATCAACACACCAAAAGAGAACAAAATTTATTGAGGAAGCAGTTAAAGTGTTGCAAGAAGGCATTCCCAAAGCAACAATTGATGAATCTTTGTTTGGAGTGGAGAAAATAAAGCTACTGCTGGACTCTTTCAAAGATTATTATACCAGTTCATAAGAGAGGTTGGAAAAATAAATATCAAATAAGGTCAATGATAGGAGATTGATTGAAATATTTGAAAAGTGCAGTGTTGCACATGGAAAACTACAAGAAAATCTAAAAAATATGTAGAAATGTTTGGATGGAGCAAGCATTTTTTAAAAATGGCCTAACTCAATGAAGAGCATTAAGGACTAGATGGACTCAATAGAGTTACATATTTCTCAAGCCTCAGATGTGTATGATCTGGTAAATGATGCAGATGGTACTACAAGGATGGCAATAGAAAATATGCATGGACATTTTTTCCAGCTACAAGAGCAAAAGGAGAAGATAAAAGTGCAGTATAGTCAACATAGAGATTTGGTAAGTGCAAGGCTTACCCCCATTGACTAGTGTATTAGAAAGTGTGAATAAGTTGGCACAAAAGAATTTGGTACCTATTTCATTAGACAAAGGAGAAGACCTCCTTATGCAATTTGAGAACCAGTGTTGCATGCTTGCCTTTTCCCATAAGGATTGGGATGTTGCGAATAAGGATTGGGAGGCATGTACCTTGCAAAATTGAAGGTGTCTTACAAAAGTATTTTTCCTTCTAGTTGAAATGTACATTTCTATTTTATTTATGTAGTTTCAAATTTCTTTGTACATATGTGGATGTATTAGAAAATGTTGCAATACATTTTTTTATCAATTTTTATGGATAACATTGTAAGGGGGAGTTATTTTCATGCATATATATCTACATAGGGGGAGAATAGTTGAGATAATTTGAAAAGTTTGATATTGTGAGCCCTTTTCCCTTGATGTCAAAGGGGGAGTAGTTTGAGAGTTTTTGAAGGATGTATTAACATCAATGACAAAGGGGGAGATTATTGGAAGCTTTTTTTTTCATTGAGAAGATTGGTGGATGTATGGCAGATGATGTTACTATAGTGTTGTCATTGATGTCAACATTATAGTGATGTCAGCATTGATGTATAGCCGATGTTTGATAAGCATGATTGAATATGGTGTTTTCAGTGATGTCAACTCATTGCATAGTTGAAGAAGTGTTGGCTCAGAGTAGATCAAATGTGTTGGATAAATTACCTAAGTTTGAAATGCAATTTTCAATGTTCAGAGAACCTATTTTATGGTCTGCATTGCTCTGCTATTAATGATCTTGTCATGTACTTCTAAGGTAATTTTGGTGCATTTTGGAGGGACCTAAATCCAAAGTTTCAAGCCTCGAAGTCCTCCACAGTTGAAAGCATTGACAATGTATCACTTAGATATGGAAGAGTTATAGTGATAGAGTACCTGATTGGAATGCTCTATATTCCATCGTAGATGAACATTTTGTTATGCAGTTTTGAGGATGTGTTTACAGGTGTTAGAAGTGTGTATGCTCCAAGTGACAAGTATTTTGGAATTTAACATGTTGAGTTGTGAATGAATATTTGGTTCATTCCATTGTTGCTTTACCAGTAGTGCTAACCTAAAGGGTTTGAGGTCGTGCAAAATTAAAGGATGTATAGATCAGACTTATGAGAGTAATCATAGGTCATGTCGACCTATTTTGACGTGTCACACATTTTGGTTTATTCTGCAAGGCGTGTGTGGTTGAGTCTTGATCCGAAAAGGTATGATGATGTACAACACATCTAATTAGGCTAAACTAACCGATGATTGTGATTGTAATGCATATAAATGCAAGATCATTTTGGTGTTGTAGAAGTGTGGAAGTAGCATAGTGAATGTATTGATGCAAAATTGATAGGGTGTGATGCGAATGTAATGTGATAGAGAAGAGTATGATAGTTGTGAAGCATAAAGCATGTTAATTTAGTTTACAAGGCTTAATTGGGACTATCTCCAACATATTGTAGATGCATTATATTTGTTCAATCTATGGAATTGAGCCACCTTCTTTTCTATCTTGGCAGTGTGACATTCCTTCTATTCCCTAGACAATGAGTCCTTCAGATAGTGCTTGTCCACTTGGCAGTGAGCCATTTTGTAATATCTTATAATTAGTTATAATTTATTGTGAGCTAATCCTCACTATGGTTTTTCCCTTTTTAGTTTTTCCATGTAAATATGGTGTTCTTGTGTTCTTTGATGTGATTTATGCTTTATATATTCCTTTCTATTACTGCAAGTTTAATGTGATGCATTGATTGGATGTCTAAAGTTCATGAAGTTAATGAATTTTAGTGAATATTGATTCACCCCCCCTCTTAGTATTCTGGGTGTTCAAAATTTCAATACTACTGATAGAAAGTATAATGTTGAGAAATGCAAGGACTCTGAATCCTTGAGTGATGAAGACATGTTTTCCTCTAATCCAAATCTAGAATCTATGTAACCTAAAGTTTGGGACTTCAATTCAGATGATTGGGGAATAGAATTTGAAGGAAAACTCCAATCTGCTTTGGAAGACCTGAATGAAACAAGGGGACAAAGTAAAAAATATGAAAGCTTGCTTGCAAAGTCAAAAGAAGAGATTGAAAAACTAAAAATCCAAGCAAAAAAAGGCAAGGTATGTGAAATAAAATTAAAAGAGGCAGAAGGTGTGATCTCTAACTTGAAAGTAAAGGTTGAAGAAGGCAAGAGAATTGAAGATTGTTTGAATGTAAAGATCAATAACAAAACTACTGAATGTTTAAATCTTGAGGAGGAAAATGTCACTCTAAGGAACTGTTGATGCCAAAATTTGATGAGGTAACAAAGTCTCATGGGAAACTCAGTTTAAGGGGGACCTTTTGCGCTAAACTGAGTAACCTCCGAATTTTTAGAGAAGTCGGCTTCTTCTATAATGGGGTTTGAAAGGGAAAAGGAAGCAGATATAATAAAGTAAAGTCTAACCTAAGGCGATGTGCCAAGATTTGATGATGGGCACGATAAATCATAGATTTAAGGGCCTGAATGGTGTTGTTGTATTCCAAAACATCAAAGACTTAAAATTATAGCATAGACAATTCATTTATTGATATAAAATAATATTGTATACATTTTCACTGCCAAGAAGAGTCATTAGACATGATCTAGGTAAGCAAACTTGCATCCAACATATATAGAAGTTCTCCAAATGAATTGTCAAGACAATATAAAGCACAGTTCACAGTTTAATCAAAAGCATGAAAAAAAGAAAGGCCGAACAATTGGCATAGTCTGAGAGTTTTGCAATTAAATAAAACAATAATAGAGGCCTGGCGTCTTTTTGCTAAAACCATCATGTTTTTCTCCAGTTTTAGACCCTTTCTCATTAACAGAGAAAGTATATATAGCAGGAAAACCTCCCATTGCTTTAGAGAGCAGTAATAGAAAAGATCTCTCAATCTTCTGCAATGATGCCTCCATCAGAATATTCCCAAGGATGTTACAACAACATCGAGCCGGAACACATCATCTAGTCATCCCGAGCACAAGTGCATCCTCTATAATGATGGCAGTGGTCCTAGCTAGGCTCGATCAGACAAGTGTCATCCATCGCTGTGAATGATTATGACAAGCAGCAACCAATAGCATTATTTAGTTCATCCGGCTTATCGCCCACATAATAGATCAACCGTTAGGCACGTGGCAACCTTTCGTTGCCCGCATGAACCTTTCTCCCATCGCTACCGTGGATTTGCGAAAATGCAACACCTGTCGAATGGGCTGAGAACCTTATCACAGCGGAGGGAACGCTCCATCAGCCCGGCGTAAAAGACGCGTGGCAGCATTTTGCTCCCCGCGGTTGCTATTTCATCCTTGTGTTGAAAGATTTGCGAACGGTTGCCACGTAGCAAGATGTGGGGCCCGCCAACACCTTTTAGGAACGAAGGCTTCGTGGAAGCATTTCACAGCCCGAAGAGGCCTCAAGCAAACAATAAAAAAAAGCATCCCGTAACTGCAACAAGTGGAAGCACAACATAGTTTCCCAGGATTTGAAAGGAATGCCAATACCCGAAGCTATGAAGAGTAGATGCGCAAAGAGACAAATCAAAACTTTGATAAAAAGCCGAGCAAACTCGGTGATGCATAGGCTGATGCACACACAATACAAAAGATAAACCCGAAGGGAGCTGCTCAAATATTTATTTAACAGGAATGTTCTGAAAAGAGAAAAGGAACAAATTATCAAAGGAGAGAAGTCTAGCCCTGATAGATCCAAATCAAAAGAAAAGATTGAAACAAGAGAAGAAAAATTACGCACTGAAGATTCCAAGAAGAGTGCCTTCAGAGATACAAAGAATAATTAGAATGACAAGAAAGAAAATGGATCCAACCCTAACCAGAAGAAAAAAGGAAGTCCTCCATCTGCAAAACAACATGTTCTTTCTAGGTTCAATCAACCCTTTCAAGGTTACTATTTTTATTGCAATATTTTTTGGCATAAGGCTATTTATTGTAGAGTTAGACAAGGGAGGAATAATAACATGGGTAGAAGGTCTTTCATACCTCAAAGAAACAATACTGTCCCATTTTATGGATATTTCCATGCTTGCAATAATTATGGTAACAAGGATGATAAGTGTAGATCTAAGATGATGAGGAATAACCCTGTTCCAAAGCAACAACCCTGTTCCAAAGCACAACATTGTGTGCTATAGATGCAATAATATGGGATATAAATAAAAATACTATAGAAGTGGCTTTTCTAAGCCACCAGTTCAAAAAAGGTTGAATCCCATGATCAACAAAATAAGGGAAATGAAAAGTTCTAGAAAGAAGAACACGAGAAAATGGATGATACTACACTTGCGCACTTGCACAAGATTATAAGACAAATTGAGATAAAACATTATCTTAGGGGAAATTTCACTTGCATAACCTTTTTTCCCCCTGAAAAGAAAATATGTCGAAGACTTCAACATGGGAGAAGAATTGAATCAAATTAGTTGGTGTGTAGATCTGCTTTGCATAATTGAACCTTTAGCAAAGATGCCGGTGAAGATAGATCATGTGTGAAGGTTGGTACACTTGTTTTGATTGATGCCATTCTAGGTTGGTGTACCACACATAAAGATAAAGTATCAGAAAAGTAAGTTTCTAAAGTTTTCCAAGGCTTTCATGGTGCATTCTCTTTGGTAAAATCAAGGTATTTTTGGTTTGCATCTCTCCATAGAAAAGAGTTCAATCTTGTAGTCTAGAAATAAAGTTGATCAAGATATGAAGGTACCATATCCAAGCTTTCAAGTCTTTATATACCTTTTGAAGTCAGAGATATTAGTGACAGTGTTCCAATTTGGTGTAGAAAAGTTATGTTAAGGAATTGTTGGAATGCTCTGCATTCTTCTAGAAGAAATTTTTTGTCCATACAGATCTATGGACATGTCCAAGAAGATTTGGGGTGCCATAAAGCTTTATTTTCAAATAGCAATGTGCTATAATTCCTATATGTTTTATAAAATATATGGCTAGGTACTTGCACCAACTGGTGGTTGAACAAATCAATTACATGAGTTGAGGTAGTTGTCAGGTTTTCTCTTCATGCGATATGTTTGGTTGCAAGATTTTAAACCAAATTAAGCAATCTCATGAGAAGGCTATAAAAAGAATATTTTAATATTTGAAGGGTACTTCGAATTATGGCCTATGGTATAAAAGGATCAAATTTTCTCTCTGAGTACCTATATTGATGTTGATTGGGTAGGTTGTATTGAAGACTAAAGGAGTACAAGTGGAAGTGCATTATTTTTGGGAGAAAAATTGGTCTCATGGTTCAATAAAAAGAAGGATTCAATGTCTTTGTCCACAACAAAAGCATAATATATTATTGTAGCATCTTGCTACACTCAATTGATTTGGATAAAGTAGACTTTGAAGGATGTGAAGGTGGTGTATGATGAACCTAGTACGTGCCTACCAAGGACTAGATTGCATACATTTTCACTAAGGGACTTTCAAAGGATACTTTTGAGTATCTCCAAAAGAAGTTAGGGGTTATTTCCCTCCTTGTTCTAACTATACATGCATTAATGGTGCATCTGTCTAGGGGGAGAAATTTATGACATATTTATTTCCCTCGATTGATGAGTGCTACCTCTTAGGGGGAGCTGGTAGAAAAGGGGAATCCTGAAGAAGTTGTGTAGTTGTTGTGAATGAATAGTTGCTTGAAGAAGATGTGGTACTGGTCAAAGGGGGAGTATGTGTTGCTGTTTCAATAGAAGATAACTTTTCCCCTTGTCCCTGAAGTCAGAATAGGTTCTTTTTCTTTATACACACATATATGGCCCTTTGTCCTTGATCTCAAAGGGGGGGATTGAGTAGTGTGTGTTTCCATCAATGCAAAAGGGGGAGATTTTTGGCAGTTGTTGTCATTGATGTCAACATTAAGGAGATTGTTGGCAGCTATCAACACTGCTTGTTGATTGTCTCTCATGAAAAAGATTGCTATATATGATTGTCATTTGTGTCAATATTGTTTATTGGAAGGTGGTTAGTCCTTGGCATTGGTTATCATTGTTGTATATAGTTTGGGTTGACATTGGTGATGAAGTTCATGGTTTTATGTCATGCCTTATTGAAAGAAGAGTTGTAGAAGTTCATGGTTGGATGTCATGGCTTATCAAAGAAGAATTGTTGATGTTCATATAATACATTATTATTGTTATCAGAGTTGATTTCATAATGATATATTAAGATGAGGATTAGAAGAATGATTAATTATGGAGAGATTTTGTTGAAGGTCTGTAGTATGCATTATTCTCTCTCCTAATATCTTGATGAAGTTATGTTGTTGAAAGGAAGTTATGGCCTTCGTAAGTTGCTTAAGTGTTTCTGGTTCAGGAAGCTGCATTGAATTCTATCTAGGAGAATGCTCCACATTACTCCACTGTTAATGCTTTGGTCTTACGGTTTGGTATTCAATGTCAGTGTTTTATGGACGTTGGAATCCTATTGTTTCAAGTCTCCTATGTTGCCGAGGAGAGTTTTGTGAATTGAAGAAGGTTGGTAGTGTTGCTGGTTGTTTGGACTAGTCTGAGCAATGCTTCACATTTATTTGCATTTTTGAATCTTCTCCTATAGTTAGGTGAATATTCTCTCAATGTTTGTGTAGTGTCTCAATTCCAATCTTATGTGTTGAAGTCATCTGCAAGTTGTTCTACTAATGCTACATCATCTGGCTATGTACTTTGTGCTTCTTGAATGAAATATTTTATACCTATTTGATCTACGATGGCTGTTGATGGCATGATAGTATGAAAGAAGTGTTGGAAGTTTTGCTTGATGTTCAAGGAACATCCCCATGTGATCCACAGATTGCTAATTGGCCGCTTTGGTGCCACATTGTGTCTTGAGTTGGATTTTTGGTTCTTTTGTGGATATCTAGTTGATAGGGCTTGTTCCTTCGCTTAGACCATGTGCTTGGGGGGTTGCACTAGCAATGGAAGATGTGTTATGATAGATTTTGGTCCTGAACTAGCTTGTTTGGACTGCGTCAAGTAAATTCAATTGAAATTATGTCTTTCAGTCGATTGGTTATGCACTTCAATGTTTCATCTACATGTTTCCTTAATGCTAACTTAGGTTGATACGAACTTTTGTGTAAATTGTTTTGGATCACATTGGAAGAAGAGCTAAGATTAGTTTTGGTCCTCTCTATCTTCATGATAGGACTACATTATGTTTTTGGTGGCCGACCAGTTGAATTCATGTTTATTCTCTTCTTGACTGACTCAATTAAATAATTGATGTGTTATGGTGGATATAAATGCAAGATCATTTCAGATGCAACAAGATGGATTTATGTACAAGTGCAAAGAAGTGTGTGTGAATTGTATTGAATATCCAACATAGATAGTGCTAAAATTTTGTGAAAGGAAAGATCAATTGTGCTGTAATGACTTAGTCAATAGAGTTTTGTGTTGGAAATCATTTATAATTCTCTCTAAATCATATTTTATCTTGCTCCGAGGTAGTGAATATCATTAGGGCCTTGTATCTTTCTTCTGAAGTCATGTTGTCTTTAGTTCAACAAGTCCTCTATATGTTGCTTCAGGTCAACAAGCCTTTCTGCAAGTCTTTTTGGTAATGAGCCTTATATTGCGAGTTAACTCTCACTGTGTTTTTTACCTCATTGGGTTTTCCATGTAAATCTGGTGTTCTCCTTATGCATGTGTGTGTTCTTAGTTTCCTTTCCTTAACTTTTGTTTTGATTATTGCTATATCTCTCATTGGTAAAGTTTGCTGAAGTTGTTAAAGATTCAAATTTCTATATTCTTCCCTGTTACTGCTCTACTTGAAGTTCTATCTTTATCTGCTAAAGGAGTTTGAGTTGTGCTGAAAGTTTCAAGTTTTAGAAGGGGTTAATTTTTTGTGTAGACTGATTCACCCCCTCTTAGTCTCCAATAGTGTTCAACACCTACTCACACAAAACCCTGGTGAAGACAATATTAGATGTACTCTGTACCTTGAGTTTGACACACCCAGTGTGCCCCTCTCGAATGCCCATAACTCACCAAACACTTTCTTCTTCCTTGAGTGATATCCATGTCCCTTTCCAAGTCTCACATAAACACTTTATATAAGCCTCAAATTCTAAACCATCACACCCTTTTGCAAAGGTTGCCTTTCATCAATATTTAGTAAATTCAAATAAATAAAAATAGGTTTATTAATATGGATTGATGAAAAATGGGGTTTTGATGGACCTATTTCTCTATATTTATTAGGAAATGAGATCCCCACAAAGAATTAACTAACAACCCTTAGGTGAATCAACTCAATGCGCGAATCTTTAGATTTCCTTATGCTTTGAGGATGGGGGTCAAGTTCAAACAACACTTTTGGGAGAAAAACTAAAAATAGAAAATCAACCTAATTATGCCAATTCATGTACTTGCAACAACAATATAAAGCTCAATATTGACAAAAGCAAAAAACTTATTATAGATCTCAGAAGGGAAAAATGATGTTTACCAGTTGCCAAAATTCAGTTTTAGGAGGTGAGATTCCATGATTTAGCAACAACTTTGTCAACTTTGTCAACTTTGACAACTTTTCCAAACTTGCACTTCAAGAGGTCTTCAATCCTTCTTCAACCTAAATCTGCAACACAAACAAAAGAGAGAAAAATTGTTTGTTTTTGGTGAATAGAGGGTTGACTTGGTCAAACCCCATTTTGGTAATGAAACATTGAATTCAAATAAAGCATGAAAGAGGGAATGAAGACTGAACAATGCTATGTTACCACTCAAAAAACCCTTGGATAAATCTTTGAATTTAGTTATCAGAAGGTCTGCAACTTTCATGAAATGAATTCAATGGATGTGGATCTTGATACTTTAAATAATGCATTGAACACTTGAATTTGATCTTGAAACCTACATCACAATGTTAGCTCCAAAAACATGCATAAAGCAATAAGAATTTGACATGATGAATGGATCTTGATTGCTGCAATAAATCTTTGATAAATCTACTCTTGAATGCTCTTGATCATCAACTTTGCTATAGAAATGCTCTCATCAAAATGCTAGGTGAAATTCTCTTGTAAATCTAGGAGAAACTTAGTGAAATAACCTTGTATTTATAGGTATGTATCCTTAATTTCTCAAAATTCAAATATTACAAGATGACATTGAAGTATAGACTTGGGGACCTTAAAATACTACCAAAAACATATTTTAAATTTAGGTTCAAAGGTCTAGGGAGGACCCATTCACCCATGGGAAAATGGGTCCCAGGTCCCTATTCCTGGAACACACATTGCTCAAGATAAAGTGTTATGTGTTGGCATTGATTATTGTTAGGTTTCCCTTTGGAAAATGTAATGTATTAGGCTTGTAAATGTAAAATAGGGCTTATTAAGGCATAATTAGGTCCATTTTTATTAAGAGGGCCCAAACAAGTGTGAAAATGTAAAGGGATACATTTTCAACACTAAATTAAGACATTATTAAGTCCATTTTATTTAGGAGGGCCCAAAAAAGTTTGAAAATGTAAAGGGATACATTTTTCTACACTACATTTAGCCCCCACTTTAGTGAGAGGATGACCTTGCATCAAAATCACACTAAAGTAGACAATCAAGAGAGGTCTAATTGTACAATTTTTGGAAAGATAGGATGAAAAATTCCAAGGAGGATGATCATGCCCCAAGATCTAAGATCTCATGGAAAAACCAATAAAGGCACAAGGAAACATATGCCTATGCTAAACATATATATGCAGCAATGACAAGATAATCATACAATGCCAAAGACTCAAAGAAAAGAAAGAGAAAGAAAAAGAAGAGGGGGTGGATCAAGCTTTAGCCATTTGTCCAAAAATGTTTACAAGTGGAACTTGCTGTCCAATATGTAAACAATAATACACACTCACATGAGCTAGTGAAATCCACTATCCACTAGGTGAGCCCCCCAAAAGTGGAAAATGAGAGAATCTTATTAAGCTCCCATAACAATACCAAGGTTATACCTCTGATAACTTTAATAAGGCACCACACAATATGAACTTCTAGCTTCATAAGTCTTAGAAAGCTACGTTATGCTAAACACTTATGAAAAAGCATGGCTCCACTGACAAGCAAGGTGTGTTATGCTTGGTGGCCATGAAAAAGGGTTATAACTATGAGCTTCACAAGGTTAGAAAGCTATGTTATGCTAAACAATTATGAACAAAATTCAAATAGGATAAGACATATTCAAAGGGCTTTTACTTAGTTCATGTAAGGTCTCCTCTTAGGGAACATCATACCTATTGTCTCCAAGAGAAGACAAATCTAGGATAAAAGATTCATAACTTAGGGAATGTAATGCATAGCATCACCACTAAGAGGAATGTCGTATGCCAATAAAGGTCACACTCTTGGAGGACATCAAACCCAATGACACCACCAAGAAGAATACACATCAAAAGAAGTAAGAAGACCATACTATGAAACATAACATATAGTCAAACTTTTAAAAATGATAATGCCAATGTATGCCCCCACTTTAAAGAAATTGCTAAACACCATGCTATGGGCAATTACTTTAAAGTATAAAATGATAAATACTAACAATAAAGAAGACATGTGAGCTTATTTGGAAATCCCTATGTCAAACATATGTTTCCAAATGAAGCTACATCATGAAAAGGGGTTTCACCCAAATAAAATCCCAAACACATAAGGTATCCATGGATTTGGGATCAATGTATGTCTTTGCTACAAAGATATTATAGAGCTCAGAAATTCCATCATTCCCCAAATGAATCATGGAACTTGAAGAATGACACATAAATAGCGAAAAAAAAGAAAAGATTTTGGGTCAACATGGAAGAGGCCTAAATGTCTCAACACCTTGTGTCATCCCCAAAATGAAAACACAAGAAAAAAGAAAAGATAAAGGTTTATGACATATAGAAGAATGTAGATACAAATAGAGGAATGAACATAAATACATGCCGAATAGAACAATATGGGGGACCACATTACACACATGCAATCACACAAAGAACATGAAAAAAAAGGAAAGACTAGTAAGGAACATGCGAGTCAACCTATAGTAGGTCATCCGCGTCCCAATCTTGTTCATCATATGCAGAAGACGAGCAACTAGCCAAAGGGACAATGTCAAGTTTCAAACTAGGACAATCACCAAGGTCAACATGTGGTGAATCACTCTTTGTAAGAGGATCATCATAATTTTTATCATTTAAGCTCATGGAAGAGGAAAAAAATGAATTTAGCTCATTATGCACTTCCTCATCAATTTTTACAATTTCATTATCATCCAAGTCAATCACAATAGAAGGCCTAATGATAATATCCATGGAAGGTACTTTTTCTTGTTGTGGTTGATATATAAGATTTTCTTATTTCGGAGAAGGTGGAGAATCATCATGCATTGCTTGAGGTATGCTTGGATTTTTATTTTCTATGTTTTTCTTTTCTTTGGCTTGTAACAAATGAGTAATGAAATGACGTCTACACCTACACTCTCTAGCATTTCAGTTTCTTTTCGTTTAGTTTTCAAGTTGCAATTGTGTAGGAGAAGGTTTATAAACCATAGGTTTCTTTTCTTCCCTTAAGGGAGGAACGAAAGGAACCATGGAAGGTTGTTCAACCACTTTCTCTTTAGCTTTGTAAACTTGTTTGATTTTAGGAGGCACAACGAGACTTATTTGGTTATCTTATGGTTTCTTATAGGAAATGGGTGAATGATTTTTCATGGATTGGTCTTTGTTACTTGGAAGGGATTTTGGTTCAATTATGGGTTAAGGAATATTACTAAGGGATAACTCTGCTATGCACTTTGCCTTAAAATTTTGATAATATTTGAAAAATATGTCCTCACGAGGACTAATAGGTTCCATAGGTTCGAGCCAAAACAAATCCAATGAGAAATCCCCATGGGAGGACATAGGATTAAAGCTACTATGATGCACAATAAAGATCTCATTTCCAAATGGAAAATTTAAGCATTTATGCACTACCAATGGGTTGAATTTCATGGAGTGAAGCCATGGGTAGCATAACTTCACACGAAATTGGTTCGATGATGGGATGATGGAAAATGAGACACTTAATGTTTTCGGTCCAACTTTTAGAAGAAGAGTTATCAAACCTATCGTAGGGAAAGCAAAACCTTTATGCATTTTGATCCATGCTTTCGATTTTTCATAAGTATCTTGATAAAGCTCATGCACAAATAAGAATTTTTCAGTTATCACATTCTCTACACAAATGAGATCAATTATTATCCCATTAGTAGGTTTTTCATTGATTCTTCTGGCTATGTAAAGAGGACCATCGGGTGCATGTTTAAGTATGTCATTTTGTGAGAAAAAAATGTCAAGGGGCATTTTGGTTAGGCCCTTACAAGGTTGAACTTCAATGAGTCTAATTAGATTGTCTATGTTTTTCATGTTATCATCACTCGTGTCAACATTCATCATATCATTCTTTGTTTCACTAGATTTGACAAAGGAGATGTTATGATTTGGCATATGATTAGTAAAGATTTGTAAATTTTGGTTAGGAGGGGTTGCAGACTTATTACCTTGATTATTAACACCACCAATTTGAATGTGATTAGAATCAATGAGGTCTTGCACAATATGTTTAATATGCTTGCAATGTTCCATATCATGTCCATTTTGTCGGTGGAAATGGAAAAATGATTTTTTTCTATAGTTTGAAGGTAGAGGCTTAGTAGGATCAGGAGCTCTAATAGGAGGTAAGGAAATTAAGTTCTTGTTTAAGAGTTGCAACATGGTGTTATGAAGGGTATCAAGTAAAGGGGTAAATTTTCTATTTCTCTCTCCAAATGTATATGTACTTGTCATCTTTATAGCAACCACTTGAGTGTCAAAATTTGAGTTGGTTGATGGGGATTAAGTTGTAAAAAACCCTTATGTTGTTTCTTGAATGGTTGATAGTTGGTTTTAGGTGTGGAGTTAGATTTTCAAGATAGTTAGAGGGGGTTTTCAACTTTTCACTTCATGACTACTAATTGAATTTTGGTAATCATGAAGGGGAAGTACTCAAGTTTGTAAAGGAAGGAAATTTCAACATATCAAGTTTAGCTTAGATTTTTTTGTAAATTGGTAATAAACATTCTTTGAAGGTCAGGATCGAGAATCTTAATGTTTATTTGTGAGTAAAACAATTGATATCATGCCATGAAATCAATGTCCTTTTCATCATTATTTTATTTGCATGCCATTAAATCGGCTAAGGTCATCTTAGGACCCATGTGTATTTGGAAGTGATTGAAAAAGGAATCAATAAGTTCATTGAATGAATGCATTGAGTTATTTAGTAAAGACGAAAACCATTCCAAAGTAGTATCCTTCAAGGATCTAGGAAATATTTTATCCAAGAGTTTATCCTAAAAAATGAAGTCACTACATAAGGCTATGTATGTGGAAACATGGTTAACAGGATCTCCTTTCCCACCATATTTCTCAATTCTAGGAATCTCTATACCTTGTGGCATATTTGTTCTCACTATCTCCAAGGATAAGGGGTTTCTTTTGACATATTGTGATGGTTGGCCATTTGATTTTGACTCAATGTAGCAATTTGTTGTTGGAGGGATGAAACATTTTGCAAGAGTTCATTAAGGATGAGATCATTGTTTGTGTTGTGAGATGGAGGTGAATAAGGTGGAGGTGTATATGTATTCAGAGAGCAAGTGACTTGTAAGTTTGTGAGAGGAGATGGATTAGGAGATATGAGATTTGAATGCACAAAGCTAAAGGGATTCACAATGGAAATTCCTATGGAAGTATTTACATTTCTAGTAGGTTGTATGGTTGTTGTAACAACTGGATTAGTGTATGTCAGAATAGAGGTTATGGTTGTGGGAGGAGGAATTGGATTTCCACCTTGAGTTTGGGTATACCCCAAATCTTGAGCACAACTAGTCATTGCAGGGACATGTTTATTAATGATATGAGATAAACTATGCACATCTTCTATTCCTTGTTCATTTTGAATCATTCTCCTCATGTTATCTATGACAGGAATGGTAGTACCAACAATGTATTTAGAACTCACAAAGTCTTGTAATTTGTCTAGTTTTTCATCCATTCTTCTAAGGTTCTCTTGAGGGACATTAGCAACCATTGTGTCAAAATAAGTCACATTGGTTGTGGGTAGGGAGTTCATGGGAAATGAAGTATCAATGGTATGATCCATAGTGGGTTGACTAGTGTCAATACTATGAATGAAAGAGTTAGAAAACCCAAGATCCACGGTGAGTGATGTATCATAGGATGACATGAATCTCGAACTATGTCTCCCGACAATATTGGAAATAGGACACCAAGTTTTGAAGCTCATACAAGTTTCACTAACTCAAGGTACACCCAAAATGGAGAATAGGTAAAATGCTATCAAACACCATAGACTGAAAGTATGCAAAAAGAAATTTCCAAATTTTAAACAAGATAATGTGCTGATTATACTATGGAGAAATCTAAAAATGATGCAATTTTGAATTTAAACAATGCAATGAATTTGAAAAATTAACCTTAATATGAACAATTTTAGAAAGTAGTAATTCTAGAAACTAAAACAACAAATTGAATGTAGGAGTATAGAATGAAGAAATAGTGTTTTTGATGCTCCAAAATGCAAAATAAGCCTTGGTCAAGGACTCATTCACCCATGGGCAAATGGGTCCTACTTCATGTTTAAAAAAAAATAATTTACAAATTTCTCAGTTGATTTTTATGCTTTTAGATTCTGGGTTCAAACAAGTGGTACAGTTTCAGATTTCTAGAAAATCAAGTCTAAATGCAAGTGAAAAATGATGCTAAATGAAAAGCAAAAAGACCTAATTTGAGATACAATTTTGATTCAATTTTCTGATGTAAATGACCGATTATGCAATGTTATGTAAATACTATGCAAAATGGCTGAGATTTTTGAATTTTCTAGAATTTAAAGAGTGTAAAAATGCAAACTTAAAACTCTAAATGAGATGTAAACTAATGCAAGTAAACAACCCTAAATGAAATGAAAATCAATGCAATGCAATACGAAGTAATGCAAATCCTAGATCTAGGGTTGAAATGGACTCCAAAATTAGAAATTTATGATGCTCAAAAGTCAGGTTCACCAAAATGAAGTAAAGAAAAATAGGTGAACCAAATAGGGATTGATGAACAATGGGGTTATGATAGATCTATTTATTTATATTCATTAGGAAATGAGATTCCCACAAAGAATTGAATAACAACCCTTAGGTGAATCAACTCAATGTGAGAATCTTTAGATTTCCTTATGCTTTGAGGATGGGGGTCAAGTTCAAAAAACACTTTTGGGAGAAAAGCTAAAAATAGAAAATCAACCTAATTATGTCAATTCAAACTTGAAACAACAATATAAAGCTCAATATTGACTGATATAGAAAATTTATTGTAGATCTATGAAGGGAAAAATGATGTTTACTAGTCACCAAAAGTTACTTTCAGGAGGCAAACTGGAACTCATTCGACCATGGGCGAATGGGTCTTTTGTCAAGGTTTTTTAGCAACTTTTGAGAGCTTTTGATTTGTCAAGGTTTCAGTGTCAGAAAGTTAGAAATCAGATTTGTAGGTGAGATCTTGTGATTTGACAACTTTGGCAACTTTGACAACTTTTCCAATTGGTGTGTTATGAAATAACTTTCACAATAGAAGAATATGATATGAAATATGATACAAATACTTGATAATAACTAAGAATAACAAGCCACTTCGAGGGGGAAAACCTCCAAATATCTCTATTGAGAACACACTTCACAATATGATGATGAAATAAGACTCACAACCTCCTATATATACCTATTTATGCCTAGGATATCACCTAGACCGACTTAGACACCCCTATATAAGACCTAGGCTAGCCCAACCAACTAAATAATAATATAATAATGATAACATGACTTAATTATAAGTTAAGATAGCCACAAGCCAACTATTTATAACTCGGTGTACACTAATATTAAAGGCATAGCGTGCCCTTCTTCTTCAAAGAAGAATTGTCCTCAATGCTAATCAAGTTTGGATTCTTTTGAACAAACTCCTCATCCTCCCATGTGGCATCTTCAACTGGTAAATTCTTCCATTGGATGAGATACTCAGTGAGAGTTCTATTTGTTAGCTTCTGTGTGTGTGTTTGACGAATGCACTCTGGTTCCAAAATGATTCTTCCTTCTTCATCAAGCTCTGGTAGTATTGTTTGAGTTGGAATATTATGCCCAATTACCTTTTTCAAACAAGAAACATGAAAAACTAGATGTATCTTTGTTGTTGGTGGCAACTCTAGCTTGTAGGCAACACTATCGATACTACCATGATGGCATTATGACCTTTAGATTTGGGAAGCCTTGTGATGAAGTCCATGGATACCTCTTCCCAACAATGGCTAGGAATATATAAGGGCTGCAAGAGACTTGGTGTCTTAATTGTCTCCCTTTAATTCCTTTGACAAACCAAACATTCAGCCACAAATTTTTGAACATCACCTTTTAGCCCTTCCCAAAAAGATTCTTGGTTGACTCGATGATATGTCTTCAAAAATCTTGAATGATCACCAACTGGAGACTAATGCAACTCTATGAGAATCTTGTGTTTAAGAGTGGAATTCTTGCAGAGATACAAACACTCTTTATACCAAAGAGTATCTCCCTTCCAAAAAAAATTATTTGAACTACTATGATCACTTTTTAATTGTTGGATGAGAGTACTTGTCATAACATCATTTTGCCACTTTTCTTTGGCTTCCTCCATCCAATTTGCTTGTAGTATTGAAAGGGAACACAATAAGGCTTCATCTTTATCATCCTTCCTTGAAAGTGCATTTGCTACAATATTTTCCTCCCCTTTCCTATATACAATCTCAAAGTCATATCCTAACATGTTAGTGACCCATTTTTGTTGTTCTTCAAAAGATAGTCTTTGTTCCAACAAAATATTTTAGGCTATCATGATCTGTCTTAACCTTCAAGTGTCTACCCATTAGATAAGGCCTCTATTGTTTAACTACATGAAGGATTTCTAGCATTTCCTTCTCATAAATAGGTTTTAGCCGATTCTTACCCTTTAATTGATGACTCTCAAAAGCAATTGGTCAACCTTCTTGCATGAGAACTAATCCTATCCCATTTCCAAAAGCATCAAATTCCACAATGAATTCCTTGGTGAAGTCAGGTGTGGAAAGCACTGGAGTTGTACACATAGCCTCCTTCAATCTCTCAAATGTTGTATTAGCTGACTCATTCCAATGAAAATAATCCTTCTTCAATAGAGTGGTGAGGGGTGCTGCTATATGACCATAATTCTTCACAAATCTTCTATAGTACCCTGTTAATCCCAAGAAAGCCCTTAGTTTCTTAATGGTTTTTGGAATAGGCCATTCCATGATAGCCTTAATTTTGTTAGGGTCCACCTTTACTCCTTCATGTGAAAATATGTGTCCCAAATACTTCACCTCCTTAAGACCAAAAGCACACTTGGATGACTTAGCATAGAGTTGATGATTTTCAAGTATTTGTAATGCTTGATTCACATGTTGCAAATGTTCTTCCCAAGTCTTGCTATAATCAATATATCATTAAAGAATACTAACACAAACTTTCTGAAGAACATCTTAAAAATGGAATTCATTAGACTTTAGAATGTAGATGGTGCATTGGTAAGACCAAATGGCATCACCAAAAATTCATAATGACCCTCATGAGTTTGAAATGCTGTCTTACAAATATCTTCCTCCTTAATCCAAATTTGGTGATAACCAGATCTAAGATCTAACTTGGTAAAATACATAGCTCCATTCAATTCATCTAGCAAATCATCAATGACTGGAATAGGAAACTTATCTTTAATGGTGTACATGTTGAGCACTCTATAATTTGGACACATGGACCAAGTGTCATCCTTCTTACGTACCATAACCGTGCAGGCGAGGAGTAAGTACTTTAGCTATGCCTGATAATTCCTACCTATAGCATCTCCTCAACAATTTTTTCTATCTCACTTGTATGTGTGGATACCTGTAAGGCCTGATGTTTGGTGGTTGGATCCCTGGAACTAACTGTATGGCATGATCATGATCCCTCTTAGGAGGAAGTGCTTTAGGAATATCTCCAAGAAAAATTGAGTGACGATCAGTTATAGCTTACAAATTTGGATGAGTAAGAGCATTAGATTGAGATACTTCTAATGAACATAGTTGGGCCATAGATCCATCCACTCCTTTCTTAAGCAACTTTTTAATTTGATGAGAGCTTACCATTTTTTGGGATTTTTCCTTCAAACCCCTTAGCTCTACTACCCTTCCTTCTGATTGAAACCTCATGAATAGTTCTTGGAAGTTCATCTCAATCATTCCCAATGTAGTAAGCCATTGTACTCCCAAAACAATATCTGCTGCACCCATGGATATCACATACATTGGGATATCAAGTTGATAATCTCCCATGGATAATTTAATTCTATGACACTTCCCTGAACAACTAACTATACCACCATCTGCAATCAAAACTTGAAACTCTAGAGCTGGATATATAAACAATTTAGAAGAGTAGCTAACTTTTTGTTGATGAAATTATGAGTACTACCTGAGTCGATCAACACTGTTACCTTCTGCTTCTTTAAGAACTCCACCACCTTGAGAGTTTGTGAAGCACTGAAACTTGAGAGTGCATGACAAGAAATGATTGGTTGAGAATCATGTGATTCCTCATTTGACTCCCTTTCATCCTCTTGTATGGGTTCCTCCTCTTCTTCCTCATTTGGACCTACAATATAGAACAATTTCTTTTCATTGCATTTATGTCCTCGACTGTATTTTCTATCACAATTGAAACACAACCCTTTTTCTCTTTTCTCCTCAACTTGCTGTGGAGTCAACCTAGTAGGTTGTGTTAAATATCCTTTCTCTCTTGTCACATTAGCCCCTTGCTTCTTAGGAATCAAATACTTCTCTACCTTGTGTGCTAAAATAAAAGACTCATTTATAGAGCTAGGGCTAAACATGTGTACCTCATGTTGAATGTGATCCTTGAGACCCCCCAAGAATAAATCATTCAAGTTCTCTGTAATTATATCCACTCTTAAAGATAGATTTTGGAATTGCTGAATATAATCCTTAACTGATCCTATTTGTTGAAGTTTAGCAAGCTAGCTGAAGAAGTTGTATGTCATGCTATTGCTATATTGTGCTTGGAGTTCCTCCATAAAAATTAACCATGAGATGGTGAGCCCCTTTTTCCTTCGATGAGTGCAAATCCAACGATACCAAATGAATTTATCTGGTTATAGATATAGGGAAGCCATCATGACCTTTTATCCATTTGGGATTTGGTGTACTTCAAAAAAATTCTCCATTTGGTTTATCCATGTTAGAGGAGCCTTGCCATTGAACTTGTGCATATCCACGTTTGGAAATAAATTCCTAGATCCCGTAGGAGTATTAAAACTTGTGTCAATGTTAGCTGACCTAGAATTTTCACCTTGGTTGCTTGAGAACTCCTTTCTTGGTTCAATCATATAGGCACTTAACATGTTTTGTATATTCGATATATATCCTCTTAGGTTACACATATCCATCTTCATTGGGGAAATTTCTTCCTTGAACTTACTGATTTCCTCATTAGGAGTAATATCTTCTATTGTTACCCCATCCTTATTAGGAGTCTTCCCCAGAGTGACAACATTCTTTTTGCCCCTTATTGCAGGCCCCGTCATGATGGGAACCAATAATTTTGAAATAAATCACACAAATGAAACTTAAATTCTCTAAAATTTTTATTGTAACTTACTAGGACCAAAATAACTCACCTAGAAAATTTTCCAAGAAATAAGTAGATTTGCAGCCTTGAGAGGGATATTTGTGAAAAACTTAATTTTACAATAACTTGCTTATTTCTGCTCTAATTCCTCCAAAATTTTTACTGTAATCTCCTTTAGTATGTCTTCAAAAACCTAATAAAACTAAGGCTCCAATTCAACAATATGTGAGAGATATGCAGATTCCAAATAAATTGTGTAGAAACCCTAATTCTGCAATAATTCGCTCAATTCTACTCCAATTCTTCGAAAATATGGACTGTAGCTTCTTTAATATGTTCTTCAAAAACCCTTTAAAATATTTTTTTTTTCCAAAATCTGAAAGATATGCTCCTTCCAAAATCACCTCCAATATTGAGAAAAAACCTTGCCTCTACGGTGCCAAGATCATACTCTGATACCATTTGTTATGAAATAACTTGCACAATAGAAGAATATGATATGCAATATGCTGCAAATACTTGATAATAACTGAGAATAACAAGCTACTTTGAGGGGGAAAACCTCCAAATATCTCTAATGAGAACACACTTCACAATATGATGATAAAATAAGACTCACAACCTCCTATATATACCTATTTATGCCTAGGATATCACCTAGGCCGACTTAGAAACCCTTATATAATACCTAGGCTAACCCAAACAACTAAATAATAATAATATAATAATGATAACATGACTTAATTAGGAGTTAAGATAGCCACAAGTTGAATATTCATAACTCGATGTACACCAATATTAAGGGCATAGCATGGTGTAAGAGCACCAAGGTCAATTTTGGGTATATAGGGTCATAATGTGAATTTTGGTGTTTTGAGTCTCTTAAGTCATGTAATAAGGCTATAATAGGCCATTCCTATGGTTTTTGAGGTCATTTGAGTCATTTTGTGCAAAAATGTAAAAAGTTGCAAAATTGACAAAAGATTGTTAAGGCAAAAAAAATGCAAAATTGCAATTAGGGAAGGTGAAGAGTCATTTTGAGTGGGGAAAGTTTAAAAATAAGATGTATTTGGTTTGGGAGGTTGGTAAGTATTTATAAAAAAATATTTTTAAATGTTGAGAGGTTGGATTTTTGTGGAAGATTCAAAAATTGAATATCAAAGGTGGCACTTCCATGCATTTTCTCTGTATTTTATGTTTTCCAAACCACTGTACGGCCTGTACAGGGTGATTATTTCTATGTGATGAATTGGAATAGATAGTATAGGGATTCTACTTTCATTTGCAACCGGTTTTGTTAAATTTCATAAAGATTTGTGGGTTTTAGAGGTCTTTTTCTGGAACTGCCAGTGTGAACTCATCTTAAGGGTTTTGAAGGTGTAAAAATGACATTTTAGCCATTCCACCCATTGTATCCTACTGTACTCGGTGTAATGGCATAATTAGGTGTAGGAAATATGTGTGTATGGTTTTAGGAGTAGGGGAGGTAGATAGTTGAGTTTTGTAGGATGCACTAGTTGGCAAGTGTAAGTATTTTGGGTGGAATTGAGTGGTTTGAGGGTATAAATGATTGAAATATGTTGGGGCAGAAATTTCTAAGGATGTTTTAAGCATGTGTAGGCTTGTTAAGTGTGTTAGAAGCATTGGAAGGGTTTGGAGAGGTCTCTAATGGTGTTTTTCAATAAACCCCATCTTAAACTAAGCAAAATGAGAGTTTGGTGTTAAGGCAGGTTGGAAGGTGTTTCACCTAGTAAATTTGGTTGATTCAGAGTGTTTGATGACTCTTTATGAGTTCCCAATTGAGTTTTGGGCTTGAGGGAGTGATTTCATAGGAGTTATTTTGTAAAAGTGGCCTAATTGGCCAAGGAGGATAACATAGTTGCTTGATTTTGGAGGAGTTGGTTCAAAGTGACCTATTGAGGTTTTGAGATATGTTTTTGTATGCCCTAATGGGTATCTGAAAAGGTGTTGATCCTATGTCGGAATGGCCTTCTCTAAAAGATATACCCGATTCACTCAATTAGCAATGCTATAAGGAGATAGTGAAGGTTTGATGTGATAAGGAGAGGTTGAAGTTTTATGACTTGGTGAGTTGTTTGTGATTGAAATTGTGTTGATTGGTTAATTGCACCCATAATTTGCATCAATTGGTATGGGAGCATAGGTTTGTGATCTTTTGAAGTTGAAGAGTTGTAGATTGAAGAGTGGAAAGTGGGAAGTTGAAGAGTCAAAATGCCTCCAAAGGGTAGTGCAGTGCTTGCAAGGGGGATAAAGATGCTAAAAGAATCACAAGAAGCCATTTTAGCCAAGTTTGCAGCAATGGAGAAAGAAAAAAGAAGAGGAAAGGCCACTGATGAGGAAAGTGACTGTGAAGAAGAGGAAGAGGGAGAGTAGGAATAACCTCAAAGTGGAAGAACCCAAGATGCTGATTGGGATCCTGATGAGAGAAGAATGATCAAGATGCTTAAGGCTGTAAAAGGTGATGCTTCTGATGTGAAGGTAGAAGTGCCAATGTATAATGGCAAACTAGATGTTGAGGAGGTGTTAGACTGGATAGATGCACTAGATAATTTATTTGAATTCAAGGAGGTTGCTAATGATCAAAAGGTGAAGTATGCTAAGACAAAGCTAAAAGGCCCTGCATTGACGTGGTGGAATTACATTCAAGAGGAGAAAGTAAAGAAAGGAAATCCAAAGATTAATTCATGGGATAGAATGGTAGCAAAGGTGAAGGCACAATTTTTACCAAGTGATCATTCAATTCAGGCATTCAAGAAATTGTAGAGCTTAAAGAAAAAGGAAAAGGATGTTATGACATATACTGAGGAGTTTCACAAGCTTAGTATAATTTCTGGACATATTGAGGGTGAAAATGAGAAGATTGCAAGGTATATGTGTGGATTAAGGTATCAAATCGAAGATGAATTGAGTTTGGAAACACCTAGGACTATGGAGGAATGTTTTCAATTGGATGCTAAGGCAGAGGATAAACTGAAAAGAAGACAAGAAAGGCAATGAAGAGGTAGAGGCAACACCAATAGGGGAAGAGGTACAAGGCATACCTTTGAAGAGCAAGAAGAAGCAAGAAAAGGAAAGGAGCAAGTTGCTGATCCAAGAGGTGGTTTTAGATGTTTCAGAGGTAGATTTGGTGGTGGTAGAAGTTCAAATACATTTTCAGGTAGATGCTATCATTGTAATGAGTTTGGTCATCCATCATACAAGTACCCTGAAAAGCAAGGTTCTACTTCAAGTGGTGGTGAAAGGAGAAGTGATAAAAGAGTGCAATTGGTTCAAGAAGATGAAAGTGAAAGTGCAAATTCTCCTAGTCTTGTTGCTGCTACAGAAGTTGGGGAGTCATTGATGGTGAGAAGAACATTTCTTCAAGCATCCAAGGAGAAAGAACCGATGCAAAGATCTCTATTCATAACTACATGCAAATGCAAGGGTAACGTATGCAAGGTAGTCATAGATTCAGGTAGCACCAAGAATATGGTCTCCAATGACATGATAGATAAGTTGAAGGTGCAAAAATTTCCTCATGAAAATCCATATAAGATATCATGGTTGAATGATAACCAATCCATCTTGATTAGTGAACAAGCATTGATTGAATTTAGTATTGGTGGTTATAAGGATAAAGTTGTTTGTGATGTTGTACCAATGGATTGTTGTCATGTTTTGTTTGGAAGACCATGGAAATATGACAAGCATGCCATATATAATTGTTGATTATCAAGGTGAAGAAAGCTTGCAATATGAACTTAAATAGGTGAATGCAAATATGAAATATGTAGATTAACCTTTAGCCTTAGTGTGAAGAAAGAGTGAGAGAGAGAGATAGAAGAATCATAACACATGGAACAATAGATTTACGTGGAGAAACCCCAAAGGGAAAAAACTCCACCACCGAAATAGAGGCAAGTATATTACTAATATTATGAAATTTACATGCAGCAATAGACTTCTCTTATCATCCTTGTAAAATCCTGTAGCACCCTGTTACCTTGCAAACCTGCAAAACTGAATTGAATAACTCTAGCTCAAGGCCCCTATTTAAAGAGATTTGTGAGGATGAAAACCACCATGGTTTCACCAAACAATAGGTAGCAATACCACCTAGAAAAACCCACACCTCCCTTCATGAAATGGTCATGAAATCCTAAAAATAGCCTCTTACAGATGCTCTTACACCTGTCATAAGGCATAACTTATGCATGAACACTTGGGGTCAAAGATAGCATATTTTGTCATAGGAATCTATCATACTTGTCATAGGAATCTGTCATACTGTCATAGCATCTTATGACAATTGTCATACATGTCATAGATGCTCTTACAACATCCTAACAACCTCATTCTAGAAGATTCCAAGTGGGACGCCTAGCTATTTTGTCCTTTTCCTAAATGACAAACGGTAATGGTAACACTACATTTACATTGTCTCTGCCACCACCATTGGTTAAACGATTTCACCTCTTATGGGTAAATGTTGAAAAAACTTTAGGAGAATAATTAATTAAAGGATTTACAAGGTTGATGGCACCTAAATCCTAACATTCTCCCACTTGACATCATACATTTTAAATTACACCCATAGAGATACAATTACATAGAATTAAGTACAGTGATCAAGGCCCATGGCCTTTCTGCACCAAGAGAACTTTTCTGTGGTGACTGGCTTTGTAAGAGAATCTGCAACATTATCCAAAGTGTCAACTTTTTCAATCAAGACCTATCCATTCTCAACCATTTCTTCGCACAAAGTGATACTGAACATCAACATGCTTAGTATGAGCATGATACATAGGATTTTTAGCCAAACATATGGCACTCTAACTATCTGACGAGGGAGCAAACCCGAGACACAGAAAATGATGCCAACAACTAAGAACTATTATTATTATTTAGAATGGAACTTCTTACATGTAGAGGATCACAAATCCTCAAGCTCTGCAATACAAGCAAATTATAGAAATTACAGAAAATTACCAAAAGACCCCCTTTCGCAGCATGCAAACTCTTTTCCCCAAAAAGCTACCAAAAATCAGAAATCTCGCCCATAAATAGAGCTCCTTTCCAATTTGGAGCCAAAACAATATTCAAATTTGAGTTTTGGCGGTTTGGCACCCAAATTACAATTTGAAATTCACATTTGAATTCACATTCGAAAATTAGCACATTTCTAAAAATGCACCAACTTCCGGAAGCCATAACTTTTAATCCGACCGTCAGATTTTCAATGATAATACCTTTTCGAAAAGCTCTCGAAAAGACGATGTGGTGCAATGTAGGGTCTACAACCAATAATTTGGGCTTTTCACAAATTTTTGGGCCCATCCGGGGCCTCTAAGGGCCTCAAGTTTGGCTTCAAATATTTTAATAGCTAAAGGGGTATCCAGAAATGCAAAAACATCTAAGAAACAACCAACAAAATATTAAATTTTTTTTTTTTTGGGTGATGTAGGATTGCCCTCACACCACTGGATGCTCCTGCATCAGACACCCAGGGTAATTTGAGAAGTGACCCCGTCACATCTTAGATGGTTGAGGAAAACCCAAACGGTCAACCTCTGCCTTAGACAACCAGGATGAATCTTCCACATGCCTTCCTCTCCACTTCACCAGATATTCTTCATACTGCATGTTTCTAGTACTCCTTCCCACACGGTTATCCAGGATTGCTTTAATCTCTTCCTTTTTTGAAGTAGGTGTGAGAATGTTACACTGTTCTATTGCTAGACCATTCTCTATGCCACCTTCATGATACTTTGTCAAATCTGCAATGTTGATTACATGGGAAATATTGACTCCATCCGAAAACTCTACCTCATATGCATTCCCTGAATGATGCCTCTTCAAAATTTTATAGGGACCGAATTTCTTCATCTTCAATTTGTTATAGGTTCCCACTGGAAACCTTTCTTTCCTCAAGTGGACCATCACTTCATCACCAATCTGAAACTTTTTATACCTCCTCTTCTGATCTGCCTTAGCCTTATACTACATATTCATCTTGTTAATATGTTCTCTTACCTTCTCATGTATATTCTTGATGTGCTCTACAAAGTCTTCAACTTTAGCACTTGTCTTCTTCTCTTGGTCCATCTTTCTCAATTCTGGAGCGGTCCTGGGATTGCCTCCATACACAATCTAGAATGGTGATCTACTAGTGCTTCTACTGATAGAATTGTTGTAAGAAAATTCTACCTGGGGCAAGACTAAGTCCCATCCCTTGGGTTTATCTCCTACCAAGCATCTCAGTAGGTTACCCAAACTTCTATTCACAACCTCAGTCTGCCCATCAGTTTGTGGATGGTGTGCAAAAATGAACTTCAACTCTATTTTCAACTTCTTCCACAAGGTCCTCCAAAAGTACCCAACAAATTTTGTGTCACGATCTGAGACTATACTCTTTGGCAAACCATGTAGCCTCACCACCTCTTTGAAGAACAAGTCAACAATGTGGACTGTATCATGGGTCTTCTGGCATGGGATGAAATGTGCCATCTTCGAAAACCTATCAACTACCACAAATACTAAATCATTCCCTCTTTGTGTCCTTGGGAAACCAAGAACAAAGTCCATACTTATATCCTCCCACGACCTCTCTAGTACAGGTAAGGGCTGATACAACCCAGTATTCTGGCTCACTCCTTTAGCCATCTGACATACCCTGCAACTCTGCACAAACTTCTACACATCTTGTGATAACTGAGGCCAATAATAATGCTCACTGATAATGGAAATGGTCTTATCCCGACCAAAATGTCCTGACATTCCTCCACTATGCTTCTCCCTTATCAGGTTCTCCCTCATGGAACTCCTTGGAATACACAATTGGCTTCCCTTAAACAACATGCCATCCTGGATTATGAAATTCAGCCACTTCGTCCTATCAACTGTAATAGGCTCCTTGCAAGCTTTCCAAGCCTCTGCAAAATTAGGATCTTCAGGGTACAATGTCTTGAGTTTATTGAACACAACCACTTCAATTTGCATCTCTTTCAACAATGTTTGCCTCCTACTTAAGGCATCTGCAACCCTATTCGACTTGCCACTCCTATGCTTTAAAACAAAGGTATAACTTTGCAAAAATTCTACCCATTTCATATGCCTCTGATTTAATTTTCCCTGAATACTCAGGTACTGTAATGCTTGATGATCAATATACAAAACAAATTCCTTTGGCAATAGATAATGTCTCCATTTCTTTAATGCTTGAACTATTGCATAAAATTCCTGATCATATACAAAGTACTTTCTCTTTGCATCATTTAACTTTTCACTAAAATAGGCAATGGGCCTACCTTCTTGACTCATCACTACTCCAATGGCACTACCACTAGCATCACAATCCACTTGGAACACCTTATTGAAATATGGGAGGGCTAAAAATGGTTGCTCTGTCACCTTCTGCTTCAACAGATCAAAAATCTTCACTTCTCTAGTGCTCCACTTGAACTCTTTTCTATCCCCTGTCATTGTTTCAGTTAGGGGTGCAAAAATACTACTGAAGTTTCTAATGAAATTTCTGTAAAAGCTAGCCAAACCATGGAAAGATCTCACCTCAGTAGCAGTTCTTGGGGCAGGCCATTCTAGAATAGCCTTCACCTTCTCTGGGTCCATCTTGAGACCTTCTGCCGAGACAACAAACCCCAAGTACACTAACTCCTTCACAAAACTACACTTCTTCAGATTAATCAACAATTTCTCTTCTCTCATCTTTTCAAAGAATCTACGAATATGCATCAAATGCTCACCTAGGGACTTACTGAATATTAAAATATCATCTAAGTACACAATAACAAAATTCCCTAGAAACTCTTTCAATACCTCGTTCATGAGCCGCATGAATGTGCTCGGTGCATTGGTTAGCCCAAAGGGCATGAATAACCACTCGTACAGGCCCTCCTTGGTCTTGAAGGCAGTCTTCCATTCATCACCCTCTCAAATCTGAATCTGGTGATATCCACTCTTCAGATCAATCTTCGTGAAGTACTGTGCTCCACTCAAACAGTCCATTAGGTCATCCATCCTTTGCATGGGAAATCTGTAATTGATTGTTATCTTATTTATGGCCCGAGAGTCTGTACACATCCTCCACTCCCCATCCTTCTTCAGTGCTAGTACTATAAGTACTGCACATGGGATCATACTCTCTTGAATCAAACCCTTTCTCAACAACTCTTGAACCTGTCTATTCAACTCCTAATTTTCTACAGGAGTCATTTTGTGAGCTGCCTTATTTGGAAAACTGGCTCCAGGGATCAAGTCAATCTGAGGACTGATCTTCCTCACTAGTGGTAAACCCTCAGGTACATTATCAGAAATAATCTCTTGAAACTCATCCAATAGTCCAGAAACTTCTATTGGCACCTTCTCACTATCTTCCTTATCCATTCTAGGAATCAATGCATAACACATACGCTCATGCTTCATGCCTTCTAAAAATTTCCTTCCATCAACAAAACAAATTCTAGCACTATTGCATACCTTTTCTTCATCCTTCTTCAGGGGCTTCAACTTATGGCAGACTCCATCCTTCATCAAGGAATAAGTGTTTGCATGGCCATCATGTACAACACGCCTATCGAACTACCATGACCTCCCCAAAAACATGTGACACGCATCCATGGGGATGATATCACAGAGTACCTCATCACGATAGCTTCTGATCTTGAACTTCACCAGGCACTGCTCATTGACCAGAACTTTGTGGTATTTCTGCAACTAGGAAATTCGATATGAATGTGGATGCCTTTCCCTTTTCAGCTTCAACTTCGTAACCATCTCTTCTGACACCAGATTATCGGTGCTCACACTGTCAATAATGACATCACAACATTTGTCTTCACACTTGCACCTTGTGCAAAATAGATTCTTCCTTTGTTCTGGTTCCTTCTCTTTAGTCACTAGGGCTCTTCTAACCACTAGGGCTTCTCCCCTTTCCACATCATCTGAATGCTCGGATTGAGCCTCCTCATCTGCATGGGAAACCCTTCCACGACCTTCTGGCCTTCTGTCTGTCCTTCCTTGGTGTTGTGGACATTCATAGGCTCGATTCCCTTCTTCACCACAATGGAAACAAGTTCCTCTAAAACCACCTCTTCCAGGTCCTGGCCTAGATCTTCCTCATCCTCTACCTCTTTGATCACCACTGTTTTGATCACGAGGGTGGTAGAAGTTATCATTCTTCTGGCTTTGACTAGTACCCACATCTTCATTTTTCCTTTCATCCTTATTTCAGCTTCTAGAAGATCTTCCACTACTCCTTCTGCTTTGACCTCCTTGTCCTTTTTGCTTGCTATCAAATCTTTTTTTCAATTTCTCCTTAACTTTCAGAGAAAAATGGTATGCATCCTCAATGGTGGTCATTCTGACCAGGCTTAGCTCCTCTTGAATGCTCGTTCGTAACCCATTAAGATAACAGGCTACCTTCTCCTTGTTGGCCTCTGCATGGCCCGTTTTGATGATCATCTTGTGAAAATATTCTATGTATTCTTTCACATATCTACTTCCTTGCTTCAACCCTTGCAATTTCTTCAACAGATCTAACTCATAGTCCACTGGTATGAACTACTTCTTCAGTTTCTCCACCATTCGATCCCAACTACTGATCTTTCCTTTTCCTCTTCGATTTCTCTCCAACTGGATCTCTTTCCACCAAATATTGGCATGGCCCTTCAAATGTTTTTTTGCAAACTTAACCTTGTTGATCCAGTTGATCAACTCTTTCGGATTCAAACTTCCAGAATAACTGGGGACTTCTATTCTGGGTCTTTTTCCGATCTTTGAAATGGCCCTTATCAGCCGCATCTGATCTTGATCAATTGCTTCTTCTTCCTATTCAATGTATGAATCTTCCACCTCTTCTTCATCCTCACTTTCTCCTCTCCTTCCTGGGTTTAACCCTCTTCTCATTTGTTCCTGCAATGCATCAATTTGTCTCTGGAGGGCTCTAAAACCCTCAGCCATCGATGGATCTCTTCCACCAACATTTCTGCCACCTCTGCCACCTCTAGCACCACCATGCCTACCAGGAATCACTCTTGGAGGCATCTTGAATATCTCGAACCCAAAACCATGGTCCTGGTGCAAACTGCCTCACGATCGACGATCTGTCCACATGCTCAAGAAAACCTGCTCTGATACCACCTGACGAGGGAGCAAACCCGAGACACAGAAAATGATGCCAACAACCAAAGAACTTTTATTATTATTTAGAATGGAACTTCTTACATGTAGAGGATCACAAATCCTCAAGCTTTGCAATAAAAGCAAATTACAAAAATTACAAAAAATTACCAAAAGACCCCCTTTCGTAGCATGCAAACTCTTTTCCCCAAAAAGCTATCAAAAATCAGAAATCTCACCCATAAATAGAGCTCCTTTCCAATTTGGAGCCAAAACAACATTCAAATTTGAGTTTTGGTGGTTTGGCACCCAAATTACAATTTGAAATTCACATTTGAAAATTAGCACATTTCTAAAAATGCACCAACTTCCGGAAGCCATAACTTTTAATCCGACTATCATATTTTCAATGATAATAGCTTTTCGGAAAGCTCTTGAAAAGACAATGTGGCATAAAGTAGGGCCTATGGCCAATACTTTGGGATTTTTACAAATTTTCAGGCCCATCCGGGGCTTCTGAGGGCCTCAAATTTGGCTTCGAATATTTTAATAGCTAAAAGGGTATCCGGAAATGCAAAAACATCTAAGAAACAACCAATAGAAAATTAAAATCTTTCTTTTTTGGTTGATGTAGGATTGCCCTCACACCACTGGATGCTCCTACATCACTATCACATCCAATCCTCACTATCCGGCAATCAAAACCAATACCATTACCAAGTCTCTGTAATCAAACTGCCTCCTTAGAGGCATGTGTAGTAGCCATATACTCTACTTCAGTTGTGGACAAAACAACTGTAGGTTGTCTTTTACTCATCCAACTTACTTCACCTCCAAACAAAGTAAACACATAGCCACTAGTGGACCTTTGACTATCCAAGTCACCTGTCCAATCTGAATCAACAAAACCCTATATGTCCAATGACTTATCAACATTTTTAGTACCATGATAAACCAAACAGTAATCAGGTGTGCCTCACAAATATCTAAATACCCTTTTAACAAAATTCCAATGTTCTTTACCAGGGTTAGACATAAACCTGCTTAGAACTCCCACTGCTTGGGCTATATCTGGTCTAGTACAAACCATTGCATACATTAAACTACCGAAAACACTAGCATAACAAACTTTAGACATTTCATCAATATCATCATCCAATTTAGGACACATGTCTAAACTTAACTTAGTACCAATAGGAAATGGAATATTTATTGGTTTACAATTTTGCATATTAAACCTCTACAAAATAGTATTAACATACTTACTTTGACTTAACCAAAGCTTTCTGTGAACTCGATCCCTAATGATTTCCATCCCAAGAATATATTTAGCATCCCCTAAATATTTCATATCAAATGTGCCAGAAAGCTGAGTTTTAAGTTCCCTAATCGTTGCCTTATTGTTACTAATGAACAACATATCATCCACATATAAGACAATAATCAGTATCTAATCATCAATAACTTTAAAATAAACACAATGATCCTCTTCACTTCTAACAAAACCCATCTTTAATGCAAAAGCATCAAAATTTTGGTACCACATCCTAGGTGATTGTTTCAAACCATATAGAGATCATTTTAACCTGCAAACCAAGTGTTCTTTTCCTTTCACAACAAAACCATCAAGCTGTTGCATATAAATTTCTTCTTCGAGATCCCCATGCAAGAAAGAAGTTTTAACATCCATTTGTTCTATTTCTAAATCATAAGCAACAACAATGGATAAAAGGAATCTAATAGAAGTTAACTTAGCAACAAGAGAGAATATTTCACCAAAATCAACTCCCTCTCTTTGGGAGTAGCCCTTGGCCACTAATCTAGCCTTGTACCATTCCAACTTACCATTTTCACTAAACTTCTTTTTATATACCCACTTACAACCAATGGCATTTCTTCCTTTGGGAAAACTAAAAAGATCCCAGGTGTCATAGTTTTTCAAAGACATCATCTCATCCTACATGGCCTGCATCCAAGACTCACATTCTTTTGAAGAGAGAGCCTCCCTGAAAGATCTAGGTTCATCATTAGTACATATCAAAGCAAATTTACAATGAAAATCAGGTGGGCTATACCTGTCAACTAGATTTCGTTGTCTTGTGGACCTTCTCAAAGGTGGAGTAAGAGATTCCTCCTCATGTTCATCCTCATTGTTTTCAAATTCTTTTGTTACAATAGATTCTTCAAAACTCTCTTATTCTTCTCCATCTTCTTGTCCATCTCTCTATTCTTCCACATGTGCATCTTCTTGCTTAGTTTCAAAATGCACTGTTTTTGACTTTTCCTTTGGTTGCTCATCTTCAGAGTTAGCTCTAAATTCCCTAAAAATAACATCTCTAGAAAATATCATCTTTCGTGTTAGTGGATTCCAAAGTTTATAACCTTTAATATTTTCACCATAACCTAAAAAGATGCATTTCTAAGATTTGGGATCCAATTTAGACTACTTCTCTTTAGGCACATGAACAAAAGCCTCACAACCAAAGACCCTTAAATGTGAAATTAAAGGATTTTTACCCAACCACATTTCATAAGGTGTTTTATCAACAAGAGCTTTACAAGGAGATCTGTTAATTAAATAACAAGCAGTACCAACAACTTCTGCCCAAAAACATTTATCTAACTTAGCACTACTTAACATGCTCCTAGCTCTTTCCATTAATGTACATTTCCTTCTTTCTGCTACCCCATTTTGTTGGGGTGTGTAAGGTGTAGTATTTTTCCTAACAATTCCTACATGTTTGCAAAACTCATCAAATTCCTTAGAACAGTATTCACCCCCATTGTCAGATCTCAATACTTTTATCTTATAATTTGTTTTCTTTTCAACCAATGCCTTAAATTTCTTAAATTTGGTGAAAACTTCAGATTTTGTATGCATAAAATAAATCCAACTATATCTTGAGTAATCATCAATGAAGGAAACATAATAACATGATCTACTCAAAGAATTTGTATCCACTGGACCACATACATCCGAATGAATTAGTTCTAACAATCCATTAGCTTTATTAGTTCCTTTAGGAAATGATGACCTGTTTTGTTTACCAAACACACAATCCTCACATAAATCATTTTTACCAACAGAATAATCAGAAATACCGTCTACTAATTTCTTATCAAGTATGGTCCTAAGACCTTTTTCACCAATGTGACCCAATCTATGGTGCCACAACATACATGCATTTTCAGTGCTAGTTACAAAAGAGGAGTTACAAAAAGTAGAGGCATGTAACGTAAACAGATTCCTTGTTTGAGATCCTTTAGCGACCACCAAACTTCCCCTTACCATCCTGCAACCAGACTTGTCAAATGTCACATTCATTCCAGAATATTTCAACTTGGAAACTGAAATTAAACTTTTTGTAAGTCTTGGAATATGTAAAACATCATCAAGGATTTTAACCCTCCCATCACTGAAACACAACTTTACCTTTCCTTTACCGACAATCTTTTGTGAGCTGTTGTCACCCATGAAGACCTCTCCTCCATCATATTCTTTGTATGTAGAAAACCACTCCTTGTGAGGAGTCATATGGAAGGAAGCACCTGAATCAATAAGCCAAGCATCATTGCAAACTATGCTAGCTGAAATAATCAAAGCATCAGAATCACTATTATCAGAGGACTTTTCCGTGAAGGAATCTGCATTCATTTTCTTATTTCTACATTCCTTTTTCACATGTCCCCGTTTACCACAATTCCAACACTTCACTCTGCTCTTTCCAGGGGTCTTAGATTGTCCTTTAGACTTATCCCTTCTTATCCCTTTTAGGCCCTTTCTCCTTGGGCCTACCTCACACATGCAAGGCATCTTGGGAGCCACTATGCATGGTCTTCCTCCTCATCTCCTCTAAAAGAAGTATGGGAATAACATTATCCATCTTAGGTTCTGCACCACCACTTGTTATAACCATAATTAAATTTTCCCAAGATTTTGGCAAAGAGAAAATCAATAAAATACATTTATCCTCATATTCTATTTTAACATCAATAGATGCAAGCTGACTTATAATCAAATTAAAAGCATTCAAATGTTCAACAATAGAATCGCCATTCTTCATCTTTAATGAATATAAACATCTTTTGAGATACAACTTGTTATACAAAATCTTAGTTTGATAGATTTCACCTATCTTCCTCCAAAGCTTGTATGCCATGTCTTCTGAAGAGACATTTAGGAGGAAAAAATCAGTGAGACAACCGAATGGTCCCTCAAGCCTTCTTGTCTAACTTCTTCCAATCTTCATCCGACAAGGTTGAAGTAGATGACTTCTTATCAACTAAAACTAACAATCACTGATCTCTCTCAAGGAGATCCTCCACTTTCAACTTCCACATCTCGTAACCAGTGCCATTGAACTTCTCAATATCTTGACTAGTGGTGGAGGCCATGGTATACAATCTTTCACAAATCTACAAAACTCACAACACAAAAGCTCCCACTGCAACAAAAACCTTCAACACTTTAAAAGGAAAGCATCCCTTAACAAAACCGTTAGCTCTGATACCAAATGTTGATTATCAAGGTGAAGAAAGCTTGCAATATGAACTTAAATAGGTGAATGCAAATCTGAAATATGTAGATTAACCTTTAGCCTTAGTGTGAAGAAAGAATGAGACAGAGAGATAGAAGAATCATAACACATGCAACAACAGATTTACGTGGAGAAACCCCAAAGGGAAAAAACTCCACCACCGAAAGAGAGGAAATTATATTACTAATATTATGAAATATTACATGGAGCAATAGACTTCTCTTATCACCCTTGTAAAATCTTGTAGCACCTTGTTACCTTGCAAACCTGCAAAATTGAATTGAATAACTCTAGCTCAAGGCCCCTATTTAAAGAGATTTGTGAGGATGAAAACCACCATGGTTTCACCAAACAATAGGTAGAAATACCACCTAGAAAAACCCATGCCTCCCTTCATGAAATGGTCATGACATCCTAAAAATAGCCTCTTACAGATTCTCTTACAGCTGTCATAAGGCATAACTTATGCATGAGCACCTGGGGTCAAAGATACCATATTCTGTCATATGAATCTATCATACTTGTCATAGGAATCTGTCATATTGTCATAGCATCTTATGACAACTGTCATACATGTCATAGATGCTCTTAAAACATCCTAACAATCTCATTCTAGAAGATTCCAAGTGGGATGCCTAGCTATTTTGTCCTTTTCCTAAATGACAAACGGTAACGGTAACACTACATTTACATTGTCTCTTTCACCATCGTTGGTTAAACGGTTTCACCTCTTATGGGTAAATGTTGAAAACACTTTAGGAGAATAATTAATTAAAGGATTTACAAGGTTGATGGCACCTAAATCCTAACAATAATTGTAGAAGCAATAGTTATCAAATTAAGCATGAAGGAAAGAGTTTTACTCTAACTCCAATGCAAGGAGGTGTTGAGGATCAGTCTAAGGCAACAAGGGTGATAATTTTTGGTAAGAAAGAGTTTGTGAAGACAAAGGAAGATAAGTCTAAGGAATTTGCAGCCACTTCCATGTTTGAAGACATTAAAATAGAGAATTTGAAGGGTGCTTCAAAGTTGAAGGGAAAAGGTGATGTGTTGATGCCAAAAATAGGCCAAGAGAAGAATCAAGATCAAATGTGTGTGCAACCAGAAGTGGGATTGATGGAACAAGATGCAATCATAGTAGGCGTAGTGATTTTCCCAATAATGACAAAGAAGGTTGGTGAGCAGTCATATTCTGCCATGGCAGTAGTTTCTAAACCAAGTGAGACAGGGGTATGTGGAGTAAAGGAATTAAAGCATGAGATGAAGGTGAGCGGACAAGAGAACAAGTGTTTTTGGCCAAAGCAAATGAGAAAGTTCAAGAAAGAAGTAGAGGTAATGGGTCAACCAATACAAGGTTCCTATGGTAAGTTTTTGTTTACAGGTGATCAAGCAAGGATGACATCAGTTTTAGATGAGAGTAATGGTGGAAGGCATGAGGCAGGTCTTTTTGCAAAGGAGAGGCAATGTCAAGGTAGGATCAAGTTCAACAATGCAAAGCATGAAGCAAGAACAAGGTATTTGATCCCATGGAGGAGATTTCCAGACCAAGGAGTATTTGGAGGACAAAGAGATGTTGAGAAGGAGCAAGGTTCAATGTAGTATAGTCCTCATGGGACATGAGTCTTTTTCTGGCTGGTTGTATGGTGCAGGAGCACCAAGGTCAATTTTCTATATATAGGGTCATAATGTGAATTTTGGTGTTTTGAGTCTCTTAAGTCATGTAATAAGGCTATAATAGGCCATTCCTAGGTTTTTTGAGGTCATTTGAGTCATTTTGTGTAAAAATGTAAAAAGTTGCAAAATTGACAAAAAGTTGTTAAGGCAAAAAAATGCAAAATTGCAATTAGGGAAGGTGAAGAGTCATTTTGAGTGGGGGAAGTTTAAAAATTAGTTGTATTAAGTTTGGGAGGTTGGTAAGTATTTAAAAAAAATCTTTGTAAGCATTGAGAGGTTGGATTTTTGTAGAAGATTCAAAAATTGAATATCAAAGGTGGCACTTCCCTGTGTTTTCTCTGTATTCTCTATTTTCTAGACCACTGTACGACTTGTACAGGGTGATTATTGTTGTGTGATGAATTTAAATAGATAGTAGAGGGAGTCTAATTTCATTTGCTACTGGTATTGTTAAATCTCATAAAAAATTGTGCATTTTAGAGGTATTTTTTTGGAACTGCCAGTGTGAACTCATCTTAAGGGTTTTGAAGGTATAAAAATGAAATTTTAGGCATTCCACCCATTGTATCCTACTGTAACTCAGTGGAATGGCATAATCAGGTGTAGGAAATATGTGTGTATGGTTTCAAGAGCAAGGGAGGCAAATAGTTGAGTTTTGTAGGATGCCCTAGTTGGCAAGTGTGAGTATTTTGGGTGGAATTGAGTGGTTTGAGGGTGTAAATGACTGAAATCTATTGGGGCAGCAAGTTCTAAGGATTTTTTAAGCATGTTAAGGCTTTTTATGGTGTGTTAGAATCATTGGAAGGGTTTGGAGAGGTCTCTAATGGTGATTTTCAATAAACCCCATCTTAAACTAAGCAAAATGAGGGTTTGGTGTTAAGGCGGGTTGGAAGGTGCTTCACCTGGGAAACTTGGTTGATTCAGAGTGTCTGATGACTGGTTATGAGTTCCCAATTTATTTTTTTTCTTGAGGGAGTGATTGCATAGGATTTTCTTTGTAAAAGTGGCCTAATTGGCCAAGGAGGACAACATAGTTGCTTGATTTTGGAGGAGTTGGTCCAAAGTGACCTATTGAGGTTTTGAGATATGTTTTTGTATGCCCTAATGGGTATCTAAAAAGGTGTTGGTCTTGTGTTGGAAGGGATTTCTCTAAACGATATACCCGATTCACTCAATTAGCAATGCTATAAGGAGATAGTGAAGGTTTGATGTGATAAGGAGAAGTTGAAGTTTTATGACTTGGTGAGTTGTTGTTTGTGATTGAAATTGTGTTGATTGGTGAAAAAATCTACAACACAAGCACAAGAGAGAAAAAATGTTTGTTTTTGGTGAATGGGGGTTTTCCTTGGTCAAACCCCATTTTGGTAATCAGACCTTGAATTGAAATAAAGCATGAAAGAGGGAATGAAGAATGAACAATGCTATGTTACCACTCAACAAACCCTTGGATAAATATTTGAATGTAGATCTTAGAAGGTCTACAACTTTCATGAAATGACTTCAATGGATGTGGATCTTGATACTTGAAATAATGCTTTGAATGCTTGAACTTGATCTTGAAACCTACATCACAATGTTAGCTCCAAAAACATGCATGAAGCAAGAAGAATTTGACATGATGAATGGATCTTGATTGCTGCAATAAATCTCTAATAAATATGCTCTTGAATGCTTTTGATCATCAAATTTTCTATAGGAATGCTCTCATCAAAATGCTAAGTGAAATTCTCTTGTAAATCTAGGTGAAACTTAGTGAAATAACCTTGTATTTATAGGTATGTATCCTTAATTTCCCGAAATTAAAATATTACAAGCTGACATTAAAATATGGATTTGGGGACCTTAAAATATTGTCAAAAACATATTTTAAATTTAGGTTCAAAGGCCTAGGGAGGACCCATTCACCTATAGGTGAAATGGTCCCAAGGCCCTATTCTTGGAACACACATTGCTCAAGGTAAAGTGTTATGTGTTGGGATTAATTATTGTCGGGTTTCCCCTTCGGAAAATATAATTTATTAGGCTTGTAAATGTAAAATAGGGCTTATTAAGGCATAATTAAGTCCATTTTTATTAAGAGGGTCCAAACAAGTGTAAAAATGTAAAGGGATACATTTTTCAACACTAAATTAATGCATTATTAAGTCCATTTTAATTAGGAGGGCCCAAACAAGTGTGAAAATGTAAAGTGATACATTTTTCTAGACTACATAAATATAATTATTTCTCCTTTTATAAATATTTTTTATAAATATTCTTCATTAATCTACATTTTAATCAAAGGATATCATTTTCTTTTATTTTCTATGTCCTTTTAATGCTTCCATAACTTTCTTTTCACTCCAGGGAAAAAACTTCATAACATTGCCCCCTATAATTTATTTCATGTCCTCAATAGCTTAATTTGAATCTACACCATAACTCATGAAAAATAATTAGGATATTAGTAAATCTATTGCTTTTAATTTCATCTATAATCTTATTTCATAAACTATAGATCTTATCAATTCTTTTAATTCAAAATTAGATCAATATAAATACTTTGATAATAAGTAACATGATTAAAAATATAAATGTACTTTTTTATGAATCAAATTATGATTTTACAAAGAGCTAATGAAAGTTTATATACAATATCTTCCATCTTGCTCATTCATGTAAACTCTTATTGTGAAAAAAAAAGTTTTATTCTTCTTCAATAAAAAATTGATAAAATCATTCATATTATCACATAGATGATAATTAGTGAATGCTATGCATAACATGTGCTATGAAGTCACCTATTGCTAAAAATATCCCAAGATGATAATCTGCATTCTAGACTACATGAGTATCCTCTTTCCCTAAATATTTGAATGGAAACAAGTATACAATTACTCTTAAATAAAGTATATTTCAAATAGCCATTCAAACAAAGTTCAAAGGAAAGTGTCAATCCTACAATGATCTAGTATAAATTATCCTATTGCTATCAATAATATTTGTAACACCTAATATAGTCATAACATCTTTGAACAATTTACACAAAAGATTCAGTTTCTTCCTTGTATAACTTGGAACATCTTGTGCAGTTACATCAATTAGATTCAATGGAAGGCATCATACCTTACATTTTTTCCCTTCTCTTTCCCACTTTCGTGTCCTACCATTGTTACAAGATGGAATTTTATGAAGTTAAATATATTATATATTTATTACATGAGGTGAAGGGAGATAGAAAATAGGTCAAATCGCTTAGAAACTAGACATCATTAAGGAAATAATCCTTTTGTATGATCTACAAGTCATACAATCCTAGAGATAGTTATATTTATCTTATCATATTCCAATTGAGTTTGGATATTGTATTTTGTTACTAAATTTTAGTTATCAATTGTTGTATTTTATAAGTTAAGTATATTGATTGTGATTTTGTAAGGTAGATTAGTAATAGTGAAGTCCCTAGAATAGGCTTTGTTACCGAAAACAATGTTTCTTTTCTCCCAAAGTTAATTAGTATTTGTATTGGATTTAAATAAGATTAATATTAAAGTTAACATAATTTGCAATATATAATGTTATCAAAATAGATATAAATAACAATATACACTATAGATGTGCTAATTTATAAGAAATATAAAATAAATTATTAACATAATAAATTGAATAAAAAATCCATATGTTTTGATAAAATTAACATCAAAATCATAATATTCCCAATACCTTTTAATACCAAGGGTTTTCAATACTTATTTGAATCACAACACTTGGAAAGGTCATTCTCACCCTTGAAAGATTTTAGTGGCATTGGCCTTCACTATGAAACACTTGGATTAATTGTGTTAAATTATAATACATGCCTACTCGCATGAAAAGGTGTGCCTACTCACACAAACCCTTGCAAAGACAATATCGAATGTACTCTATACGTCGAGTTTGACACACTTAGTGTGCCCCTCTCCAATGCCCATAACTCACCAACTACTTTCTTATTCCTTGAGTGATCTCCATGCCCCTTTCCAAGTCTCACATAAATGATTTATATAAGCCTTAAAGGGTAGTTTCTAAACCATCACACCCTTTCATACAAGCTGCCTTTAATAAATATTTAGTAAATATAATTATTCATCCATTTTCAAATACTTTTTATAACTATTCTTCATTAATCCCAATTTTAATCAAAGGGTATCATTATCTTTTATCTTCTATGTCCTTTTAATGCTTTCATAACTTTCTTTTCACTTTGGGGAAACCTTCATAACATTCCCCTTGTAATTTAACTCCAGGGTATAAGAATGGACTTTTCCCCTAACCTCCTTGAGGTTAGATAAATGTCACTCTAAATAATCTAAATTCAGTCCTGAGGTCTTTTTTGTGGAATGATAATGTTGAGGGTAAGGCTAGAATTTCCCTTATTGCTTGGGATAGGATTTTTCTTAGTAAAGAACTAGGTGGTACTGATATTAGAGGCTTAGACCACCAGAATCTTGCTTTAGGAGCCAAATTAGTATGGAGACTGTATCAATCCCCCAATTCAAGATGGAGCAGACTAATGCTTTCCAAATATTTAAATACCTATTCAAGGGAGAGTATCTTATACCTAACATTTCTTGGAAATCAATTGATGCTTTTCCTATTTCACTCTCTCTGAAAATGGCTTATAAAGAGGAAATGGGGAAAATAACTATTGTGTTTTTTGATAAGGATGATGTGCTTATTTGGACTAAATCTAAGTTAAAAAATTACACTGTGAAGGAAGGGTATAAGTCTTTATTGGCATCTTTTGAAAAATTGAAGCTTCAGATTACTCTTTTTTGGAATGAAGCTTTCCTTCCAAAGGCAAGAGCTTTTGCTTGGGTAGCTGTTCATGAAAGAGTCTTAATTGGGGCTAGGATAGATAGATTGGGCCTTATGGCTGGATTCCCATGTGTCTTTTGTGGTTATTTCCTAGAATTTTTAGATCATTTATTTTTGCACTATCCTTTTGCTTCATAGTGTTGGTATTGGTTGTTTTAGAAGCTTGATTGGTCTTTGGTGGTATGCCCTTCCTTATCTCTTCAGTTCAAATCTTGGCCTTTGTTATATCGTGCTTCCTTCTTTTCTTGTTTATGCATTGTCTCCCCATCTTTTCTTTTGTGGAACATTTGGTTGGAGAGGAATAATAGAATCTTCAAAGGTAAAGCCTCTTCCCTGGAAGATGTGCTATTTAATATAGAAAAATCAATTTCTGAAGTAGTGAAAGCGTATATACTCAAACAAATTAATAGCTTGAAAACCTTCTCAAATTGGGATAGTTTCATCCTTAAAACATGGACACTAATTAAATATTTTCCCTTTCATGGCTCAATCAAAAATAAGATTGATAAATGTTTGGCAAGGAAGGATGCCAAATGGTTACCTCCTCTAGAGAATAGCTATAAATTGTATTATGATGGTGCCTCGAGAGTAAATCCAAGGAAATTTGGAGTTGGTATAGTTATTTCGGATGCAAACTCAAAGATTCTAAAGTCTGCTTGTAAGGTCTTACTTGATGGAACTAACAGTCAGGCTGAACTCAAGGCTGCCAATCTAGGTTTGGATTTGGCCATTTCTTTAGGTATTAAAGATATTGTTAATTGAAGGAGACTCTATGGTAATTTTTCATGCGATCACCAATAAAACAACTTATGTTTGGTAGATCCAATATTTGTTAAAAAAAGGTCCTCTACAATTAAAATTATTTAACAACTATTTGGTGACACATTGTTACAAAGAAGCGAATTGTGTTGTTGATTATCTTGCGAATAAAGCTATAGATGAGAAAATTGTTTTTAAAGAATTCATGGGGGAATAAATTCATCCCTTATGCAAATAAGTAATCTTTGGTATCTCAGGCTCTTGTTATAATGATTATGGGCTTATTGTATTGTTATTTAATCATTGTTCATTATATAAGCAGAATGGCTCTCCTTGGTTGTTGGTCTATTGCAAGTTTTGCAGGTTGTCTTGGTATGAATCATGCTTTTAGAATTCATAGTGGCGTGGTATAGAATTGATCAGCCTATAAAGTGTAAGGATTTTAGTGATTCTCATACATACAATTATGAGAAGCTTGGTAAGGTTTTCTGTATGGGTGATGTGGATGTTTTTTTGGCTATTAAAAAGGTGGTGGGAAAACAGTGGTTGTAGGAAAATTCAAATGCCACCTTTTGTGAAGTGCTTTCCCATTTTCTTACTATATGCATGGATATCTTATTGGATTCTAAAATGTTCTTTATTCTTGCTACTAAATTTGTGCAACCTAATTTTTTTTCTAGCTCGGAGGTTCGTAAGTCTTTGGATAAGTATTTGTTTGACTATGGCCTTTTTACTCTTGGTGGTTTTATATCTCATAATGAATTGCTCTCTAATGGATTTTGTGGAGTTTTGTTGAAGCCTCTTAGGTATGGCATCATTTGTGATGATTTTGAGGGGACCATTTTTGATTGTCACCATCTTTCAGTAAAAGTTTCTCTTGAAGTTCTTGCAGCTGGCATTGAGGTCTTCTTGGCGATGCATTTCCTATTTGATTTGGTTGCGAGGTCATTGTCTTCGGGACAGTCTTTGGCTTCCCTCTCCAAAAAAGTGGAAGATTTCTCTTTGGATCACTTTTTGCCTCTTTCTTATTATGAGGCTAGTTCTAGTTCCAATCCTCAATTGGAGGATTCTTGATCAGTTATGGTATTAGCTTGGTTATGCCCTTATTTTGTGTTTTGGGGCTATGCATACTTGTCTAGATTTTTTCTAGACTGGGGGCTAGTGGGTGGTTTTTTCCTTACCTTTTGGGTACATGCTTCTGGATGGGTTTTATTGAGTATGCAAACTATCATTTTGTATCCCTTTTTTTGCTCTCTTGGTAGTCTCAGGATTGAGTTTTACCTGGAAAGTTGTATACTTTTATTTAGGTTAATAAAATTTTAGTGGCTTTGCCCCTTTTATTAAAACAAAATTAGCTCCTATCCTCAATAGCTTGATTTTAATCTACATCATAACTCACCAAAAATAATTAGGATATTAGTAAATTTATTAGTTTAATTTCATCTATAGTTTTATTTCACAAACTATAGATCTTATCAATTCTTTTAATTCAAAATTAGATCAATATAAATACTTTGATAATAAGTAACATGATTAAAACTACAAATGTACTTTTTCAAGAAGAAAATTATGATTTTAAAAAGAGATAATGCAAGTTTATATACAAGATCTTCCATATTGCTCATTCATGTAAACTCATGTTGTGAAAAAATAAATAAAAAATACATTTTATTCTTCTTCAATAATTTTTTTAAAAAAGCATTCATATTATCAAATAGATGATAATTAGTGAATGACATGCATAACATGTTCTATGAAGTCACCTATTGCTAAAGGGTAAAAGAATACAGTTGTGTCACACTTTTAGCCAACTTATCAACACAAGTGAATTAAGTATTTTTAACTAAAAATTACTTTTTGTCAAACATATGATCTTGTAAGATCCATTCTAGCTAAGTTATATATGTCCACAATTTTTACAAGTAAACTTATTGAATAAATGCATATTTAACATCACTTTGAGTCCAATTTACCAAAAACTAAAATTATTTAAAAAACTTGGATGTTTGAACAACTTCTACTTGTGTAATTTTTTTTTTAAATATAAAAAATACCCTTTTGTAGATCCATAAGTTTAATTTTGAAAAACGTATATATTTTAATAGTTTAATTATTATTCATATTTTTCTTTTTATTTTTAATAAATTTAGGTTATCAACACAAAATATTAGGTTGATTACCATGTCAAGAAAAAATAGTAAAACATAAATTTTTTTGAAGAAAATATGATGCCCTAGATACAAGTATCTATATCAAGATGATATATTTTTTTATATTTTAGATAAATAATTAATATGCAAGTTGATGTCGAATGGAAACAACTAACTTTTAATATTCACACATTTTAGTACTTATTTAAAATATATATTTATCAAAATTGAAAAAAATATATCCATGCCCTAAAGTTTCAAGTTATAAATACACAAAAAAATTGAAGGAAAAAAAAAATTACTATATAAAGATTGACGTCTCATGTAACTTCCTTTTTTAGCATTTTATTAGCATGTGATATTGCTATTAGGATTCAACCACGTAGTTTTACGAGTCAAACTCATTGACCCATGTTTCATGAGTAGTGGTTCACAAGAACCCATCTCCCATGATAGTGAATGGTCCACTTAGCACTCATTGCTCTTAATATTGTTTAAATGAGAACAAAATTTCTTGAATTTTTGCAAGCCATGGGGCTAATTTAGGTTTGTGTCATCAACGAACCAAAAAGCTAAAAATCTCCATAAATAGAGAACAAAATATAAATAGTATTTAATTAACAAAATTCCACATGTACTGATTTGAGAATATATACGTGGATTTTTCAACAACTTCTACTCATGTATTTTTTTTTTAAATATAAAAATACCCTTTTGTAGATCCATAAGTTTAATTTTGAAAAATGTATATATATTAATAGTTTAATTATTATTTATATTTTTCTTTTTATTTTTACTACACAGTTGAATCATGATAGCAATATCACATGCTGATAAAATGTTGAAAAATGAAGTTACATGAGACATCAATCTTTATATAATAAATTTTATTTTTTTCTTTCAATTTTTTGTGTATTTATAACTTGAAACTTTAGGGAATGGATATATTAATAGTCAGATGACATAGAGTTGTAGTGGTGGATTTTCCTGTTACTTTGAGATAGTGAATCTCTGTAACAGTTTCTTATATTCTTCTTTCTTCTTGGAAGTGAGCCACCCGATAGTGAGCTTTTCTTCTTTTTCTGGGAAGTGAGCCTAATTGTATTTAGTGTTGCTATTCATATATGAACCATCAAAAGATAGGGTTCACCAAAATGAATTAAGAAAATGATGAAATTCCTATTCTCCTATGTTTCATTCAATTATGAGGGTTATAATACATAAATGACAATAAAAAATCAAACCTATCCAATATAGCAATCAAAAGGCAAGTTTTAGGAGGGTCAAACACTATGTACCTATTGCAAAAAGTTCTTTTTCGAGCCTCATTGAGGACTCATTCGCCCTATGGTGAATGGGTCTTGGCTAGGGTTCTAGAAAATCAATTTTTGGGTTTTGTTCTTCAATGTATGTACTCCTAGATCTTAGTCAAAGATTGTCGAAAACCTGAAAATAAATTTTGTAGCTTAGTTTATGTGATTTTGCAAGAAAGGTGACAACTTTGACAACTTTGCAAATTTTATAATTTTTCTTTCCAATTGATCTTCAACCTAAAACCTGTAATCACACATCAAAGGAGAAGAAAATGTTGATTATTAGGGAATATGGGTTTGCCTTGGTCAAACCCTGTTTTGGTAATTAAACCTTATAATGAAACAATGCATAAAAGGAATGATGAATGCACAACAATATGTAACAACTCATCGATCCTCAATTGAACCTTGGATAAATCTACAATCTAGCATGAAGTAGCCTCAATGAATATAGACCTTGATCATGGACTTGACATAAGATAATGGCTTTGAATACTTGAACTTGATCACTAATGCTAATCAACACATTAGCTCAACAACATGCATGATGCATTAGGCCTTTGACATGATGAATGGATATTGATTGCTGCAATATTCCTTCTTCAAATCTTCCCTTGAATGCCTTAGAAATGCTCTTGAATGCTCTATAATGCTCTTGTGAAAATTTCTTGATCTCATGAAAGTCTTAGGTTCTTAGGATGAAACATAGTGAAATAACCTAGTATTTATACATAACTTAAGATTAAATCCCTGATTTCAAATATCACAAGCTGACATCAAATCTAGGATTTGAAATCATTAAAATACTACCAAAAACATATACCAAGGGGGGTCCTGGGTTAAGTGAGCACCCATTTTCCATGTGGCGAATGGGTCCTAACACACTTAACTAGGACACACTTTGAGGGATGTTAAATGTTATGTAAAATAAGGGTCCTAGGACTTAGTGAGGACCTATTCACCATGTGGAAAATGGGTCATAGGTCACTAACCTAGAACACACACCTTGTAAAATTAAGTGTTGTGTAATATCATTTATGAATGTTGGGTTTTATCCCTCAAAATTTGTAATTAATTAGGTTTGTATTTGAATTAAAAGGGCCAATTAAGGAAAATTAAACCTCACTTAATTAATAAAGCCCTAGATTAGTGTGAAAGTGTAAATATACACTTTACAACACCCTAAATAAGGCACCATTAAGTCCATTTAGTTAAATTGGACCCTAAACTTAATGTGAATGTGTAAAAAAAATTAGAACACTAAATCAAGGCAACATTAGGCTCATTTTAATATTAATTATTTCCAAATTAAGTGTGAAAAAGGGATATTTTTTTGACACTGCAATATATATGTGAGCTAATCCTCATCGTGGTTTTTCCCTTCTTGGGTTTTCCATGTAAATATACTATCCTCATGTGTTTGAATGTGTTTGTATTACTATTTCTCATGTTTACATTCTGCTAATGCATGATGAGGGTTTAAGGGATAACAAGGGTTTGAATGTTGATGAGGGATTGAATTTTTTTAATGTATAGCTGATTCACCCCTCCTCTTAGTTGTCCTGTGCATCTAAAATACCTTACATTTGCAATATTGCATTTAAGCAATATAACCAAAATAAATACTTGAATACTACTTCATTGAGTGAATGGATTTTTTTTTCAAAGATTTTAAATGTTGTATGAGATTATTGAGCAACTCAAGAAGGTTACGTGCAACATAAAATTATTACCTACCTAACCTGATCATTTTTTCCCTTCTCTTTCCCTCTTTCGTGTCCTACTATTGTCACAAGATGGAATTTTATGAAGCTATATATATTATATATTTATTAAATGAGGTGAAGGGATATACAAAATAGGTAAAATCCCTTAGAAGTAAGACATAATTTGGGAAATACTCCTTTTGTATGATCTACAAGTCATACAATCCTAGAGATAGTTATATGTATCTTGTCATATTCTAATTGAGTTTGAATAGTGTATTTTGTTAGTGAATTATTTATCAATTATTGTTGTATTTTATAAGTTAAGTATATTGATTGTGATTTTGTAAGGTATATTAGTAATAGTGAAGTCCTTGGAATAGGATTTGTTACGAAAAATAATGTTTCTTTTCTCCAAAAGTTAATTAAGTATTTGCAGTGGATTTAAATATGGTTAATATTAAAGTTAACATAATTTGAAATATATAATGTTATCAAAATAGATACAAATAACAAGTACACTATAGATGCGCTAATTTTTTATAAGAACTCTAAAATAAATTATTAACATAATAAATTGTATAACACATCTATATGTTTCCATCAAATTAAAATCACCATCATAATATTCCCAATATCTTTTAACATCAAGGGTTTTCAATACTTATTTGAATCACAATACTTGGAAAGGTCACTCTCACCCTTGGATGGTTTTAATGGCATTGGCCTTCACCATGACACACTTAGAGGACCTATGTAAAAAAACAACTCATGCCTACTCACACAAAGCCTTGGCTAGGACAATCTCAGATGTACTCTGTACCCCACGTTGGACACACTTTGTGTGCCACTCTTTAATTTCCATAACTCACCAACTACTTTTTTCTTCCTTGAGTTATTTCCATTCTGCTTTCCACGTCCCACATAAATGCTTTATATAAGCCTTAAAGGGTGGTTTCTAAACCATCAAACCCTTTCACAAAGGCTTCCTCTAGTTAATATTTAGTAAATATAATTATTCCTCCCTTTTAAAATGTTTTTTTATAAATATTCTTCATTAATATCCATTTGAATCAAAGGATCTCATGATCGTTTATTTTATATCTCCTTTTAATACTTTCATAACTTTCTTTTCACTTTGGGGGAAAAATTTCATAACACTAGAGAGGCCTATTTTTCCAAGTATTAAGGGCATGATGAACTTTGACATGAAATGAGTACATGAATAAGTTAAGGAAACTTGCTAACTTTGTATCAATTGATGCTAAATTAAGCTAATATGATCTAATGGTGAGAACACCTCTCAATATTATGGATGACTTGCCTACTCTAAATATGTAATTGGATTTGTGAATTTAGGATGGGATTCCTTATGATTGCATTTGCTAAATGTCGACAACTAATTATAAATATTACCATTCAAAAATTAGGGTGACGTTCGTACCCATCCGGAAAGGGTAGAATACAATTAATTAAATCAGCCCCACCCCTTAGGTTGGGTGGGATGGGAAGGACCTGTATGGGTTCTATAGTTGATTTCATCTATAAATCACCTATATATAGTTGACTACACCTATAGCTCATGTACATACACACATAAACATATACACATATGTATATACATATATGTATGTATGTATGTATGTATGTATACATGTGTAATATCCTTATATATTTTAGATCTTGATCTATATTAATTTTAACCAAGAACACATAGATAGAAATTAAAAAAAACTTTTGTTTATGTTTGAAGACTAGTAAACATAGAGATAAGAAAATATATAAGAGATTATATTCAATTACAAAGAATTATCCATATTTGATAGATTAAGTGTGTGTAATAGCCTATTGTTCCTTTACAAAATAACCATATTTGAGGTAGAATAAACATTTAACAAGATCAAAAAATGTTATAACTTTCACACTTGATCAATGGAGCCACTCTTAGTTGACCTGACATGCCTACTATCCTAAGATCTCACTTAGTAGGCCAGTTGATGTTTGTTTCATGATAAACTTGACATTTATTAGGTGGCTAGAATTATATAAAACCATGGGTTTAATGGAACTAGGGTATTTTTTAGGTTGAAAAAGATGTTTAGAGGTGTCACCAAGGTCTTGAATGATTGCACTAGTTTTTTATGGGTTTGAATTACAATTAGAATGCCACCTAGGTTATAGAAGATTGTGATTTCTCTCTCCAAATGGTAGTAGGAATCTGCATTGAAATTGCTATAGAATTGGTTGCAAGGGTAGTGTGCCCTAAATTTATCAATGTAGCCTATGATCGGTTTATAACCTATAGAAATAAGTAGAAAAATAGCTTGCAATGTTCAAAATAACTCAAATTAGTGTTGTAGACCTGCAATGATTCTATCAACAATAGAGTTAAATGTTTATCCTAACATTGGGGTCATCCTTGCAAGTACAATAAAAAAACTCAAATAAATTACAAAAATATGTGGTAGGAAATGTTTCCTCCAACTAACAATGAGTGTATAGATATACCTTCCCTGGAATAGGGAATATGGGTGCAATCTTGGTGCTAATAATTCAAATTGCTTCTTACATTTATTTATTATTTTTTTTAAATTTTATTTGTTACTATATATGTTAGTGTTAATAAATAATTTTTTATTATTAACGGCTTGAGGTGTTAAGGTCGACTATAAGGGGGGAACATTATTTCCCTCCCTCCTTCAAATTACTTTCCCTAAAATAGTTTTGAACTTGGATGATAAAAAATCTCCACTCCTTCTCATGTGACATCTTCAAGTAGAATATTCTTCCATTTTATCAAGTATTTTAGGGCCTTGTTCCTTAAAATTTTCTCTCATATTGATGATAATTTGGTCTCTAATATTAAATTTTCTTTATCATCAAGTGGTTTCATCTCTAAAGATGGTGTGACCTACTATCCAATATCCCTCTTAAAACATGACACATTAAAAATATTGTGAATTCTACTATTTTTTCAAAAGTTCCAATTTATATGCAATCTCACATATCCTCCATATGATCTTATAGGGCCTATAAAATCATGACTTAATATTTTTTTCACCACTCCCCTTGAGGGACGATTTCCTATATGGATGTAACCTTAAAAAAAATATGTCTTCTACTTCAAAATTTATCTCTAGATGGTGATGATTAACATACATATTTTACTAATTTTGGGTATACTGTAGGTTCTCCTTGAGTGCACTCAAAATATCTATACTTTGTTGTACCAAATCTCTAGCTCCAAGAACTCTACTATCTAAAAGATTCAAGTCGATGAGTAAAATACATCATAATCACATAGTTCCTTGAAGGGAGTCAAACTAATAGATTTATTATGAGTGGAGTTGTAGCTCAATAGTCCCCAAGGTGACACCACTCAATCCATGTTGTTTTCTACCTTGTAACGTAATTCCTCAAATACCCTTTAATCTATTTGCGTACAATATCTATTTCCCCATCTATTTGTGGTTGACAACTAGTGCCTAAAGTCAACTTGATGCCTATCAATTGAAAGAGATATTTCCAAAATAAATTAATGAAATGTTACCCGATTTTAAGCTTTCAACTGAAATCAGGTTTAGTGTTTATTCTTTTTGTGTTGTTCATTTAAACATTTAAAAAGATAAACCATAGTCTGCTAAGTCAAGTCAATATGCATGATAGAGAATGTCAAATGAAATAGATTACATTTTTACTCCAATGTTGCAATTACAACAAATGAGAAAAGAAAACCATATGTGCTACAAATGTAATCTTTATTGATAATCATGAAGTGTACATGTCCCTCACAAGCCAAGTGACTAACCTTACTTATTCAATGAAAATAAAGAAACAATTTATACATGAATAAGTAGACAAAACAAAATGTGGTATAAGGGTGGAGGCCAATCATTGCTTGAGAATGACTTGTTTTGAAGTTGTCCTCTTGCCCTGCTGCTGCCCCCAAGCTACTTGTGTCCTTCCCATCTCCGTAGTACTCCTAGCTCCTGCATTTGGAAAAAAAAATGACATTAGAGCAATGCTCTAAGCAATGAAAGATCTCAAACCTTACATGAACACCTACCTATGCATGTATAAACTAATATCTAAGAGTATTAAATAAGTATACAAACCTTGGATGTCCTAGAAAACAATGAAGTCATCAAACACATCCAAAGTATGCATCTATTTTCTAACTTGTTTGCTTCATGTGTAGATTTAGGACAAGTCTGGATATTGTTCTAATTCAGTTAAATACAACATGTGGCGTAAATGTGGCTTCCATGAGGATAGATCTCAACATGCTTTGAGAGAAATAGGAAATTGAGCAACTTGATCAAAGATGTATCTGTTATTAATGCATTAAATCAATATGGAATCACACTAGTTGACCAACTTTCATTATCAGATTCAAAAGATGCAACACATTTTTTTGGATATGTCTTTCAATCTTCTTAAGTGGATCCATGATCTATTTTATAAAAAGAAGTAAGTGATTTCGGAGATGCATCACGTCCAATCATAGATGCATCAAGTTCAATTATGCATCTCTTAAATAATGAGGGAGAAATCCAGAGTATTGTCAGGTCCCTCTCACCTTAACCCTATTGGACAACCACACATCACATAGGATGGTGAGCTTTCAGGTCACCAATGTAGGTGACATGTGTCTACCCACTAGGATCAAAGCGAGGAGATGGTTATGTGTTACACATGATCAAAAGGTAAACAAATGTTGTAGAGACTAGGTAGCAAATTCATGTGGGGCAGCAAGCATTGTTATGGAAGCCATGAAGGTTGGGACATCAAGATGTGTTCTCACGTCATGAAGGACAACAAAGACAAATATATTTTGACTTTATTGAAGGAAAACAAGAAATGGTCACAAGAGATTACATTACAGATGAAGAAGAAAGGAAGGGAAGTAAAAAATTTCAACTGCCCTGTTTGGTGTCACATAATGATCAACTTTCATCTACATTTTCTTGAGTTGCTTAGACCAAAGGATTACCTCCACAAGTGATATGCAGTTGACAATAAATTTATTGATGGAAATGGGGAAGTAGTCAAGTTTCACAACTTACAAAGTGTAACTTTTAATGGGCATGAGATATTTGCCACAGTTGGCTGCACAATTTGTTGTTTTGAGACAATGAAAATGATAGGAATTTAACAACAATGGGAAGAACAATGTGAAGTTATAAGCATGATGAATAGTCTATGCATAACAAACTATATATAAGGAGAAAATCATAAAAAATTAACAAGGACCACCAAATGCATGACTTCAAACAAGGGTTAAAAGAAAATAGAGTACCATCATCAAAAGGCAGTCTGCATAACCTACAGGTATATTAAGGACATAACAGAGTAATCTATAACAACATTAAAGGAGGAAACCATGAATGAAGCTACAAATGCATGCTATTAAGCTACAAATGATCATCATAAATAGTGATTGAATCAATAAATCCAACTCCACAAGTATTCATCATGTAAACAGAAGTGAAGATAATGCAATGAAGGTTCATTATGTAAGTGTAGACATCAAAATGATGGTGGTGGTTTTCTCACCAGTGGCATGCATGTCACTTGTAAAGTTTTCTTGAGAGCTCATGTGGCATCTCTAGTAGAGAGTTCATTGACAACACTAGAACCCTCATATAATGTGATCATGATGCAATTGCTATGCCCAGATCAGAGGTGTGGAATGAAACTCATTAAAGCAGACATGATTGATTTACTTGATATTGTTACTGTGAAGAACTATGGTAACTGGATAGGAGCTACTTGTAGTGATCTCTACTGTGAGCTGTCTAGTGCCAATAAGATTTGTTGTATTAAGTGTAAGGAGAGGATGAAAAAGAAAATGCTCAAGCATGTCCTCCATTAAAGGAATAGGAATGAATAACAACAACGAGGAGGAAAATCAATCACACAGTATTGCATATAATGAAAGTATTCAATGCCAAGATTCATGGGTATGCACAAATTGTGACATTTCTAGGTGTGTTGCACGCGAGTTTGCCATTGAAACTCAGAATAAGCAAAGTGGATGCACAGGTGGTCATATTTGTAGAGGAGCAAAAAATTACAGTTCACTATGAGCATATCAAGTCCTCAACAATTGGAATGTCTATTTATCAGAAGGATGTCTCTAATCTCTCCAAGGAATTGGAATGTCTTTCAAGTGCTATTCAAAATGATTCAAAACACCCTTCAGACATAAATATGTTGCGGATGGAAAGGAAGAAGGCCTCTCCCTAAACAGAGCCATAAATCCAAGGCGTAAAGTTTGCATAGATAGTAGTAAAGGACTGTTACTATAGGAGCATAGAAGAAAATAATAAAGGAGCAGTGCCAGAGCATAGAATCAACTAAACAATGTTATTCATCATCAACTAGAGTTATAGAATACAAGGAGTTGATCACTCTCTCATGAAAACTCATTCACATTATATTCTTGCAAAATCTTGTGAAAAATGAGAAAACTTAAAATGTAGGGGGTTTAGTTCAATTTTTTCATGGCCACGACCTGTAAAGGTCTTCTCATTTCAAAAAAACTAAAACCCAACTGGGTGTTTTTAATGAAATGCAATATTGCCACAGATTGAAGGTAAAACACTTGATGCTATTTACATAAAATTATTTTTCTGCGAATTGAAGGAAACCCACTTGGGTTTCTTTGAGGAAATTGCAAGTTTTCTACAAGATCAACAAACCCACTTGGAGTTCGATTGGAAATTACAAATACAGAGCCATTGAAAAGGCCCTCACGGAGTTTTAAAAAAGGAACAAAAATATAAGAGACCCATTTCATTACTTGCAGCCATGCCCAAAGGCCAGTTTTTCTTCTATAGATCAAGAACCCATCTGGGTTGATTAAAATTTGCTAATATAGAGGAACATTGAAAAGACATTATGGAGCTTTCAAGTGAAGCAAAGCAACAGATAAAGATACCCTATTTCTATCCATGGCCGCGACCAAAAGAAGCATATCTCTTCATGAAAACAATGGAGAAAATTTGAGTTTTCTTCCTTCAATGCAAAATACAAAAGGAGATGAGCATTTTTTCTTTATTCTCAAGAGTGGAGATGATTCATTTTGCTAAAAAATTTGAAGGTATGGGATCGACTTAGAACTCACCTGAGCTATTTTGCTCATTTCCTTGTTTGGGAAAGCTTTTTGTCACATGATAATGTTTCCATTCGAGCTCCAAAATGTCACCAATGGCGGTTGTTTAAGGATGAAGTAACAATAGAAAGGAGAATAATGAAACAAGTTCATCAGAAAATGCTTATGGCTACGACAATTTTGCCTTCAAAGAGCTCCAAAAAAGTGATAAAACATAGATTTTGTTCACAAAGAACCAGTTACCTGTTATTCCCTATGGTTTTCATCATGAAACGTGTTAAGAATCGACCTAGAAAAGCACCATTTCTAGTGTTGACTCAAACCCTATAGTGGCAACATTATTCCTCCAGAATGATCGATGAGAAAATGATGGGTTTTTCTCATTCTTTTGTCTTTTGATGATTAGGGTTTGACCCTATTTCGATGCCGATGGGATTTTTTATCCCATGTTTTAAAAATGAAGTCCATATTAATGCATTGTGGGGGCCGAAACATGTGTTTATTGACTTAGGCATTTTATGCCTTAAGTCTTTTTTCCTTGTTTCAAAACATTGGTAAGTCCTTCAAGCAATTCAAACATATGGAGTGTGCCAGGTCATGTGTAATATGCCTTTGAGTTTTGATCATGAACATCATGTGCCTTGAAGACTTAGAGGATACCTTCCTAGAAGTGTGGAGGTTAGCCATATAGGCCAATTTTGAGCTTTTTGTTTTGCTGCCTTTGAAAATTAGAATATTGACCACATGTGGCCTTACAATGCAGAATGAGGAAAGGTAAAATGATCAAGTTTCTTGGAAAATTGTGACCTTGTTTAAAGATTTTAAAAGCATTTTGGCATTTCATTATTGTTTTTTGCATTTGTTTCACAACATAAAAATATCATTTAAGTGATTTGCTAATCACTTTGGTATTTTTCATTTTGCAAATGTATGGTAATTCATATTGATGGTGGGCCCTCTTTTTCTTGCTTTGAATGTAAGATAACTTGATTAAGTGATGTATTATAAATCACTTAATCAAGTTATTATCTTTAATGCCTTTTTGGAGTCTTTTGTTTTCAAAACACACGTATTGCATGAGTCAAAGCTGGGAGACAAAATGATTGAATTGCAGACATGAGGCGAGTATGAGGGTGAAGTATTTGACTATTTTAGAATAATATGTGCTACTTTGGAGGGAGTTTTGTCACACTTTTAGCATGAATTGAGTCTAAGCTTGAATTTTCACCATTTTGGAGGCTTTTTGGAGTGACTTTAGAAGGTTCTTTTTTGGCCGCATTGCTGCATCGGACCAGAACCTTCTAGATAGACATGTGTGAGGGGTTTTGGTGGGTTTTTTTGCTTAAGTATGTTCATTTTGAGCATTTTGGAGTTAGTTCTTTCTTTCTAGTAGCAGGATAGCTTTGTTTCTTGGAGCTATTTTTCATGGAGCAGTATTGTAACTCAAATGGACTTGTAATATAGTAAGCACTTTGAAGCAATATAATAGAGTATTTTATTTTCTCTCTTCATGTTTCATGGTATTCCATTAATGATTGATCAGTTTGTCTTGTGAAAATTCATCTTTCCTTGCAAACTTGTCTCTTGCTTATGCATCTATTTAGCAAAAAATGTATGTTAACAGGTTATAAGCTGTGTTGTTTAGTAGTGCTGTTAGTTGTGAAACCTCTGTTTTCCTTCTAAAAGCACTGTTTATAGACCTCCTTATAAATTATTTTTGTAAATTGCATTGGAAAGTGAGTTGTGTAAATCAAATTTTATGATATTGATTTGAATGTGATAGGCTGTTGTCAGGTCCAAGTTGTTTTGGTGTATCACCTTAGATATTTTAAATATTAGGTTCATTTTCATGTAATTCTTACCCTTTACCTCAGAAATTAGTAGTTAGGTGGCATCAAAAGGGGAAGCCAACCCCTTATCACTGGAGGTCTACTTTTGAATAGGATACCCACAACCTGAAAGCAGTCCCATGTTACATCCAAATCTACCAAGTTCATTCATAGCTTGGCATTTAGGGTGCAGATTTGGATCACTAATAGTTTTGGCATGCCCAGTGGGATAGTGAATTGCTTCTCAGTTCATTTTATGCATTTTGCTACTATTGTTTGGTGTGTACAACAGTAGTTTCTGCCTTTGGAGGCATACCTGGTGACTATGATAATTTTTCACTGGTTTCAGTATGATCAAGTGCTGGTTAGTTTCAAATAGATTTTATTTTTCTTATCTTCCCAACTTCTAAATGAATAAGCATGTCTATGCTTCATGGAAACCTATCATATCACCTAGCATATCATGAAACTGCTAATTACCCTTCATTTCATGAAAATGTTGCTCATATACCCAATTATCAGCCATATCAAAATGAACATGCAACTATTTTTAGTTCAAGTACATTTGCTATAGGAGATTATCAATATTCCCCACATATTTTACACCCTCCCACCCCTGCTCAGTTTTCACACCAGCCTAAATATGTCCAACAATAGTCTTCGCAAAACCCTCATACTATCAACCAACATGTTTGTTCACATGCTCAATCTTAGAAGGTTAACAACATGAGCATCAATGACATAATCTCTGATTTTCAAAGACAAATGTTAGAGATTGAAAGAAAATAGGAGGTTGATTGGCAATAGGAATAGGAAGCTTACCAAGCTCAGAAAAATGAGCAAGAATGGGAGGCCAAAGGGAGACAATTTGAGGAGAATCTTGCTTAATAGCTTGCTGCAAGGGAGACAATTTGAGGAGACAAGTTTGCAAGCTTTAGGTAGAATAAGCCTCTAGAATCCCCTAGTGAGTCTTCTCATTTTGAAATTCCAAGTTTCAAAGGGTTCCATTCAATGCAAGAGAATGTAGTACTTGTAGACAATCAATCCATCATCCCTCAAGAGCAGCCCATTGATTTGGATGACTTAATCCTCATGGAGAGGATCAACAAGGTAAACCTATTACATTTAGCTGTAGCATGTTACTGACTACAGTAGAAGAAGCTCAAACATGAGGAGGCTGAGCTAATGGGAAAATAGATTGAAGATCTTCCTCAAGTGGAAGGCTCTTATGAGGTCAAACTTGAGAAGCTAGACCTTTAAATTGAGAATTAAGATTTTCAACAGTGTGCTGAGGAGCCCAACAATTTAGGACAACAAATTTCAGAACCTAAGAAGGATGGGGATCTACAAGTCATTGCTTATGCCGCTGATGATTTGTCATGTGAAGAGGTGGATAGTCAAGCATATCAGATTCTGATCATAGAATTTGTAAGTGCATAACAACATATGGATACAAAATAACAGAATCTTTTCTTCCCTCAAGGGTGATGTTCTGAAGAAAATAATAAGCCTCTCATCATTAATAGTACTAAGCAAAATTATGAGGATTCATTCTGGGATGAATTGGAGGCTTTCATTTCAAGCTTGGATGATAAGCAGTCTTGTAGTGAAGAGCATTAGGTAAACATCAACATATCAAGTGAAATAGAGCCCAAGCATCAATCCCTTACTGATTTGTTTGATGAGATTCCTAGTTTTGTGGAAGAAATAGTCATGTTTTATCTTGCATCTCAGGAATCAAATGATTCCAATCAGCAAGATGAGACCAAAGAGATAGCTCATAAGGATGAACTGTGTTGTCCTAACCATAGGGGGAGACAAATGAACATGAAAAACTTGGTGGGGAAGAGACTGATATGTTTTGGTATGATGGGTTGCCTTCGTTTGTTGAACAAAGTGAAGAAGATATGCCTGTGATAACACAAGATTTGGGACAACTACTTGATGTTCAATAGTGTAGTGAGTTGTTGTTTCATGAAAATCAGAATGAGAATGAAGCTTTGGCTTATGAGGTATTTTCATTTTGGGGTGATCTACATTCTGTTTTGGCTCACGAAGAAGCCTCTTTTTGCCCAATTTTGGCTGTTGAACCAGTATCCTTTGAAGCAGAAGATCAAGAATAGGATGAAAAACAACATGATTTGGAGTTATAGGAAACTTGCATGGAAAGTTCTGGATTCACACTTTCTAGAGGATGCCCAATCAGGCACCTAGCCAAAATGGAGGCCAATAAGGAGATTGATACCTTGCTTACACCTAAGCATGAGGGTACAACTAAGGAAGAGCACACTCAAGTTTCCTTTCTGCATTAGAACAAGAATGTTTGCATTCCATATGAAAAGGTTAGTAAGGTTGTATATGTTCTTCAAGAGATATTGCAGCTATTTGCTGAATTTTCATGCATGTTCCATTTCTTTCTAGCTATTTTCCAGCATGTCAAACATTGTAAATTCTTTAGAAAAGGAAGTTATTTCACCTAGCCTGTCACTGGTTTTGTTTGACCAACTTCTTTGCTGCTTAGAGTAGGTTAGGGTAGTTTCATTTCCCTAAGTGCTGTTTAGCACAGTTAGGTTAAATAGTTTTAGTTTTGTAGTGTTGGGATTTCAATAAGTTTTCAAGGTGTATCCTACTGGTTTAGTGAGTTACAACAACTTACAATGCTGTCATAAAGTGATATTAGTTTTACGAGTGACTACGTGCCCAATGGATAGGCTTAGAAAACTAGTTGAGATGTTTTGAGGGAAAACATATAGCATATGTCACCAAAAATGTTACCTGATTTTTAGATTTCAACTAGAATCAGGTTTAGTGTTTATCCTTTTTGTGTTGTTCATTTAAACATTTAAAAAGATAAACCATAGTCTACTAAGTGAAGTGAATATGCATGATAGAGATTATCAAATGAAACAAATTACATTTTCATTCCAATGTTGCAATTACAACAAATGAGAAAAGAAAACCATATGTGCTACAAATGTAATCTTTATTGATAATCATGAAGTGTACATGTCCCTCACAAGCCAAGGGACTAACTTTACTTATTCAATGAAAATAAAGAAATAATTTATACATGAATAAGTAGAAAAAATAAAATGTGCATATAAGGGTGGAGACCAGTCATTGCCTAAGAATGATTGGTTTTGAAGTTGTCCTCTTGCTCTGTTGCTGCCCCCAAGCTGCTTGTGTCCTTCCCAGCTCCGTAGTACTCCCAGCTCCTACATCTGAAAAAAAAAATGAAATTAGAGCAATGCTCTAAGCAATGAAAGATCTCAAACCTTACATGAACACCTACCTATGCATGTATAAATTGATCTCTAAGTGCATTAAATAAGTATGAAAACGTTGGATGTCCTGGAAAATAATGAAGTCATCAAACACATCCAAAGTATGCATCTATTTTCTAACTTGTTTGCTTCATGTGTAGATTTAGGACAAGTCTGGTTACTGTTCTGATTTAGTAAATACAACATGTAGGGTAAATGTGGCTCCCACAAGGGTAGAGCTCAACATGCTTTAAAAGAAATAGGAAATTGAGCAACTTGATCAAAGATATACCTGTTATTAATGTATTAAATCAATATGAAATCACACCAGTTCATCAAATTTCATTATTAGATTCAAAAGATGCAACACATTTTTTTGGACATGTCTTTCAATCTTCTTAAGTGGATCCATGATCTATTTTATAAAAAGAAGTAAGTGATTTTGGAGATGCATCAAGTCCAATCATAGATGCATCAAGTTCAATTATGCATCTCTTAAATAATGAGGGAGCAATCTAGAGTATTGTCAAGCCCATCTCACCTTAACCCTATTGGACAACCACACATCACATAGGATGGTGAGATTTCAGGTCACCAACGTAGGTGACATGTGTCTGCCCACTAGGATAAAAGCGAGGAGATGGTTATGTGTTACACATAATCAAAAGGTAAACAAATTTTGTGGAGACCAGGTAACAAATTCATGTGGTGCAACAAGCATTGTTATGGAAGCCATAAAGGTTGGGACAACAATATGTATTCTCATGTCATGAAGGACAACAACAAAGAAAAATGTCTTTTGACTTTACTGAAGGAAAACAAGAAATGGTCACAAGAGATTACATTACAGATGAAGAAGAAAGGAAGGGTAGTGTGTGAACCCCAATCCCAATACTTGCAAAACAACATGAACAAACACATTAGAAGATGGAATGCAAGAAAGAACAAGGATTCCTCAATAAATTCATTTGAATAGAAAAAGAGATAGAATATGAAATGAAGAGCACAATGAAATTTAAAAGCATATCAAATCCTATTCTAAAGCAAACAAACTCCTAATCTCTTGAGGGAATTGGTGCCAATTTGATGTGAAAATTGGCCCTTTCCCAACTCCAATGATGCAATGGTGATTTGATGAAGAAATTTGATCCACTTTTTTGATGCTTGATGAGTCCTCCAATGGAAAAATCTGCATAACCTAGCTAAGATTCAATGATAATGGATGGAATTTTCTAATGATTTGAGCATAGTAAGTTTACTCAAATTGTGGATGATGAAATGAGGAGATTAGCCTCTTATTTATAGAATGAGAAGATGGATGAATGTCCAAAATAGAGCAATGTGGGACTAACTTTCAACCAATGGCAAGATGCCACTTGTCAACCTATGAGTGGATGGAGGATGTGCAAGTTTTGAGGATTGTGCAATAAATGCATATTTTTGAATTTTGAATTTGTTGAAATGACATGCAAGAGGGAAGAAAGAATGCATTAAATGCCACTTGGCTCAAGGAAAAGGACATGTAAGAGAGAGTAAATGCCTTGTTGGATGTACATGTCAACTTGGATTTTGAATTCAAACTTGAAGAATATTCCCTAAAAGATGCCTTGTTGAAGAAAATAGAGACTTAATAAATCAATTAAATCTATTTTCATGTGCAAGTGGTAAAAGCTAGAGGATGGGACATAAGAGGAGATTAAATTAATCAAAGTTAATTAATTTAATGAAGGGGGTTAAATGATGTGACCTATTTGACTTAAATTTGTGGATTTATTTAAATCAAATACGAGAAGAATGTGATAAGGGACTAATTAAATAAAGATTTTGATTTATTTAATTAAAAGAGATGATGTTAGATTAAACTAAATAAGGTTTTAATTTATTTAATTTAATGGATAGACTTAAGAGATTTAATCAAATAAAATTAATTATTTAATTAAATAGGATAATTAGATCAAAAGGGTTAATTTAATTATCGAGAAGAGGTGACTTAATTTAGATAATTGATTTATTTAATTAAGAGAAGAATATTGATGAATTTAGTCAGATAAAGGTATTTGATTAAATGGTTAGATTGAAGGATGATTCAGGACAAAACGATGTTAGTGGTGAGGATCAGATGCACAATGCCAATCAGTACATTTTACGTGTCTACATTTTTCCCCTCTTTGAAGCAATGCACTCGTTGCGTTGGTTCAAAGAATAAATGATCTTGATCAAAGTCACAAACTTTTTTTTTTTCAAAATCTTGCTTAACGCGGCAAGGAAACATACAGTTATTGCCCTAGAGATTGGACAAAAATTTCAATTTTTGTGTGATCTCGCGAAAAAAGAGGACAAGGTGCCCGATAGGTCCAAAAAGGCTCTAGGAGGCCAAAAACCTATCTAAATGCAATAAAACAATGTAAAACAGTCCTCAACTGGACAAAAATGGGTTTAAGGGTCCAAAACCCTAGCAGGCTAGCCAATTAGGGTGAAAAAACCCTAATTATCAAGTTAAAAAGAATGGGGTCACTTTCCAATTCATTTCACACCATCTAGAAACCTTGAGATTTGAGCTTTGAACTCCTGACGATATGGTGCAATGACAACTCCCGATGCACATTTCTGATCAAGTTCGGACATACCAGCGGCCACTCGGCATTGGGGCACCGGTAAGTGATCCTTGAGCTTTATTTCTCATTTTTTGCATTCATTTAATGCATTTAAAATTAGTTATTCTGCAGCGGTGCTATATAGTGCCACTCAAAAATCAAACTGCATCACTCAGTGTCAGATTTTGCCATGATGGTGGAGTTTGGAGTTTGGAAATAAATTCCAAACTCTGAGGCTGAGGTCATGGCCCATGGGGTCATTTCCCAAGTGTGACACAGCGGTGCTTTATCGACATGAATCTTTTCAAACTGCACCGCTTAGAAGAAAAGTGCACTGCGACGGTGCGCTTTTGACATTTTAATAACCCCATCGTCCTTAGTTTGATAAAAAGAAGATCAAACTACACGACACCTTCATAGATGCGTGACCTTCAGTCTAGTTTCTTGGTTGCTTGGCATGAAATTTTTGAAATTTTTTAACATGATGACCCTTCCAGATGCAGGATGCGGTGAGGGAGCTCTATTCCTGAGAGCACAGGTTGTGGGATCTCTTTGGTTACTTGCGAGACCTTAGTGATAGAGAGAAAGATCGATTATGAGATATGGGGCTGTAGCACATCGCATACACAACACCTGTGCGTACTCAACAGGATGATGTCAGCGCTTGCCAAGAGATGGCCACCGGTGGGACCTTGTCTTTCCACTGCCTTCCTACCGTGAGGCCATTTACTCACCTTGGAGGATGTGTGGTGCATCCCTGGATGCCGATTCATGGTCGGTGTATAGCTTTGACATAGATGCCGGAGTGGGATGCATCACCCAGATTACTCACACCATAGAGGACGTTATCATTTGCGAGGGTCAGATTGAGCTTGAGCATCATAGGGCTCTCACCTCCCCCTTATGCTTGGTTGTTGCGGCCATCATTTCAAGTCTCGTTGCCCCAGATCGATGAGGTCAGTACTTCAATCCTGGTTGGGGACTCTACTAGGAGTGCATGGTGATGCGTGATAGGCCTACTCATTTTTCTTGGGGGCATTTTCTCCTTGCTTCACTATAAAGAGATCTACATGAGTACATCTACCTCGATGGCAGAGCACTCGGGGCAGGGGTGACACTTCTCCACATATGGGTGTGGGAGCACATCGTTGTTTTTCGGCCGCGGGTCGTTGCAGTACCGATGGGGCCTGATGATCCCCTTGTATGGCGTTACAAAGGTGGTGTGTCCTTCACACACACGAGAAAGCATGAGATTCCCTACTGGAGGAGAGTCCTATGGACAAGATGCGGTCTTTTTGTGGTGTCCATACCTTGGTTGCTTGGATGGGTAAGCGATTACGAAGATTTTCTTTGCTGTCGGGAACCGGTTTATGTGGGGGCGAGCATACCACCATGATGGAGGTACTGCTGGGGTGCATTCAGCGATAGTTTGGCGCGAGCCACATGACCAGCGAGGCGATGACTATATGGCCATATTTTCCTATATACCATATCCGCGAGCTTCATGGGGTCAATATATTCCTACTTCAGAGGTCGTGGACAACTTTAGATAGTTGGTTGCTCAAGCATGGGTTTACGATTAGGGGCCTATGGATCCAGGCATTACACAGGCATACAAAGACTAGTTCCAGCCTCCCCTATGGTTATTAGTTCCGAGTAGTCCCACTTTCGGCGGAGGGCGAGTGAGGGAGAGATGAGGCGGAGAAGATAGTGCATGATAGGATCAGCCGATCGGGCCTCCAGTTGACAGATTCATCTAGATTCGGAGCTAATGTTTAGATGCAGGATCAACAACAAGTGCCAGCTAGGCAGCAAGAGCAGGCAGGTGCACCACCACAAGCTAGGGGTGAGGATCAACCTCAGGTACAACCTCCACGAGCATAGCCAGCCCGATGGATCCTCGAGATGCATTGATTGTGCGGTTGTAGGCCAGGTTTAGACCATGACAATGAGAGGTTGGGCGGGCGGGAGATGTCGGATCGGGGGCCCGGAGATCGGGGGCTATTTCTGGTGAGAACAAAGCTATATGGGCGGTGGGAGATTGGGCGCGACAATAGTTGGAGCATGGCAACCTCCTCCTCTCAAAGCAGTGTGTGTCCATTCCCGGTCTTACAAGGAGGCCACATCCCGAGAGGAGGTGGATTATTGCGCATGCACACTATCATCGTGAGGCCAGATGCCTGGGCAGTGGGCTACATTTGCACCAGCGGACCCAGTAGACCAGGTAGAGGGTCCGGTGATAGGCGAGGGCAACAAATAGGATGGGTAGACCTTGTTTTGATCGAAATGATACTTTTTGTGCCTTATGGGCTCCTTTTTGATAGCCCGATGGGCCTTTTTGTAATTATTGACACACATGTACAGTGATCTGATTATTTTGTACTATGATAGTTACTCGATGATGATATATACGAGATGACAATTTTGATATGATGTTATGTGTACCACTTATTTATGCATTTTATGGATGATTCTATTTTTATATGCTATTGCAATGATGTTTATGATGTGATGCAATGGATGCATTTCTTTTCTGATGATGTATGCATTATGACTAGATCTTATATTATGTTGTTCTATTCATGATATGCAGATGCATTTATGTGATGCAAATGGATGATGATGATTTATATGATGATCTATTTATGTTGATGCAAATGATATGTGATATGAAATGTAATATGTAAAATGATATGGAAATTATCTATTGGTGAATGCGTGAAATGATATGTGAACTGTGCTTATAAAATGATTATGGATGGATGTACACTTTTCATGCAATGGATTTTTATGTTCCTATTTATGCTTATAATGATGTGGAATGATTTATGCAATGAAATGTAAAAAAATGATTGTGATGCCATTTATGAGATGATATGGATGATTAATGGATAATATAATGTAATGCAAATGCAATGGTTGTGTTTTATATGATATGTATTGATGATGCAAATGAGATGGTTTTAAGATGCTTAGAATAACAAATATATTATCCTAAACATGTAATGTATGTGATGCATTTACTGTGATGTGATGTAATATATAAAAATGATATATTAATGCAAAAGTGGTATGATGATGTTTTTGCAAAATATATAGGCAATAATGTGGAAGATGACCTTATGATATTTATGCCAGTGTAAATGTATAATACAATATATTATCTATTACTCTTATTACCTATTATGTATGATTGTAAATATTTATGCAAATGAATATTGTCACGATGGTCTATGTGATAGATACACAATGTATTCTGCAAAAAAAATGGATGGAATATTAATAAAGGATATGCTAAATTATAGAAACTTCTTATAATAACATATTTATATGATGTGGTGGAAATACAATGCATATATTTCCTATATTATGTTAATACAATAATACTAATTATTTGTTGTCTGGCAGGGTTGATGATGGCGGCGGCGATGATGGCGATCAACTATTATAGTACCTTATTAGTGTGATGAGCAAGAAGGAATGAAAGAGAAGAATTCATTTCAACAAGACACAAGATGATGAATATGCGAATGATGATGATTACTTTACGGGGACTTGGGATTTTCAAAGGGCCAATTTTCTTATGTTTAATAACACACGTGGTACGATGCATCAAGGTATAGAGAACCAGGATGGTGTTGTACCAAATGTGATGAAATTTGACTTGACAAACAAATAGGAGTATTCTTGTTCACACGACTTCAAAAACCTTTAGGATGCCTTTAAGTTTCAAACACCTCAGACCAAAACACGGAAGAATTTGCAACCTATAGATACCAGTAATAGTCATAAGTTTCCAAAAGCACCTCATACATACCTAACAAAACACCCAAGTTATATTACAAGAGCGTCCAACAAGCACAGGATAAAAGATAATGATCATTGCCCCATTCCTATTTCTCTAAAATCCTCTATTCGGTTATCAACTTCGAGGTCATGGAATAGGTACATGTTAGATAAGTCAAAAGACAAAGATAAAGTAAACAAATGAGCTGATGTTATTCAATACCGCTAACCAAAAGGAAATGTGTTTTTAAGGATAAGAACCAAAACTATTGCCAAAAGATAATGCCCATTGTGGGAAGGATACATCCTAGGACATGTTAGTGGATGGCAGGCAACGTTTTCCTCTAAAATCTACTTTTCAAATAAGGGTGATATAGGATCAATTGGATGATGAGTTATTGACACAGAGAGATGACCAACTCGCTTATGCACTGACTTAGACCTAAGACTTGATGATTTGAGTTTTCACTGTTGACCTACTAGACTTGTTTTTTATTGTCTTACCAAAGATTGAGGATGATGATTGTTTATTATTAGTGATGTTATTGTGGGTGTAGGCGAGATGAGATGGATGGATTTTCAAATATTTGGATGTTTTGGGTTTTAATGTTTTAAAGGACTATTTTGGTGTTTTGGAGATTTTCAAATATTTTGATTTTGGTTTTGAATGTTTTTGGGGTTTTCTAAGATTTTGACCAAGAGACTAACCTAAAGACCTATCCTAGGGGTCTCGAGGGCTGATCAATAGATTAGCCTTGCCTACGTGATATACGTAGAGACCACGTAGTTTGTTGGCGACTTGACTGATTTACATGATGATATATATGATGAAGATATTAATTTATTTGTAGCCAGACTCTAAGGGACTGTTACAAGTGTCTTGGGGGATGATCAAAGATCAAGCTTGCCTACATTCAAGGCTCAGAGACCTGTAGTTCAATAAGACGACTTTGTTTTTGACTTTTTCACTGACTTTTTGACCTGTTTTTGGATTTTCTGATATGTTTTGAATGTTTTTCAATTTTCTGATGTTTTGATGTTTTTGGATTTTCTGATTTTAGGACTTTAAGAATATACAAGAATCTGATTTGATGATAACATGCCCCTAGTGTGATACAATAGACTACTTCGATAAAGGCAGGACAAACTAACCTTGAGGAATGGGCTGAGTAGTACTAGGAGGAATCATGATACAAACAACATACCAAGCTATGGTGCAGATACAGATGGATGAGTGATGGATGGAAACCCTAATGCGATGAATGATGAAAAGCATAATGGATGGATGTTGTAGAACAAGCCATAAAGATCTTGGTGGATGGAAAGTGCTTATTTTTACAAGGTGCCTGTTTTCCAAGTTTTCTGGTGTACTTTAAAAGTACCATCAAGTGGTTTCACGGAAGGCGATTTTTCTCTTTACTATTTTAATCCTTTTCTAATTTTTTGGATTTTATTTTTACTTTTTTGATTTTTGTTGTCACCAAGACCCCCCTATTTGCGAGGTTTTTGCCAAAGTAACCATTTTTTCAGGATATTTTCTAATTTTTTGGATTTTTTGGGTTCTATACCTTGAAAGATTTAGGCATAGAACTTTTTGAGATGGGAGCTATTCATGGGCTCTTGTAGAAGTTCCCTTGGTGTTTGATAAGCGGTATATCACGACTTATAACTTCTTTGTGATAGCGAATGGTCCCAACCAATTGGGTTCAAATTTTTGCTATTTGCTTAAGTTTTGGGGACATTCTTTTTGATTCTCCTTTAAAATACAGTTCTCTAACTTGGAAAGTCCTACTTGATTTTCTTGTTGCAAACTCATACAGGTCTAATACGGTAGACTTTCAAGTAGTTCAGTGTCTATGCACACTCCATCAGGTAGCTCTTGGCTCATTCAATCTTGATCCTAGGTACTCTTCATACGCTTGATGAGGGTTTTCTGATGATATTAAGGTGATGGGAGCTTGATCTCAATGGGAGTACTACCGATCCATAGACCCGGGGAGAATTGTATGCCGGTGGGTGTCTGAGATACTAGTTTGATATTTAAAAGGTAGGATGGTACATGAATGCGGGTCATGACCTAAAGTCATTGACTATTTTGCCCAAAAGTTTCAAAATGCTGGTTTTATTAGTAAGCCACCTTGGCCATTGCCTTGGGGATAGTATAGGGTGGAAAAGCGATGCTAGATTTTGAATTTCTCGCACAAGTCACTGACATCCTGATTCTTGAATGGTGTCCCATTATTAGAGATAATGGCTTATGGGACACCACTAGCCGAGTAAGACCAGTTCGGGATGAACTTTGATATACGCTTCCCAATTATATCGTCATGGTGTGGCTTCCCACCGCATGACAAATTTTCCATGGTGGTTATGATGAACATGGCCATTAGGTAGAGTGGGAATGATTTTTCTAGTAGGATAGAGTCCCCAACATGAAAGGGCCATGGTGTGATGTTCTGGGATGAAGCTCTTGAGCTGGAGCATGGATGAGGTCCCATGTTGCTAACATTGTAGACACTTTCTGGCATGATCATGTGCTTCTCTTTCCATTGTGGGCCAATCATACCCCATCCTTAGTAATTTCTTGGCTATGGTCATTCCACTCGAGTGTGAACCACAAATATCGTTATGTACTTCAGTTAGAGCGGTCAATACCTCCTCGGTGTTTAATGATGCAGTAAGTTTCTTCTATGCTCCTACGATACAGGGTATCTCCTAGGATGATGAATCAGGATGCCTTTTTGACAATGGTTCATTTTAGGGTTGAAGGTAGGTCGGTAGGTATGACTCCTATTCGAAGGTATGTATAAATGTCATGGTACCAAGGATCACTGGGACCAATGATTTCACACAAAAATTCTGATTTAGGTACCTCGAATGCAGGCACGAGAAGCTACTCTATTAGGAATTCATATTTTGGAACGTTGTGGGGGATGTCCAGTAAGGATCCAATTGTTGCCATGGCATCTGCTGCTCTATTGTTGGCTCTTGGTATCTACTCAAATGTAATCTCGATGAAGGATTCTTTAAGAGTCTCCACCAATTTCTTGTATGGAGTGAGCTTGTCATCTTTAGTTTGGTATTCATCATTCACTTGGTTTATTATTAATTGAGAGTCTCCGTATACTTTGAGAGCTATAATGTTCCACTGCACTGCTATTCTGAGACCTATAATTAAAGCCTTGTATTCTGCAATGTTATTGGTGCAGGGAAATGCCAGTTTGTAGGACCTTGGTATGCAGTCCCCTTGTGGGGTGATAAAGAAGATGCCGGATCCTAATCCATGCTGTGTATATGAGCCATCAAAGTAAAGTTCCTAGTGGTCGGCTATGTTGAGATTGAAAATGGATTCGTCTGGAAACTCTAAGATGAGAGGATTCTCTGAATAGATTGGTGCTTCTGCAAGTTGATCTACGATGGCTTGGCCTTTGATTGCTTTCCACTCCACATATTCAATGTTGTATTCTGATAGTATCATCACCCATTTGGCCATTCTTCTAGTGAGCATTTCCTTTGATAGTAAGTACTTGAGAGGGTCAATTTTGGCGATGAGTTTTATTTTGTGTGCCAACATGTAATGTTTGAATTTTCGTGATGCAAACACTATTTCTAGACATACTTTCTCTATGAATGAGTAGTTTAGCTCATGCCCAACCATTGTTCTACTGATGTAATAGATGGCCCTTTATTTTCCATTTTCGTCATGATGAGCTAGGAGGGCTCCAAGGGCTGCTGCTATTGCCGACACGTAGAGAATTAATGGTTTTCTTTGGATTGGTGGCATTAGGACTAGTGGTTTAAGTAGATATTCTTTTATTTTATTAAAGGCTTGTTCACACTTGTTATCTCGTTTGTATGCTACTCCCTTGTGGAGTAGGTGAGAGTATGGATTCTATTTGTCTACCAGCTGTGCTATGAACCTGTGAATGGATTGAAGCCTGCCTTGGAGACCTCTCAATTGCTTTAATATTTTTGGTGTCTCCATCTCAAGGATTGATTTTAATTTTGTTGGATCTACCTTAGTACCTCTCATTGACACTATGTATCCTAGTAACTTTCCTGATTGTATGCTGAAGACACACTTCTTTGGGTTTAATCGAACCTTGTACTCTTCTAGTCTGTCAAAAATGGCACTTAGGGTTGCTATGTGATCCTTTCTCCTTCTGGACTTGGCTAGAATGTCATCAACATAATCTTCAACATTTTTGTGAATCATGTCATGGAAGATTAAGGTCATGGCCCTTTGGTATGTTGCTCCTACATTCTTTAAGCCGAATGACATCATATTCTAGCAATAAGTCCCCCATGGAAAAGTGAAGGATATTTTGTGTTGGTATTCTTTTGCAATCATTATCGGGTTATAGCCTGAGAAACCATCCATTAAGGAAATCATTTCATGTCCCACCATCATGGCTACGATCATGTCAATATTGGGCAATGGGAAATCATCTTTCATACATGCTTTGTTCAAGTCTCTGAAGTCTGTGCAGATTCTGATGCCCCCATCGGGTTTTGAGACTAGCACCAAGTTTGACACCCATTCTAGATAATCTATCAGTCGAATGAATCCTGCATCTAATAGCTTCTTTAGTTCCATTTTTACTAGCAGGGCGATCTAAGGGTGCATTTTTCTGAGCTTTTGTTTAATAGGCTTTGCTTCTGGGTATACTGCTAAGTGGTGAACCACAATTTCTAGATCAAGCCCTAGCATGTCAGCATAGCTCCATGCAAAGTTTATCTCTCTCTCTCTTAGGAAGGCTGCTAGGAGCTCTTGTTCTTTTGATAGTAATGATTCCGCATAGAATGTGATGTGCGGGGTTTCCTCTGTTCCTAGGTTGACCGGATTGGATTTTTCTACCAGGACTGCTAATTTTTCTTGATGAAGAGCTCTGAAAGGAAGATTGAATCTCCCATCCTCAGGCACCTCAGAGAGGTTTTCACCATTGGATGCATCCTTTCTTTTTACTTTTTTTTGGTCAGAGAGTGCCACAGTGTGGTTTTCACTCAAAGACTTAGATATTATTCTTAATTTTTCACTTTTGCAAGTAAGGGATTCAATCGTTTCCCCATAATAGGCATGTGTATGTAGCTCAATTATGAACCTTGCTTTGTGATCCCCACACGAAATGTTATCCCACAGTCCCATGAATTCTGAGAGCACCTCATTGTTTTTGAATGTATCAAGAACTGGTGGTCCTCGTTGGTCGTAGTCGATGAGTTGGGGGTATACTAGGCTGATTTAATGATTTTGATGGTTTGATTCAAAGGATAAAGTGCTAATCATGAAAAGAGTGGTATCCTAAAATAGCCAATGTAAGTTGGTCATGGGATCCTTGTCATCACTACTACTATAGACGTCGGTTATATCAAATGTGAAGTTATCTATGACACGACCTGTAGATACTGGTAAGCACAGTTCAACTACAGTTTGCTGAGGATTTTTGACCTCTCTAACTAGAGGACCTCGGACACTTATGGTTATACTCAGAGGGATACATTTGAGGCCAAGACTTCCCATTCACATCTCTGGAATGATAGGTATTATAAGCCCATTGTCATTTTTCCCAAGTCTTTGATTTCTGTCATAGCCCATTGCAAGCATCATTTGTAGACCCTTGCTTTTGTCATCCATGGTAAATCAACTACTGTTCTCTCATCTTGGTATATCATATGAGATGGATCTGCCTTAATAACTTCTTGGCCAAGATCTCCCCAACTTGTAAATTTGGGATAGTCTTCAGGAGACGTTTGAGATGTGGAGGCTTCATTTAGTTGTGGATGTCCCCGTGATCTAGGAGATTGTGGTAACTCTCCTACCACAAAAGCATTTTTAGGGATCATGTAGTTTCCACAGCCATTATATTGGATGATGACCTTAATGTTAGATATGGTGGGGATGGTGGGAGTGGCGGGTGTCTCTGTCGCAGAGGTGGAAGCGAGAGTGGCGAGATCAATGTATGGTGTAGATGGGCCCTCATCATTTTTTGGTACTTGGGGGATTTTGTAGTACTTTTCCTCGAGGATTTTGTAGTAGGAAAATGGTTTGGGATCTCCATGGATGGTGACTTCTTGTCCTTCATGTGTGAATTTAACACATTGATGGAAAGTTGATGCTACTGCTTTCATTGCATGAATCCATGGACGTCCTAGGAGGATGTTATACGACAAGTCGAGGTCCAAGACCCGACAAGTGGTTTCCATGATAGATGGCCCTACTTGAATAGGGATTTTTATTGTGCCCTGGGACACTCTTTCTTGATCATCATATGCTCTTATTGTGATACCCTTTCCTTTGTCGATATAATCCTCTAAGATTTTTAATTGTTTGATGAGCTTGAGAGAACAAATATTCAAGCCCACTCCTCCATCCACCAAGACCCTTTTGACTTTGCTTTTCTATACTAGGACTTCTAAGTGGAGTACATGGTTATGAGATGGTTGGGCAGGAAAATCTTGGTCAGAGAATGTGAGGAGATTTGGCATAATGATATTTTTGACCATAACTTGTAATTGTTCTGGATCAAGATCTATGGGGACAGAGGATGAAGCCAACGCTTCCTCAAGGATTTTCCTATGGGCAGATGATATTTTTAGTAACTCCATGATGGATATTTGGTCTAGCATTCTTTTGAGCTGATCAAGGATGTTATATCCATTGGGGACAGATCTAGGTGGAGGGACTCTATTTGGCTGGGATGATCCTAAGATGGTAACTTTGTCACCTCTTGTGGTGACTCTGGAATTAGCATGGGCTCCTTTGATGGTGATGGTAGCACAGTAGTCATCTAGGGATGCAACGACATGGTCATACACATGATTTACATTCTTGAAGGTTTCTTTCCCCTTATCCATGTTATTATTCCCTTTATTGCCATGGTTAGGCATCAGATTCATGTATATCTTAAGGTTTTGGTTTCTTGTTGGCTATTCCACGTTTATAATTATTTGATTGATGAGATCTTGAATTATGTTTTTTAGCCTCATACAACTATTCATGGTATGCCCTTTGATTTTATGGAAGTCATAGAGTTGATTCTCATTATACAAAGGAGGTTTCACATCCAGTTCTTGGTAATTCTCATAGGTGGGAACTTTGATGAGTTTTTCATTTATTAGCTTCTTTATGATGACTTCAAGTGGTTCCCCTAGAGTGGTGTACTTTCACTTGGGGTAATTATTGTTCCATTGGGGTGGTCCTCTTTGATCATTGAGATTGTTAATTGCTTGATTTTTGTTTGGTTGTTGTGTTGCTTGATGATTGTTTTAGTGTTGGATTTGGATTTGTGGTGTGGGTGTATTTTGGTGAGGGGCACTGATGACCACTTTAGCGTCAACAACACCATCATTGGTAACATTTTTGTTTCTTTCCCATGTGCGAGGTTTGTTGTTGTAATTGGTGGGTGGGTGGTTGTTTTGTTGTTCGGGGTATGAAGCTGATCCTGCGGGTTGTGTCATAAGGGCTCGTTCGATGCTGAGCGCCTAGGAGATCAAATGGTCATATGTGATGATCCCTTGTACCTTGAGATGAAATGCCAAGAGGCCATCAAGGTTGGATATAATGGTGCAAACTTGTTGTTCCTCGGGCATGGTCCATTTTCTCCTATTGGCCTTGGATCGCCATCATTGTAGGAATGAAGCGAATGATTCATTCTTACCTTGTTTCAAAGCTGAGAGCTCTTCTAGACTGACATCCATTACGATATTGCATGCATAGTTTTTAATGAATGCGTCTATAATTTCTTGGAATGTTTTGATGCCTGTAGGTAGGTGAGAGAACAATTCCATAGTGTGGCCAGCCAAACTCCTAGGAAATAGCTACATCAGATAGGTATCATCATATGCTACTTCCATGCAATGAACCTAGAATTCCCTAATGTGATCTTCAGGGTTTCCCGTTCCACAATATTTGTCAAACTTTGGGATTTCAAATCCCTTTGAGAATGGTTTCATCACAAGTCTCCTATCAAATGGATAGGGACACAAGTTGCTTAGTGTTTTTGTGGTTCAACCTGATTGAAGATCGAGAACTTGTTGCGTGAGCAACCTGATTTGTGCTGTTACATCATTTTGTGGATCAGGGGGTGGGATGAAGGTGTTCTAGGGTGTTTCAATTGCTGGTTGGATGGGTGGGTTGTTTGATAGTATTTGCACATTTTTTTGAGCAAGGTATGCTTGCACTTGCTACTATATAAGTAACGCTTGTTGTTGATCTTCTTGTTGTTGTGCTAGGATTTCATGTGGTTGAGCTTGCTATTGTGCTTGTTGTTGTTCCAACAATGCTTGTTGTTGGGCTGCTTCTTTCTGCTCTTGATATTGTTTTATTGCTTGTTGATATGCTTGTAGTTGTGCTGCTTGTTTTTGTGCAAGAAACTGTGCTTGTGCTTGTGCTTGTTGTGCTTGATATTGGGCGTGCACTTGAGCTTGAGCTTGGGCTTGTGCTGCTTGTTGTTGCAATAGAATTTGGGCTTGGGTAGCCTTTTGTGCTTGTAATGCGGCTTGGGCTGCTTGAGTAGCTTATACAGCTTGAGCGGCTTGTTTTTGTTGTTGTTACAATAAGGCTTGGGCTTGTGCGGCCTGTTGCACAAGTTTGCTGTGCAATTTGGGTGGATTGAGCATTTTGTACTGCTTGTGTGGCTTGCTGGGCAGCTATTTGTGCAAATTTTTGATTTTGCACTTGTAGAATTCCTTTTGATAAGCAGCTTGCTGAGCGGCTTGCAATTCCATGCCATATTGGCTTGATAAATTAGAGTTTGGTGGTGGTGGGGGTACTGGTGGATTCAGAATGGTGCTTGTGGTGGTGGTGAGTGGTAATGTCGTGTTGGTGGTTTGAGTGGTGGATGGTGTGATCGATGTGGTTGGTCCTTGAGAGCACATGCTTTGAGATGTTAAGGGGTGGTCGATGATGTCGTGATTGCTTGTGTAGTTGTCATCTATTGTTGCGATATCAATGACAAGTTTTGAGAGTTTGGCGTGATGCTTTGATTGGTGTTTGGAATGTTGGTTTGATTTTGACTGATATTTGGTAAAGGTGGGAGTCCCAAGCCAAGTAGAGGTGTGGATAATGGTGGTAATGGTGGAAGAGGTGAATGTGAGGGGTGTGAGTTCTTGAGAAAATGATGTGGTGTCAAAAATGCCCCCAGGTCCGAACATGTCACCTTCTTCTTATGAATTTGTGAGGAGAGAAGTTTGGGGCGTTGCATAGAAGGATGATGATGATGGATTATTAGGATTATGGAAAGTGAGAGGGACATACTTATGTAATGGATTTTGGTGTATTTTTTGTTCCAAAATGGTATTTGCATCCAAGTCTTGATTGCTGACAAGGGGGTGTGTTTGAATAACATTAAGAAATGCATTTCCCTTATTAACATTGTGTTGGGTTGGAGCAAAAGATGTTGTGATTTGTGAAATGTTTTGAGTGATGCTTTGGGATGGAGGTGTAGATGAGATGGGGAGTGGATGAAATTAGAGGCATGATCTCCAAAGATGGTTCCACTATAGAGCTCATGTCGAAATCATAAGGTAATTGGCCCCTTGTTTTTCTAGTTCAAGCATGTATAGTGAAGGGTTAAGCATCATCATGATGTTGATGATCTTATGGTTCTCTGAATTTTGAAGCATTTCAGTTATTTCTTCATGTGACATCCCAAAGGTAAGATCTTCTTCTTGAATTTCCTCTTGTGGATTTTGTGACGATGAGATAGCCAAAGGATTGCTTGATTCGACATGGTTCATTTTGGCGTTCAATTGGCTTAGGTCACTTGAAGCGGGTGTTTCTGTAAGGAAAGCTAAGGTGTGGAAACAAATCTCCTAACATCAAAACCTCAAGGAAGAACGCAGAGACACTTTGAAATTTTACAATTACAAACCAATTAAGATGCACTTGAAAGAGATAACAAAAATAGAGAATTAGACATACACATATGAAGACCAGATTTACGTGGGAAAACCCTTACGGGAGAAAAACCCACCACACCAAGAGAAGTCACTTTGTATTACAGTAATGGAGATTACATACAGAGATTAGACTTATCTTTTTGATGTTAGTTTACAGCAACATTCACTATGATCAACCTTGTATAGAACATTCACGTTACAGTCTTCTCAGAATAGAATTTCCACTGATATACACTGAATAATACATCAAACATCCATCCATCAAACTAATCATCCAACAGAAAATCATCTACAACCCTAGAGCAAATCCATGTTCCTTCTAATTTGTCGAACTTTCTCTTAGTAATGGCCGCAACAGTCCAACTGCTAGCGGTTCCCATTTGGCTTCTCTGATTGGTCGAATACAAGCCACGTAGGATAATCTTCACTCGGTCAAAGGCGTTCACCTTGTGTTGGCATGTCGGTGAGACACTAACCGTGTCTCCTTGATGCCACAAAGTAAACATTGGATATCACCAAGAGTCCATACTATTGGCAAGATATTACACCGAGTCCAGAGAGCTATCGCTAAGACTTTGCCATGTTGCAAAGACCTCACACCGACGATCATCACTTGTATTGCTATCACCAAGACTTATCACTTTTGCTGAGAGATCATGTTGAGCCTTTATGTTATACTGAAATGTTCAACAGTCAGAAAGACTTATCGCTTTCGCTAGGAGATCATACCAAGGTTCACAAGTTATCCCGAAGCATTCATCTATCGCCAAGAATTATCGCTATCGCTGAGACATTACTCCAAAGTCTTAAGTCATACCGAGCACCAAACAATAGTAGGAAAGACTTCTCACCATCGCTAAGAGTTCTTAGCGAACCCTTAGTGTTACCCTGATGCCTCCGCTTGTCGCCCAAAGTCTTCTCAATATCTGATAAGAGTGGCTTGTCAGCCAGAGATATTCATATCGATAAGACTTCATATCAAGCCAGCATATGTTATTCAGAGTGTATACTATCGGCAAGACTTTCCTTCATCACTGAGAGTTCATAGCGAAGCCTCCGTGTTACCCTGAAGACTCCAATCGCCATGAGTCTCCCCGACCACCACTTGACACTGACCTGTCGGCAAGAGATCAACTTAGGTGGAGTGAGATATAAATTGTCACAACAATCATAATGTCACAACGATAGATACATTCGACATGATTGAAGCAAGGTCACAGTGACCAGAACTGTTCACCAAGATTTTGACTGCTAGTCGGCCAGACACAAAGCATGTCACACCAACTTGGCTCTCTTAGAGGTTTCAGCCTATGGGATTGAGGCACATATTTCCAACAATCTCCCACTTGACGAAGATCACACAGGCACCTCTAGAGCACAACAAAACTACTATAATTCATGAGCACTAAGGCCCATCGAGTTAGCACACCACCTGAACTTGTTTGTGCTCATTGGCTTCGTTAATGCATCTACAACATTCTCTAGAGTATCAAATTTTTCCAAAATGACCTTTCTATCCTCCACCATATCTCATACAAAGTGGTATTATACATCTATATGTGGCATGTAAAGTAGGATTCTTTGCCAGAAAAATTGCACTCTGACTGTCACAAAAAATAGTTATTTGCCCTGCATCAAAACCAATGTTAGAACACAAATTTTTTAACCAAACTGCTTCTTTACAAGCATGTGTAGCTGCCATGTATTCAACCTCTATAGTGGACAAAGTGACTACAGCTTGCCGCTTACTCATCCAACTCACTGCACCACCATTCATCATGAAAATGTATCCACTGGTGGACCTCTTGCTATCAATGTCCCTTGCCCAATCATAATCTACATAACCTCAAATGCTGAGAGTCCTCTGTGATTCAACCAAGTTCCCATGGTAACAAAAAGCATATTCTGAAGTCCCCTTCAAATAACTAAACACTCTCTTCACAACATCCCAATGTGTTCTTCTAGGATTAGCCATAAACCGACTAAGAACTCCCACTGCTTGAGCAATGTGTGGCCTTGTACAGACCATTGCATACATAAGACTACCAACTGCACTAGCATAGGGTACACTAGTCATATCCTCCATCTCAGTAGGAGATTTTGGACAGTATTCAATAGATAGCTTCGTTCCCTGCAAGACTGGAAGAACTAGCTGCTTGCAATCATTCATGCAAAATCTCTCTAGAATAGTCTAAATATACTTACTCTAACTGAGCCAAAGTTTTCTACTAGTCCTGTCCCTGGTTATTTCCATCCCCAAAATATACCTTGTTGCACCAAGATCTTTCATTTCGAACTTAGCAGACAACTGAGACTTAATATCAGAAATCATCAACTTACTATTGCCTATGAACAACATATCATCAACATAGAGAGAAATAATAAGCACTTGATCACTTTCAACTTTATAATACACACAATGATCAGATTTTGATCTTACAAATCCCAAAGACAATACAAAAATATCAAACTTCTGGTACCACATTCTAGGAGATTGTTTTAACCCATACAAAGACTTTTTCAACTTGCAAACCAATTTTTCTTTACCTTTTTCAACAAAGTGCTCAGGCTGGGACATATAGATTTCTTCTTCAAGATCACCATGAAGAAAGGTTGTCTTCACATCCATCTGTTTGATCTCTAAGTCATATGCTGCTGCAAGTGACAAAAGAAATCTGATAGATGTCAGCTTAGCTACAGGAGAAAAAATTTCCCCATAATCAATTCCCTCTACTTGGGAATAACCCTTCGCAACCAACCTCGCCTTGTACTTTTCCACACTACCATCCAAACCTATCTTCTTCTAAAATACCCATTTGCATCCCACAGCTTTTCTGCCTTTAGGCAAGGGCACCAAACTCCATGTATCATTCTTTTCTAATGATGCCATTTCTTCATTCATGGCTTCCAACCAAGAGTTTGAATCAGACATTCTAAATGCCTCTTTCACAGTCCTAGGCTCATCAGTGCTAGAAATCAAAGCATATGCACAAGTAGAATATATCAAAGAGAACCCATACCTATCAAGTTACTTTCTTTCACGAGTTGACCTCCTCACTTGCTGAGGCTGAGGTTGTTCTTCTTCAAAACTTTCAGAACTACTTGAGCTCTCCTTAGTTTCAGGTACATTTTGAATTTTGAATTCCTCTTTCTCTGGTGTTAGAGGAATTACAACTACATCCTTCTTGTTTTCAGACTTTGTCTCTGACTGTAGATCCAAGGTAGAAGGATTCAGTTCACGAAAGATTACACTTCTAATATATAGAACCTTCTCCGTATCAGGATTCCAAAGCTTGTATCCTTTTATGTCAGCACTATAGCCAATAAAAATACATTTGACAGCCTTGTTCTCCAACTTAGATCTTTTCTCATTCGGCACATATACATATGCCTCACAGCCAAAAACACGAATGTGTCTCAGAGAGGGGACCACGCTTCCAAAGGTGTTTTCTCAACAAGAGCAGAGTTTGGAGAATGATTTATCAAGTAACATGCAGTAGCAACAACCTCAGCCCAGAACTTCTCCTCCAAGCTAGCACTACTCAGCATACTTTGTGCTCTCTCCATCACTGTCCTATTGAACCTTTCTACAACTCCATTTTGCTGTGGAGTATAAGGTGTAGTCTTATGTCTTTTAATCCCATGGTCTTTACAATACCTCTCTAATTCATCAGAACAAAATTCACCGCCATTATCAGTCCTTACACATTTGATTTTTCTTCCAGTCTGATTTTCCACAAGGTTCTTAAATTCTTTAAACCGACTGAACACTTCTAATTTACTTTTCAAAAAATAGACAAATGCTCTTCTTGAATAATCATCAATGAATGATACATAGTACCTTGACTTAGAGAAAGAAGGAACATTCACTATACCAAAAACATCAGAATGAATATAATCTAGCAAACCAAAGATTTATGAGGACTGGAATAAAAGAAACACTCTGCTTTCCATATATACAATGCTCACAAAATTCAAATTCAAGGTTACAATCATCAAGCCCCTCAACCAGGTTTTTATTCTTCAAGGTTTTTAAACCTTTCTCTCCAATGTGGCCTAGCCTATGATGCCAAGAGCATAGTCTTTTTCTGCTGGAAGTTTAACTTCCATAGAGTTTACACAATTAGGAACATTTCCCTCTTTACCTCCATGAGTAGATTTCGTGACTTTACAGAGACACTGTTACATTGAACAACATGTGCATCCAACTTGTACAAGGTACCAATACGAGTACCCCTTGCTAGCACCATTGAGCCTCTAGTCATCTTGCACCATTTCTAGAGAAGGTGACTTGCACTCCAATATCATTCAGCTTACTGACAGACAATAGATTTCAAGCCAGACTTGGTATATGCATCACATCCTTGATTCCCTTCACTCTTCCATCAGGGAATTGGATTCTAACTCTTCCACGACCAACAATCTCCAAAGTTGAATCACTTGCCAAGTACACCTTTCCACCATTGTATTCTTCATACTCTGTAAACCAGTCTCTATGAGATGTTATGTGGAAAGATGCTCCAAAATCAATCAGCCATACATCATCTGATGCCTGCATTTCCAAGGCTGCAATGAAGGCGCATCACTCTGAGAAGAATCATTATCAGAAGAGCTCTTCTTCTTCTTCTTTTTCTCCTCTTTACAATCCTTTCGGACATGACCAGGTTGCCCACAATTCCAACACTTCACCTTGGACTTCTTGCCAGGAGACTTTGATCTCCCCTCTGATTTCGATTTAGATTTCTTGTCCTTCTTCTTTCCTTTTTCTTTCGATCTGCCCTAACAGCAAGAGCCTCCTTCGCCATCTCAGAAGATTTCCTTCTCATCTCTTCTGATAACAAGGAAGAAACAACATCTTCCATCTTGAAATTGGATGTTGTACTCCCAATAGCCATCATCAGGTGATCCCAAGAGTCTAGCAAAGAACATAATAAAAGCATACATCGATACTCTTCATCAGTCTTCACACCAACAAATGTTAACTGTGAAATCAACATGTTGAATTTGTTCAAATGATCAGCTACATACCCTCCTTCCTGCATTCTCAAAGTGTACAACTTCTTCCTTAGGAAAAATTTATTCACCAAGGACTTCCCCTGATAAATAGATGCTAGTCTCTTCCACAAGGAAGATGTAGTCTTCTCTTCATGCACATTTAGAAGAATAGAGTATGCCAAATAGAGCCTTATCAACCCCTTAGACTTTCTATCTACAAGGTCCCAATCTTCTTGTTTCATGCCTGTAGGTTTCGTTCCAGACACAACAAGCCACAAATCATGATCCACTAGGAGATCCTCCATTTTGAGTTTCCACAACTCAAAATTGCTGCCATTGAATTTCTCTATTTCAATATTTCCTGACATGCTAGCCATCTCAATCTGCAATTCAAATTAACAAACTTCTACAAGACTCCCATTGAACAGAAATGACACAAAAAATCCAATGTACCCACAAGGATAACAAAACTGGCTAGGATTTGATACCATTTGTAAGGAAAGCTAAGGTGTGGAAACAACTCTCCTAACGTCAAAACCTCAGGGAAGAATGCAGAGACACTTTTAAATTTTACAATTACAAACCAATTAAGATGCACTTGAAAGAGATAATAGAAACATAGAATTAGACATACACATATGAACACTAGATTTATGTGGGAAAACCCTTACGGGAGAAAAACCCACCACACCAAGAGAAGTCACTTTGTATTACAGTAATGGAGATTACATACAGAGATCAAACTTATCTTTCTGATGTCAGTTTATAGCAACATTCACTATGATCAACCTTGTACAAAACATTCATGTTATAGTCTTCTCAGAATAGAATTCCCACTGATACACACTGAACAATACATCAAACATCCATCCGTCAAACTAATCATCCAACAAAACATCATCTACAACCCCAAAGTAAATCCATGTCACTTCCAATCTGTCAAACTTCCTCTCAGTAATGGCCGCAATAGTCCAACTGCTAGCGGTTCCCATTCGACTTCTCTGATTGGTCGAATACAAGCCACGTAGGATAGTCTTCACTCTGTCAAAGGTGTTCACCCTGTGTTGGCATGTTAGTGAGACACTAACCATGTCTCCCCGATGCCATGAAGTCAGCATTTGATATCGCCAAGAGTCCATACTATCAGGAAGATATTACACCGAGTCTAGAGAGCTATTGCTAAGACTTCACCATGTCACCAAGACCTCATACCGATGATCATCACTTGTATCGCTTTCGCTGAGAGATCATACCGAGCCTTTATGTTATACCAAAATTTTCAACAGTCGGAAATATTTATCACTTTCACCAGGAGATCATACCAAGGTTCACAAGTTATCCCGAAGCATTCATTTATCGCCAAGACTTATCACTATCGCTGAGACGTTACTCTGAAGTCTTAAGTCATACCGAGCACCAGACAATAGTTGGCAAGACCTCTCACCATCGCTAAGATTTCTTAGTGAACCCTTAGTGTTACCCCAATGCCTCCGCTTGTTGCCCAGAGTCTCCCCGATATCCGATAAGAGTGGCCTGTCGGCCAAAGATATTCATATCAGTAAGACTTCATATCGAGCCACCATATGTTACTTTGAGTGTATATTGTCGGCGAGAATTTCCTTCATCGCTGAGAGTTCATAGAAAAGACTTCGTGTTACCCCAAAGACTCCAATCACTAGGAGTCTCCCTGACCACCACTGACCTGTCGGCAAGAGATCAACTCGGGCGGAGTGAGATATAAATTGTCACAGCGATCATAATGTCACATCGATAGATACATTCGGCATGACTGAAGCAAGGTCACAGCGACCATAACTATTCACCAAGGTTTCAACTGCTAGTTGGCCAGACACAAAGCATGTCACACCGACTTGGCTCTCTTAGAGGTTTCAGCCTATGGGATTGAGGCACATATTTCCAACAGTTTCTTTGTCAGCTTCCATGTTCTTCTTGTATTGAGATCTAGTTTGAACCATAAAACAAGGATCAAGTTTCAAGAATATGGGAGATGAAGCTATAATTCTCTGGATTGATCTTATTTTGAGCACAAAAGAGAAATTTTTATGATATCTTGAGGATCAAAAGGTGATATGATTGATGATGCAAGAGATGGATGATGTGGATGTTTGATCTTTTGATAAATCTTGAGGGAAATGCTAGACTTTTAGGACTTTCGAATATGTTTTAGATTTTGATTTTGATTTTTTGGATTGCCCTTGACTTGATTGATTTTGGTTTGCTTTGATTGAAAAAATAGACCCTAAGATGTTGGATGATTATCTACAGGGTAGACTTGCTCAAAGGATAATAATTTGAATATGTGTAGGGAGAAGGATGCATCTACCCACACCTATTCAAACAAGATGATAATTTAACCAAGCATATGAAGAAGGATTCATCTACATATACCTAGCTAAACAAGATGGTTTGATAACTTCGACTAAGCATATGAAAAAGGATGCATCTACACATACCTAGCCAAAGATGATTTGATAAAGATTTCAAGGATTTTGTCTTTGATGATTTGATGATTTTGATTTTTTCCAAAAATCCTAGCATGAAGGATAATTTCAAAATTTCTCAAAAGATGATGGTGAGATGATTTTTGGTTTGATGTTTGAAGGGTGGATGAAAAAGGATTTTGATTTTGATCTTAAGATGAACCTAAAAAGGACACTTTGTTTACCTAAACCTTAGTATTGAAGAACATGCAATGCTTCTATGGACCTTTATAACTAAGAAGTGGTTCAATTTGAGCATACACTTTCAGATTTTGAATAAGGGACTTTCATTTTGGGATTTGACTTTCTTGGAGATCGTGAGATCTTTGCTTAGTGACTTTATTTTAGCACAAACACTTCTTTGATTAGGTTTCCAAACTATATGTTCAATGTCTTAATTTCTTCGAATCCCACAAAGTATGTTATGTGGAAATTTGATGAATTCAAGGCAAGGGTTACCTATTGTTTAACTTTAGTAGAAAAATTGAGATGTAATCCAAGTGTTTAGAAACCTCTAAGGATAAAATCCCAAGGGCAAGCAATAACACATGAATTGGGTCAATTGTATTTGTCTCCTAAAGGGTTTGAAATTTTGATGATGATGTTTAAGTGTTTGTTTCCAAGATGTTTTTGAACAAGCAAAGAATTTTGTAACCAAGAATAAGTAAAACCCTATGGATATGAAAGATAATATTTGTTGAGTCCCCACTTGGACAAGTCCAGCTACGCTTATCTTTAGCGAATGGTTAGATGCTTGAACCCATGACACTCACTTATACGGGGAAGCCAAGCATCAACACCCATGAAACTCCCATGTCATGCTTTCCATTTCTACTAAAAGACCGTAAAAGTGTGGGGCGGCTTCAAAACGATCGTTCTTGCACCAACAAATAGATCAAGGATTTTGGAAATTCTAAAACATGGGTTTTAATTAGGACTTTCCATTCATGGAGATTGACCCATACGACGAGAGTCCCTTTTCAGATCCATCTCATCGGAGCCAACCACGTGATACTGGTGTTTATTCCAATACCCACATTTATATCCGGTTGGAAATACTCTTGGCTTTAGAGTGTTACCGGTTGAGTTGTTCCCTTTGGTGAGTACTTTTTCCCCAAGGTAGGCCCTCTAAGATAAACAAAAGTGAATAAACATATTCATAGTTCGATCGACCCTTGTTTAGAAACAAAGGAAGAACATATGCAATAAGTTTATTCACACTCGCAAAGTGTTTTGTTCAATTTTAAACCCAAAATGAAGTGTGGAGGTGATTACTTTATCTCAACCTAAGATCATAAAAAGGCCTTTTGATTCTCAAGATCGCTATAAAGCACGAGAGAAGTGCATACGTCCTTTTTGATGATGTTAGTTTAAGTAAGCAATCACAAAAACAAGTTGCACATGTTCATTTTAACCTTTCAAAGCAATTGTGAGTTCATTTTTAAAAACACCAAAGTAAGTGTGACAAATTGCCTTGTTCAATTTTTAATCCCAAAACAAAATTTAGTAGATTGGAGTCACTAAAGTGTTTAAAAACACTTGTTTTTATGAAATGAAATCATCATGCTTTTCTTCCTCTTCGTCTTTAATCGATTCAACCTACAAGAAAAAAATTAGTTATATTCTACAAAACAAAGGTCAAAAAGATAGAAAACAGACATAAGAAGTAGAATTTGAAAAAAAGTACGTGCTGAAAATTAAATTTCACTTCATACTCCCCTCCAGCGGTGCAATCTGTGAAGGCGTCGTAGTTTGATTTCTCCAGCGGTGTTGTATAGCGCCGCTTGCCAATTAGTGTCACTCTGCAGTTAGGCCAATGAGCATGAATGTGTCGCCCTTTTGTCCAGCGATGCAGTTTGATTTTTTGAAAATTCCCGCGGGTCTGATTGGTCAAGTGGTGCAGTTTGGAATTTGAAATCCTGGACGGGAAACTAGAGCGTCGCAGTTTGAATTTCCAGTGGCCCTATATAGTGACGTTGGAGAAATAGTGGTGTTGAATAGCGATGCTGAACCTGTAAACAAAGAAAAATGCGTAATTTTGATTAAAAAAATGTGATTGAAAGGTGAGATTGCCCTCCCTCTAGTGCCAAATATGCGAACCCCAATCCCAATACCTGCAAAACAACATGAACAAACACATTAGAAGATGGAATGCAAGCAAGAACAAGAATTCCTCAAGAAATTCATTTGAATAGCAAAAGAGATAGAATATGAAATGAAGAACACAATGAAATTTAAAAGCATATCAAATCCTATTCCAAAGCAAACAAACTCCTAATCTCTTGAGGGAATTGGTGCCAATTTGATGTGAAAATTGGCCCTTTCCCAACTCCAATGATGCAATGGTGATTTGATGAAGAAATTTGATCCACTTTTTTGATGCTTGATGAGTGCTCCAATGGAAAAATCTGCATAACCTAGCTAATATTCAATGATAATGGATGGAATTTGCTAATGATTTGAGCATAGTAAGTTTACTCAAATTGTGGATGATGAAATGAGGAGATTAGCCTCTTATTTATAGAATGAGAAGATGGATGAATGCCCAAAATAGAGCAATGTGCGACTAACTTTCAACCAATGGCAAGATGCCACTTGTCAACCTATGAGTGGATGGAGGATGTGCAAGTTTTGAGGATTGTGCCAATAAATGCATATTTTTGAATTTTGAAATTCTTGAAATGACGTGCAAGAGGGAAGAAAGAATGCATTGAATTCCATTTGGCTCAAGGAAAAGGACATGTAAGAGAGAGTAAATGCCTTGTTGGATGTACATGTCAACTTGGATTTTGAATTCAAACTTGAAGAATATTCCCTAAAAGATGTCTTGTTGAAAAAAATAGAGATTTAATAAATCAATTAAATCTATTTTCATGTGCAAGTGGTAAAAGCTAGAGGATGGGACATAAGAGGAGATTAAATTAATCAAAGTTAATTGATTTAATGAAGGTGGTTAAATGATGTGACCTATTTGACCTAAATTTGTGGATTTTTTAAAATGAAATATGAGAAGAATGTGATAAGTGACTAATTAAATAAAGATTTTGATTCATTTAATTAAAAGAGATGATGTTAGACTAAACTAAATAAGGTTTTAATTTATTTAATTTAATGGATAGACTTAAGAGATTTAATCAAACAAAATGGTTAATTTAATTATCGAGAAGAGGTGACTAAATTTAGATAACTGATTTATTTAATTAAGAGAGGAATATTGATGAATTTAATCAGATAAAGGTATTTAATTAAATGGTTAGACTGAAGGATGATTTAGGACAAAACAATGTTAGTGGTGAGGATCAGATGCACAATGTCAATCAATACATTTTACGTGTCTATAGGTAGTAAAAATTTTCAACTACCCTGTTCGGTGTCACATAATGATAAACTTTCATCTACATTTTCTTGAGTTGCTCAGACCCAAGGATTACCTCCACAAGTGATATGTAGTTGACAATAACTTTATTGATGGAAATGGGGAAGCAGTCAAGTTTCACAACTTACAAAGTGTAACTTTTAATGGGCATGAGATATTTGCCACAGTTGGCCTCACAATCTGTTGTTTTGGGACAATGAAAATGATAGGAATTTAACAACAATGGGAAGAGCAATGTGGAGTCATAAGCATGATGAATAGTTTATGCATAAAAAATATATATATAAGGAGAAAATCATAAAACATTAACAAGGACCACCAAATGATGACTTCAAACAAGGGTTAAAATAAAATAGAGTACCATTATCAAAAGGCAGTCCACATAAGCTACAAGTACATTAAGGACATAACAAAGTAACAACATTAAAGGAGGAAGCCATGAATGAAGCTACAGATGCATGCTATTAAGCTACAAATGAACATCATAAATAGTGATTGAATCAATAAATCCAACTCCACAAGGATTCATCATGTGAGCAAAAGTGAAGATAATTCAATGGAGGTTCATTAAGTAAGTGTAGACATCAAAATCATGGTGGTGGTTTTCTCACCAGTGGCATGCATGTCACTTGTAAAGTTTACTTGAGAGCTCATGTGGCATCTCTAGTAGAGAGGTCAATGACAACACTGGAACCCTCATATAATGTGATTAGGATGCAATTGCTATGCCCAGATCAAAGGTGTGGAATGGAGCTCAGTAAAGCAGACATGATTGATTTACTTGATATTGTTACACTGTGAAGAACTATGGTAACTGGATAGGAGCTGCTTGTAGAGATCTCTACTATGAGTTGTCTAGTGCCAATAAGATTTGTTGTATTAAGTGTAAGGAGAGGATGAAAAAGAAAATGCTCAAGCATGTCCTCCATTAAAGGAATAGGAATAAATAACAACAACGAGGATGAAAATAAATCACACAGTACCACATATAATGAAAGTATTCAATGTTAGGATTCATGGGTATGCATAAATTGTGACATTTCTAGGTGTGTTGCATGTGGGTTTTCCTTTGAAACTCATAATAAGCAAAGTGGATGCACAAGTGGTCATATTTGTAGAGGAGCAACAAATTATAGTTCACTATGAGCATATCAAGTCCTCAACAATTGGAATGTCTATTTATTAGAAGGATGTCTCTGATCTCTCCAAGGACTTGGAATGCCTTTCTAGTGATGTTCAAAATGATTCAAAACACCCTTTAGACATAAATATGTTGCAGATGGAAAGGAAGAAGGCCTCTCCCTAAACAAAGCCATAAATCCAAGGTCTAGAGTTTGCATAGATAGTAGTAAAGGACTGTTACTATGGGAGCATAAAAGAAAATAATAAAGGAGTAGTGCCAAAGCATAGAATGAACTCAATAGTGTCATTCATCATCACCAAGAGTTACAGAATAGAAGGAGTTGATCACTCTCTCATGAAAACTCATTCACATTATATTCTTTCAAAATCTTGTCAAAAATGAGAAAACTAAAAAATGCATGGGGTTTAGTTCAATTTTTTCATGGCCGCAACCTGTAAAGGTCTTCTCATTTCAAAAACACTAAAACCCTCTCGAGGGTTTTTAATGAAATGCAATATTGCTATAGATTGAAGGTAAAACACTTGATATTTTTTATATAAAACCATTTTTTCTGCAAATTGATGGAAACCCACTTGGGTTTCTTTGAGGAAATTACAAGTTTTCTACAAGATCAACAAACCCACTTGGAGTTCAGCTGGAAATTACAAATATAGAGCCATTTAAAAGGCCATCATGGAGTTTTAAAAAGGGAATATAAATATAAGAAGAGACCCATTTCATTACTTGCAGTCATGGCCAAAGGTCAGGTTTTCTTCTACAGATCAAGAACCCATCTGGGTTGATAAAAAATTACTAAAACAGATGAACATTGAAAAGACATTATGGAACTTTCAAGTGAAGAAAAGCAACAGATAAAGATACCCTATTTTTTTCCATGGCTGCGGCCAAAAGTAGCATATCTCTTCATGAAAACAATGGAGAATATTCGAGTTTTCTTCTTTCAATGCAAAATACAGAAGGAGATGTGCATTTTTTCTTTATTCTCAAGAGTGGAGATGAGTCATTTTACTCAAAAATATGAAGGTATGGGGTCGACATAGAACTCACCTGAGCTAGTTTTCTCATTTCCTTGCTTGGGCAAGATTTTTGTGACATGATAATGTTTCCATTCAAGCTGCAAAATGTCACCAATGGCGGCTATTTAAGGATGAAGTAATAACATAAAGGAGAATAATGAAACAAGTTCATCAGAAAATGCTTATGGCCGTGATAGTTTTTCCTTCAAAGAGCTCCAAAAAAGTGATAAAACACAGATTTTATTCACAAAGAACCAGTTACCTATTATTTCTTGTGGTTTTCATCATGAAACGTGGCAAGAATCGGCCAAAAAAAGCACCATTTCCAGTGTTGACTCAAACCTTATGGCGGTAACATCATTCCTCCAGAATGATCAACGAGAAAATGATGGGTTTTTCTCATTCTTTTGTCTTTTGATGATTAGGGTTTGACCTTATTTCGATGTTGATGAGATTTTTTATCCCATGGTTTAAAAATGAAGTCCATATTGATGCATTGTGGTGACTGAAACATGTGTTTATTGACTTAGGCATTTTATGCCTTAAGTCTTTTTTCCTTGTTTCAAAACATTGGTAAGTCATTCAAGCAATTCAAACATATGGAGTGTGCCAGGTCATGTGTAATATGCCTTTGAGTTTTGATCATGAACATCATGTGCCTTGAAGACTTAGAGGATACCTTCCAAGAAGTGTGGAGGTTGGGCATATAGGCCAATTTTGAGCTTTTTGTTTTGCTGCCTTTGAAAATTAGAATATTGACCACATGTGGACTTATAGTGCAAAATGAGGAAAGGTAAAATGATCAAGTTCCTTGGAGAATTGTGACCTTGTTTAATGCTTTTTAAATCATTTTGGCATTTCATTATTTTTTTTTGCATTTGTTTCAAAACATAAAAAATATCATTTAAGTGATTTGCTAATCACTTTGGTATTTTTCATTTTGCAAATGTATGGTAATTCATATTGATGGTGGGCCCTCTTTTTCGTGCTTTTAAATGTAAGATAACTTGATTAAGTGATGTGTTATGAATCACTTAATCAAGTTATTATATTTAATTCCTTTTTGGAGTCTTGTGTTTTCAAAGCACACATATTGCACGAGTCAAAATGGCAAGACATAATGATTGAATTGCAGACATGAGGAGAGTATGGGGGTGAAGTATTTGACTATTTTAGAAGAACATGTGCTACTTTGGGGGGAGTTTTGTCACACTTTTAGCATGACTTGAGTTTGAGCTTGACTTTTCACCATTTTGGAGGCTTTTTGGAGTGACTTTAGAAGGTTCTTTTTTGGCCTCATTGTTGCATCCGACCAAAACCTTCTAGATAGACATGTGTGAGGGGTTTTGGTGGGTTTTTTTGCTTAAGTATGTTCATTTTGAGCATTTTGGAGTTAGTTCTTTCTTTCTAGCAGCAAGATAGCTTTGTTTCTTGGAGCTATTTTTCATGGAGTAGTATTTTAACTCAAATGGACTTGTAATACAGTAAGCACTTTGAATCACTAGAATAGAGCATTTTATCTTCTCTCTTCATGTTTCATGGTTTGCCATTAATGATTGATCAATTTGTCTTGTGAAAATTCATCTTTCCTTTCAAACTTGTCTCATGCTTATGCATCTATTTAGCAAAAAATGTATGTTAACAAGTTATAAGCTGTGTTGTTCAGTAGTGCTGTTAGTTGTTGAACCTCTGTTTTCCTTCTATAAGCACTATTTATAGACCTCCTTATAAATTATTTATGTAAACTGCATTGGAAAGTGAGTTGTGTAAATCAAATTTATGATATTGATTTGAATGTGATAGGATGTTGTCAGGTCCAAGTTTTTTTCATGTATCACCTTAGGTATTTTTAGTATTATGTTCATTTTCATGTAATTCTTACCCTTTACCTCAAAAATTAGTAGTTAGGTGACATCAAAAGGGGAAGCCAACCCCTTATCACTGGAGGTCTATTTTCGAATAGGATACCGACAACCTGAAAGTAGTCCCATGTTACATCCAAATCTACCAAGTTCGTTCACAACTTGGCATTTAGGGTGCATATTTGGATCGCTAACATGAATATACTATCCTATCACTCACAATATTCATTGATAGCATGTGTAGTCTAAAAATTTCTTGACAAAATAACTCATCCATATGTAGAGCCATTTATTATGAAGATACAACATAAAAATGAGCATACTTAGTGAGTCTATCCACTACCACAAAAATGCAATCCTTAACTTGTACTTTTAGAAGACCCATGATAAAATCATTTTGATTTGGAATGGGTAAATACTACAACAAACCAAATTGAAATACATGTTCTACTTTGTTATGTTTACAACCCAAATACTCCCTAACATGCCTCAAAACATCATCCTTGAGTCCCATAAAAAATGCTCTCTTATTTGCTTGCATATCTTGTAATACCTCAAATGACCAACTAGTAGTGTGCCATGACATGCCCTCAAGATTATCTCCTTCATCTTTTATTATGCAACAAGATACACCTGATCCTTATAAAGGATGAGCTCATTAACCACCTTATACCTGTCATAATGTAGTTTTCCATCCAAAATATCAATAGCCAATGTGTTCTTAGCATACCCAACTATTATAGAGACTTTCTAATCAACATATATATTAGTCATGGAACACAAATAAATCTTCCTAGTTAATGCATCAACCATAAAATTATTCATTCTTTTAACATAGTCAATGTAAAAATCATAGGCTTGTAGCTTACTTACCCATTTTTTTATATTTATCATTCAAATCCTTTTGATTGAGGAAAAAAATCAAACTATTATGATCTTTTCTCACCATAATTTTTTCACAAACTAAATATTTTCTAAACTTGGCTAGTGTATGCATGATGGCTAGCATCTCTTATCATAAATAGGAAAAACCCTCTTCAACTCATTGAGATTCTAACTCTAAAATGCTATAGGGTATTTTTTTGCATCAAAACCACTCCAATCCCCTCTCCTGAAATATCAAATTCTAAAAAATAGGAAGTAAAAAATATAGAATAGCCAAAATAGGACATGAAATCATTACCTCCGTGAGCTTATCAAAATATATCTATTCTGAATCACTCCAAGAGAAAGCTCCCTTATTTTTCAAATCTTTTAGTGGGGCTACTAGTTGTGAATTCCCTTTGACAAACCTTATGTAATAGCTGCATAGACCAAATTTTTTTTTCAAGTGTGTTACATTCTTAGGTGGTGGCTAATCAATGATTGACTTAATCTTCTCATCGTCCACACTAATCATGCCTTGGGAAATAATATTATGCCCTAGAACCAAACTCAAATTTTGATGCCTTGAAAAAGAATGATTGTTGTTCGAGTGTAATGGAGCGAATTTGTACCCATAGGAAAATTCCCCATTTACATCACTCCTACCTTATAAAATGAAAATCCAATGATGAAATTCCACACTCACCACCTTTCTCCATCCATTTGGTAGCTCCTTTTGGCATTGGTGGAGGAATCCGTGTTGGGGACGTGTGCATGTCGTGTTGCCGTGCTGATAGGATTCCTGCCTTTGGAATTTTCAAAGGTGTCATGTTACTCTATTGGTGACGAATTGTAATGTCTCTACCTCCCTTTTTCCATTCAAATTCTCTATCTCTCCATTTTTTCACTCCTTGATTCTACTTCACTTTCTTCATGCTTCTTGATCAATTCACCCACTCTTAGCTCCATTCTCACACTTTCAAGCTTCTACATCACTCTTTTGTGGCTACAAGCTACTGGTTCTTGGCTCCTACACTCCTTTTTTTGTGACAATGTTGTTGTTGGAGGACTTACAAGCTCTCTTCACCCACTACTTACCTTGAGCACTCATAGCTATGGAGGTCATATTGTCTTTTACTATTGCTCTTTGCATCACTTTGTTTATTTGCGTAGCATGCTTATTGTTGGTTATTTCTCTTAGCACTTTTCCTTTCTGCTTCTACATCATTTTCCATACATTGTTGCTATCTAGCTATTTGTGGAGGTGGAAATGCCAAAGCAAGGGACTGACTAAGGCAATCCTCTAAGAACAACACCAACATTTCCCTTGGTCTTGTGTGTGTAGGTGTTTTCACATGGAGCTATTTAATATTTGACTCATGGGTGGAAAGGTCCAATTCATTACCCTCTCTTTGTCCATTCTAGCATAACTTGGTTATAGTGTTTCCCTTGTTAAGCTTTTAGTTCTATGTTTTCTAGAATTCAGTTGTAGTATAAAATATCTAGCTTTTAGATAGTCAATAGGTTTTCTTGCATTTTAGTTTACTCCTTGGACCTTTTATCCATATAGATTCTAGTGTGTCCCTGAGACTCTAGTGCATTGCGTTGGAGTTCGTCATTTGTGTTATCGTCCTTAGACAGTGAGTTTTTTGGGTTGCAAGCTAAACCTTTGAAACTGGCTCTTTTTGACCATGTAAGCATTCAATTTTAGAAGGAAAGTGACAGGCGTTTCACCCTTCCTTTTCAACCTTACTACCTTATCCATTTCAATTCGCTTATCAATCTTGAGGTAGTTTAAGGCAACTTATTGCTTAGGAATCTCTTGTGACCTGGAGTCTTGGGGTGGTGGGTCCCCCTTCTCTATATTTTGGTGAACCCGATGTGAACTATTTTGATTTCATCCCTTGGTATTAGAGGACCTCTCATTCCCTAGGTGTGTTGTAGGTTCATGCATTACAAGGCATGCAACCTTGCAACCCAATCTATGACCCCTAGTTGTGTAGTTAGAAGGGCCCCTAAGTATTTAGGAACATGAATTAGATAGGTCACTATTGGATGTTTGAACCTTTAGAGTCCACTAAGACTATTCCACCTATGTATGTAAACATGGTTTCATTTACATGGATTCCTCCAGAATAGCCTATGAATGGATCATTAGACATAATTTCATATCACAAGATCTACCTATGAACAAAGAGCCTTACCCCTTGTACATTCCCGCTCACATCAATGACAACATCGTATTTGGTGTCCTAGTTGACCCCACAAGTCGTGTGAATGTTATAATAGAGGAGACTCTGCTGATAAAATTTTTGCATAGGGAGGAATACAAGAAGTCAAAGACCACCATACATACACATGATGGAATCTCGGTCCCTCCCCTCGGTTCTATCTACCAATTTGATCATTCTAGAGTTAGATTTATTTAGGGTGAAACTAGGCATTCCATGGTTGGTTTCCATGAATGGAATCCATTTGGTTATAAATAAGTGTCTTAAGTTTTCTCATGAGGGCTCTATGCACATTGTGCACAACACCAGTTACAAACCACTGGTGTCACGTGGGGGCTACTTGTTAGATCACTTTTGGCATGTCTCGATCAGTCCACTTCCTTTGAGGATGGACTTGATGTATCTTGCCTATGTCAAGTATAAGATTGGGGGAATGATGCCAAAGATGACCTATCCACCTTCTTGGGATATTCTATCTTTGTCAAAGGTTGCATGATTGTGCAACAACAAGTTGCCTCCTCCTCTCAAAAGAGGAAGGAGAAGCTTGCTTGTGCCCAAAAGCCTTCCTCTTCTTTTTCTCCATCTACTTCCACTTCTTGCCTTGTTACGACACTTTTGGCTCCTGCTCCCATGCCTCGTATGTGAAGCTTGATGGTGCTTGGTTGATGAGAATCCAAGTTTCAAGTGTTTAAACTTCCTATCTTTCCCACGATACCTAGTCATATTGTTTATGGTAAGGGGGACAGGCCCTCATGGAGTTTCCCTCATGTCTCAGCCTCTACGGCCTCCTACCACTCCCACCCCTTTGACAACAAATGGGAAGAGGCCTACTACCGAGGCACGTGTGTTTGCTTCTCCAGCTGTTGTCATTTCCGATCCTGTGCTTCTTGCTCCTGCTCCTATTGAGAGAGCTGTCCTTCCACCGGAAATGATTGTGGAGGATAATCCTATGGTAGAATAGGAGCCTCCCGCCCCTTCTTTGGTAGCAAATTATAGTTCCTGGAACTGATGAAACCAGCTTGTGCACGAGTGTAAGAAAAAAAGAAAGGCTCTGGGAGCTAAACAAGCTACCTTGTAGAAAGAAGGGGATCCAATAGCTCTTGTTTTGGCACCTTGTTATGCCTCCTTCTACTCCTTCTTCATTTCCACTCACCTTAGTTCTAATTTTGGCTCCCATGGTGAATGATGATGACCCTCACCCCAAAAGGGTGCAGGTGTTCATCGCTCCCTCAATGGATCCCCCACTTCTAATGTCCCTTCTAGACATACCTCCTTTTTCCTAGCTCATGGACATGTCAAACACCATGATGGTGTCCACTATGGCTCTGTCCTAATCTTCCTCACCTTCCCCTTCTTTTGTGGGGATTTCACATCCCCCACTAAAGCATAATTTGGAGGAAAAACTCACTCCAAGTGGAGGTTGGAAGAAGGGATCACCTTCTTCAGAAGGGGTTCTGCTTTGGCTTGCACCGTCCTTGTGACAAAAGTAGCCTCAACATCCCTTGACTTTGTCACTATCCCTCATGATGAGGTTGATAGTGGATTTTGGGAAGCTCCTTCTTCTCCCACCTGATTAACACATGACACTCTAGTTAAGTGCATTCTTAACTTAGCGGATGATGTCCTGGATCTATTAGCAATCTTTGCAAGATCAATGACCTTTACCTCATATGAGTTGAGTGAAGGAGACCTTGAGGGGCCTTCTTCCTTAGCTCTTGTTGTAGGATAGTAAAAGGGTGCTCCCCTCTCTATCCTACCCTTACAGGCTCATCCACCCTCCCCATATAATGATCTAGATTGTGAGAACGACGACCTCTTGGTTGATGATGACTAAGGGGGCTACCTCTTCTTTATCTATAGATTAGATTTGTGTGTGTTGTGTTCCCCCTATGTTTGTCTTTATGTGTTCTTGGAGGACCCTTAATACCCTCATAGGTGCTTGGATACAAGAGTGAAAATGTGTTGTAAAATTCCTCTATATGTTTCATCATTCTTCTATATGTTGTAACTTTTATTTTCAACAATTAGGGACAATGCAAAGTGTTGGGAGAATTTAGGCCTTCCTTCCATGTTGACCCTTTTTTTATTTTCATGTGATCTTCTTCAGATCTGGGGAACTTCAAGGACTGATGATATTTTGTTCACATACATTACGGGTTACCTATAACAACTAATCTGACCTTGAACTACAGAATCCCCCTATTTCTTGATTTTTTTTGTCTCTACTTGTCTCTTGTTTTCTTTATCTTTGCTTTCCTCTCTTTTTGTTTTGTGATGTTGTCCCTCATGTGTGCGACATTTCCATGTTTAGATCCCACTATGTCTCATGGGCCACAACATCACTACCTTTTATTTCTTTCCTTAGGATGCCACATGCTCCTTTGATTCACATGCACCATCCTAAGGGGGGACTACTACTTCGATTTTCAATAAGGTGTATTCGGTGGCCAATGAATCCCTTACTAAAAATCTTTCATTTTTCAAAAATTGCATTCTTTAACAAGGCCTCCTTCATGAAAATTTTATTTTGAAAATGAATTTGTACAAAAGAATCTGAAATCTTTCCTTCGAAAAAGTACTTTTTCTGATGAGGAAGTCTAAAAACCTAACTTTGAGAAGGAGCATTCTTTTTATTAGATTCGTTGATGAAAGAGATCTTTCAAAAGGATTCCTTGATGAAATAATCATTTGTGAAAAATTCTATACTTTTCAAATGGAGTTTTCCTTTGCATGGGACCCTTGCTATCTTGAAGGGTTCCCAAGGAACCCATTTGAAAACTCTTCCTTCAATTGCTCACTCTATGATATGTCTTCCTGTTTGAAATTTTCCGCTTAACATATTTTGTCTGCATCTTAACATGTTGCTTTGTAGAACTGAGCACCTATGAAGCCACTTTTGCAATCAAGCTTGGAGGACCGAGCACCTCCTCAAGCTTGCCTTGCAGGATTGAGAACCTATAAGGGCCTTTGCATCAAACTCTTTAGGATCAAGCATTTGGGGAGTCCTTTCACATCAAGCCCCATATGAATGAGAACCTGTGATTCCCCCCTTTGAAGGATTGAGAACCTGTGAAGCAATTTATTTCTATAGGATCAAGCACCAATAGAGCCTTTGTTCATCTTCTACAGGATTGAGCACTCATGGAGAGAATTTTGTAGGACCGAGCACCTGTAGAGGCTTTTGTTCAATTTCCATAGGATCGAGTACTTATGGAGAGATCTCTCTCTCTTTTGCAACAAGGTTTCTCTATGGGATCGAGCACTTGGAGAGCTACCTGTTGTGTGTCTCTCAAGGGTTTAGGTATATTATCTTCAACCTCTTTATACTTTAAATTGCATTCACACCAACACGTATGCTCACTAAAGTGGAGGAAAATGTAATGGAGCAAATTTGCACCCTTAGGAAAATTCCTCATTTACATCACCCTACCTTAGAAAATGAAAATACGATGATGCAATTCCACACCCATCACCTTTATCCATCCATTTGGTAGCTCATTTCAGAGTTGGTGGAGGAATCCCTGTTAGGGATGTGCACATGTCACACAAACATTTGCATGTCGTACTATCGTCCTAACATGATTCTTGTGTCTAGAATCCACAAAGGCATTATGTTTCTCCATTGGTGACAATGTGTAATGTATTTATCTCCCTTGACCGATGAGAAAAGAGTCTTTTTCCTCCCTTTTTCCGTTCAAATTCTCTATCTCTCCATTTTCACTCCTTGATTATACTTTAATCTCTTCATTCTTCTTGATCAATTCACTCACTCTTAGCTCCATTCTCACACTTTCAAGCTTCTACATCACTCTTTTGTGACTGCAAACTATTGGTTCTTAGCTCCTATACTCCATTTTTTGCAACAATGTTGTTGTTGGAGGACTTGCAAGCTCTCTCCTCCCACTACTTTCCTTGAGCACTCATAGTTGTGGAGGTGGTATTGTATTTTACTATTTCTTTTTACATCACTTTTTGTATTTGTGTAGCATGCTTGTTGTTGGTGATTTCTCTTAGCACTATTTCCTTTTTGTTTCTACACCATTTTCCATACACTATTGCTATCTAGATGTTCATAGAGGTTGAAACACCAAAGTGGGGGATTGAATGAGGCAATCCTATAAGAATAACACTAACATTTTCCTTGGTCTTGTGAGTGTAGGTGTTTTCATGTCGAGCTACTTAAAGATTTGACTGGTAGGTGGAAAGGTCCAATTCATTACCCTCTCTTTGTCAATTCTAGCATAAATTGGTTGTAGTGTTTCTCTTGTTAAGCTTTTAGTTTTGTGTTTTATAGCATTTGTTTGTAGTATAAAATATCTAGCATTCAAATAGTCAGTAGGTTTTCTTGCATTTTAGTTTGCTTCTTGGACCTTTTTTTGTACAAATGCTAGCACATCCCTAAGACTCCAGTGTGACATTTGTGCTGTCATTCTCACATAGTGAGCTGTTTGGGTTGCAAGCCAAACCTTAGAAATTGTCTCTGCTAACCTCATAAGCATTTAGTTTTAGTAGAAAGAAAGTGGCAGACCATCTGTCCTTCCTTTTTAGCCTTAGTACCTTATCCCTTTCTATTTGTTTAGCAATCTTGAGGTAGTTTAGGGAATCCCGTTGCTTAGAACTCTCTTGTGACTTGAAGTCCGGGGGTGGCAGGTCCCTCTTCTCTACATCTAGAATAATAACCACCTCATCTATGTGCATTGAATAACCCTCCCATGTCTTACTATAAATCAAGATGTCATCAAAGAAAAAAATTATAGATTTCCTCAACTATTTGATAAATACATAGTTCATGCAAGACTAAGATATGGCCAATGCATTAGTCAACTCAAATGGAATGACCAAGAACTCATAATACTCATAACAACACATAAAAGCTATTTTATGCACACCCTCTTCTCTTACCCTTATTTGATGATACCTTGACCGTAGATCAATCTTGGAGTGCATTGCTCTATGAATATTATTTATCAACTCATTGATCTTGGGAACGGGGTAGTGATTCTTGATTTTCTTCTTGTTGAGGGATCTATAATCAATTCACATCCTCATAGTACCATATTTTTCTTGACCAACACCATGAAAGAAGAAAATGGGATAGACCTAGGTCGTATTTGTTCCATATCTAACAAATCCTTAATTTGCTTTTCAATATCCTCGTTGTTCCTTCTAGGATGATAATAAGGTATAGTAATGATTAGTTTCACTCCTTCCTCCAACTCAATCACATGTTGAAAACCTCTATCTGATAGAAATATTAAAGGAATATTGCTAAACACCTTGGCATGCTTATCCAAGATGAATTGGATGTCAACATGATATGATCTCCCATCCTTGACTAAAACTATATTTGTAATAAAATATTTTGCTTCCACTTGATCTCTCCCTCTCCATCATTTTTTCCAAAAAAATTATAGGAGCACCATTGTATAAGCCTTGAAGAACCACCTCCTTCCCTCCAGATTTTAATCTCAACTCCATAGTCTGATATTTTTGTGTAAATTCACCAAGTTAATGCAACCATTGTACACCTGGCCAAATTTGTGTCACCAATTCCAACCACATAAAAATCATCTCACACTCTATGCCTCCCTAGAGTCATCCCAAGATGTTGAATCTTTTTGTTGCATGAAATAGTAAACCCATTAGCTATTGCAACATTGAATCCCTCAAAAACATTTGTCCTCAATCTCATCCTAGTCACCAAAACTTAATCAATGAAGTTGTGAGTGGTCCCACTATTAATCAAGACTATCACTCCATGTATTTGTAATACTAACACAAAAATTATGATATGTGGGTGCTCTTGAAAGAGTGGCAAGTATGCCTCCTGATTATTATTCTTATCCTTTTCCCTCATGCATTGCCTTATCAAAAAAATCCTTAGGCTCAAGTTCTTCTACCTTTGAATCCCAATCAAACATCACCTCTATGTAGTGAACATGTCCCTTTACCAATCATTTGTGACTTGGTTCCCATGGATCTCTATAAGAAAATAATACATTTTTCCTTTGAAGCTTATTTTTTTACTCTTATCTTGCTTGGATTAGAAAGTAGTGTCTTAGGTTGAGGATAAACCTTATGAAATGGTTTCTTATGCTATCTTGATGGTGCACCCTTAGTGTAAAAATTGTTCTTAGTCATTGAATCCTCCAAATTTGACATTGTCTTGATGGTCACTTGTAGAGATACAGGTTCAAAAGCTTTAACCAAAATCTTGAGTAGCTTAGCTAGTCATTCTATAAATAATACAATGAGTCTTCTCTCTATCACATGTGGAACCACAACTAACATTTATTGGAATTTTGCAACATACTTATGCACTATATGATGTTGTCTCAACTAGGCCAATTCCTTGAAATGTATATTCAGGTCCTTGTCAAATCTATCCATAAGTTTGTGTAAAATCAACATATGCGAAAATGATACTATGTCATTGGGTGACCATCCCATGATGCCACCACTCATGAGTTATACCCTCAAAATGAAGAATTGTAAAGTTGATGGATTCCTCTTCCAACATAGGGTTGAGTAAAATATAAGTTCCCGAATTTTGGATCCAAGATCATGCAATACCTTTTTCCCAATCCATCAAAAGGGGGGAAGGTCAAACTTCCCAACTTCTATTGTAAATATCTACAAGGCTATTGTGTAAGTCTTCTATCTAGTATTGGTCCACTCCTAGATGCAGAATTGTAATAATTTGTAAATGATTTTTTTTTTGATGTGTGGATCAAGGCCCATGTATTTATCCATGGAATCATTGATTTCATATGTTATTGGATTCTACTTTTCTACTTCCAATGAAACCTCATTTCTAGGTAAAGAGGTGGGTTGGAAAGGTCTATCTGCTGTTCCAATTCAAGCCCTATAATTATTGGTTGGTTCATTCGAGATACTCCCTTCACTAGTGTGATTTTGTGTAGGTTTGGTGGTATTAAGAGTGTAATTCATTTTTTTTGGTATGATTTGGATACACGCAACTGGTTCATCTATTCCTATTTCTGAATGAAGAAATCAATTTATCTCCCTAATCTGCCATATTTTCCTTATCTCACCCCCCTATTCCCAACCAATCTCTGTTTGAGGGGAATCGAATCTCTTGTTATCCCTTTCTAAGGCCCCCAGATCCCTCTAAATCAGATGCATGCATTCAAAATTATCATTTACAAACTAGTAGGTCTACTACTTTGATACTAATTTAGTATCCCTATATATTTTAGATCTTAAGATATATTGGTTTTAAAAAAAGAACACACATATAACAATTGAAAATAACCTTCAACTAATGCCAAAAAAATGCTAAATAAAGAGATAAAAGAATATAAAATAGATTATATTCAATTGCAAGGAATTATCTAGATCTTGTAAATTTAAGGTTGCAAAACAACTAGATGTTCCTTTACAAAATATCCCTATTTGAGGTAGAATAAGCATGTAACAATATAAAAAAATGGTATAAATTTCACACTTGATTGATGTATCCACTCTTAGCTTACCTAGCATATTTTCTATCCTCAAATCACCTAGTAGGCCAATTCATATTTGTTTCATGACAAACTTTACAATTATTAGGTGCTTAGGGTTATACAGAACTGTGAGTTTACTAGTGCTAGGGTGTTTTTAGATTAAAAAAATTGTTTAGAGGTGCTATAAATATCTTGAATGACCACATAAGTGTTTCTCAGAGGAAACTTGTAGTTAGAATGCTACCCAGGTTGGGGTTTTCTTGTGATTACTCTCAGGATTTGATGCACTAGTAGGAATGTTGTCTAGGTTATAGAAGATCACAATTTATCTCTCCAAATGGTGATATGAATTGTGACCAATGACATAGTATAGGTTAAATACACTTGATCCATATGGATTTGAAGCATACTTAAACCACTTAGTATCAATCCCAATAATATCATTCAATGTAAACAAAGAAGAAGTAGCCATTAAAACTATCATTCTAAAACATGAAATCTTGATAAACATCTACTCTAAGGCATTGAAACTTATCCTATTGGGGGAGTGGTGTTGCATTGATGTGGAAGGGCGATCCTTTCCAAATCCCTTGGATAATATGAGACTTTCCAATCAATTTTATTGGTTAAAATCAATTGAAACTGATAAAAAAGATGAACAAAAGAATGATTAAAGCTAGGTTAACATGATAGAAGCTAAGATGATCAATGTAAATGTATGAAAATCTATTCTAAATGTGCACAAGATTCAAATATGCAAGCACTAGATTGAAAATATGCTAAATGGATGCAACTAAGTTACCATGGAAGCCATTAATGGATGCTCTAAGCTAATAATGCATGTAAATTAATCTAAAATTCCTTTAAAATATAAAACATGGATGCAAGATGAGAGTGATTTTGAATAGCATAAGTTTGCTCTAAAAAGGTGGATCCCTATTCAATAGATGCAAGGTCTATTTATAGAATGGGAAAAAAGGAACTAATGGTCAAGATTGAAAGAATCAATCAATGGTCAGGATGGGAAGAAAATGGAGGCATGGATCATGGATTCCCATCAAGGGTTGAGAATGAAAGTTGATTTTTTAATCAAGGGCTCACAATCATTCAAAGAATCACACTTTCAAAACTTGCACAAGAAGTTTGTTGAAAGTTTGTTACAAGGAAGAATATTCCATTTTTTCAAATGAGTGAAGAGGGAAAGAATATTCCATGAGAATATTCCCTTTTTGGAAGAAATTAGCATTTAGTTAATTAAAACCAAATTTTAATGTGCAAAGGGGAAGGAATATTCCATGAGAATATTCCCGTTTCAAGGAATGAGCAAAGGAGGAATATTCTCAAGGAATATTCTCTTGCAAGTAGGAATGCTAGAATCAATTAGTAATTTGATGATTAAAACAAAGTTTCAATTATGCAAATTAGGGGAATTTAGGATATTCATTAAATAATTATCTTATTTATTGAAAAGGGGTCAAATTGACATTTAATTAAATAATTAAGATTATTTAATTTAATGAGAGGACTTAGGGTGTTAAATTAAATATTTTAATTTATCCAATTTAACAGGACGAAAGGTTAGCATGAAAGGGGGAGGAAGTAACCTAATTAAATTAATCAAGTTAATAGATGAAAATGATGCATTTAATTAAACAAGCAGAAAGATGATGGGATTCAAGGATGAAATAGTGTTAGTATATGAGATTCGAGTGTGTGATATCATTCATTATATTTTTAAGTGTCTACATGAATATTCCCTGAAATTACTATGGAATTGGTTGCACGGGTAGTGCACCTTGAATTTATCAATATGTGGCCTATGACCATTTTAAAAGCTCTAGAAATAAGTGGAAAAATTTCTTGTGATTAAAATCACTCAAATCATAGCACTATAGACTTGAAAGAATTATATCAACAATAAAGTTAGGGTTTTCATCCTAACCTTGTGGTACTGCCAAGGTTTTCATTATTGCAAGTACAATGAACAAACTTAGCTCAAAAAATTTCCAAAATGTATGGTAGGAAATATTTCCTCCAATCAACAATGAGTGCCAAAATTTACCTTCCTAGGAATAGGTCATATGGGCCCAATCTTGGCAGCAATTCTTACATTTATATATTTATTATTTTATTTTATTGTTTGTTAGTTATTATTATATATATGCTAATCTTAATAATTTTTTTTTTTATTATTAATGATTTGAGGTGTTAAGGTTGGTTGAAAGGGGCGCATTACTATATGTATGTGTGTGTATGTATGTATGTATATATGTACATACATATATACATATATATGCATACAAATGTAATGACAAAAATTGTACTCCCTTCTTGGAGATAGTGCAATTTCTCATTTAATCTAGACCTATTTTAGTACCCTTGCATTAATTACCCTTTAATTCATCATTAATAGGCCCCTACGACCCATTATTTATGATCTTGAGGCTTATTTCAACTAAAAACCTGACAAAATCATCAAAAACACTTAAAATTTTAACAACCCACCCAAAAAATCTAGGGTGGGACTCATACGCCACCTTGGGCGTATGAGTCCCCCTAGGTGGGACCCATACACTAGAGGTGGCATATAAGTCCCATTTGGGGCCTTTTTAGGGTTTGAGTGTGAATTCAACCTTTTAATCATTTCAAGATCATTTTCAAGAGCAATTTCAAGATCCAAGCATTAAAAAGTTTTCAAGCATTCTTTCACAAGAGCATTCAAGTTTTAAGAGAAATTAAAGTTGAAGTCTTGGAGCAACACTAAAGTGTTTTTTCAGGTCTTCAAGCTCACTTTCATTCAAGATCTAGCATTTTCAAGGGTTGATCATGGTTGTCTATGGCGAATCATGATGGATTCTAGGTCAACTAGGGAGATGCAACTAGCCATCAAGCCAGGCCTAATGACTTGTTTCCTCAGTGATTCCATCCTCCATTATCACTCTACTTTCAACCTAAGGAAGGTACATGCATCATTATGACTTATTAGAGTGGTTTGAAATCTCTCAAAGTGAGTCATCACATATAAGTTTCCTCCATGCATCTCATTCTTGCACATTAGAATAGGGTTGCATTGCATTTCAAATTTCCTAATCTTAGACACACTTAAGATTAGGGTTTAAATTCCTCTTTACATTCATGTTTCATTGTTTCTATCATGGTTTAATTACTAAACTATGGGTTTGATCAAGGAAAACCCCCCATAAGCAAGCAAACTCTATATTATGTTTTGTAGGTATTTTTACAGATTAAGATCCAAAAATCAGTTTGGAAGGAAAAAGCATAGATTGGAGTACAAATTTGAACTTTGAATTATTGAAAAAGTAGAACGAGACTGATATGCTAGGAGTGGTGTATGAGTCCCACTACAAGCATTTTTCCATATTTTTGCAGATTTAGGATCTATAGTGTCAGAAACCAGTTCCTTCCCAGAAACCCTAATTTGGGTTTGATACGCCTAGACTGGCGTATGAGTCCTAGCGTGCCAAAATTTCAAGAATTTTAGTATTTCAAAGCTTCATTCAGTCTCCTTCAGATTTCCTGGTTCACACATTTCATCTTGCAACTCTCTTTTCTGTTTTAAATACCTTTCTAGGTCATTTAGTGAAAGATTACATCATATTAGGGTTAAACATTTTGATTTGCATTTCATTAGTTTTTCCAAGCCCTAGCTTGGTGGTGAACCCCCCCTTAGTTTACAATTAGACGATAGGATATCCCTATTGGAAGATCTCTTTCTCCTTTGCATACCTTTGGATTGAGATCTCTAGGGTTTCCTTCAATGAAATGATTGGGAAGTGTGTTTGCTCTATGTTCTAAACCATACCAAAGCAATCCCATTTTTTCATTATTTCATTTTGGTGAACCTAAATTTAGAAGATCATAATTATTATTTGGAGTGCATCATCATCCTAGATCTTTCTTGCATTAACTTTTGCATTAGTTAATTGGTATTCTAGGGTTTCTAATTTTTGCATTAGTGAAAGTGCGTATAGCTCACATTTTTGCATCTCAAATAATTGAAAATCATATAAAAATTGCATTTGCACTTAGGTTACAGATCATACAAACTAGAAAGCATAAAAATCACTTGCAATTTTCTAAAAATTTTACAAAAAACCCTCATTGGGACTCATACACCCATATGGGGGATTTAGTCCTAGTACATATTTTAAACTACACTTTGCAACATTGAATTCTCTATTTTTGGGCTTCTGTTTGTTGTTAGTAGCTTTTTGTTTTAGTTTGCATAATTTCTGTTACATTAAAAACATTAGATGAAGCATAATTTAAATTCATTGCAATTGTGGATAAAATTAGATTCTTGCAATTTTCATTTTCAGCATTAGTTCATAGTCCAATTAGATTAGACCACATTTGGAATTCATTAGAAAAAAAATAAAAAATCACCTATAAATAGAATAATATGTAAAATATCTCTTTCCAAGTTAACCTAATCCTCAAGCCTTTTAGTAGTGATGAATTTGATATGTTAGATGAATCCCTTGAGGAATTCATCTCACAAAGTTCATCCATTAAGGCTTGTTATGACAAACCAAAACCAAGAGATGTTAGTGTGATTCAACCTCAACTTATCCTTTACCCACCCTCACACAAACCTCAAACTCAAAAAAAACTTGTTTAGACCCTCAAACCACCTAAGAATAATGTTTTGCAACAATCAAGTCATAATATCATTGCTCATGCATATAACACTATAAACAATTCACAACCAAGACAAACAACCTCAACATCCCTACCTTTACCCAACTCTGTCTTGCCTAGTGCCCCTTGTTTTCCTTCAAATAGTGGAAAGAAGTATGATCTTGTTGAACAACTTAAGAATACTCCTGCAAAAATATCCCTATGGGACTTGATTCAAAACTCACCTAATTATCACACTATGTTTCAAACAACCTTACAACAAGTTGTGATTCCCCCTAATACAAATGCAAGTGATGTGGCTGCTCTAATTAAAGGAATAAATACAGTTAACATAGACATTAATTTTCACCAACATGACCTCCCTCCCTTGGAGATGAGAAAGAAACATGATGCCTTCATGATAATAGCTAGATTCAGTATAACAAGAATAAAAAGAACCCTTGTTGATAATAGCTTATCCCTTAATGTGCGCATTGTAAATCTTCTAGATAGACTTGGTGTGGATAAATAAAAAATTGAACCTAATTCCATATTGATTTGAGGATTTGAAAATATAGGAAAGAAACTGCTTGGTGTGATTACTTTACCTATTAAAGTTGGAAAGGATACCTTACAAACACCTATTCATGTTATGTTTCATGATCTTTCATATAATATTCTTTTAGGAAGATTTTGGATTCATGAGATGCATGCGGTGCATTCGAATCTTCATCCTATCATGAAGTGTGTCTATAACAATAAGGTATACCAAGTTGAAATATACCTTAAGCCTAAAAGTTACTTACAAGTTGAAAAAGGAATGGTAACTCCTCTAAACACATTAATTCCAACATCAAACATATAACCTATGAAAGACGAAAAACAAGAGGTGGAAACAGTGTCAAGATTATTGGATGATGATTGGGGTTCCTTAGAGTTCACACACTTGTTTATGGGGGAATACATAATCACAAGTAGAGAAGATGAAAAGAAAAAACAACCAATGGTGATGTCAGCACATAATTCAGAAAAAAAACTCACAAGCATCTACCTCATATACTCTAGAAGAATACACAAGCTATACAACAAACTTTGATGAGATAGATTATCAACAACCACCAACTTGAAAGAAATGGAAAGACTTTATGGAAAAGGCTATGAGTTCATGAAACAAATTGGATATAGTGGAAAAGGATGTGGAAAGAAAGAACAAGGCATTTGTGTTCCTATAAAACCTAATACACATGAAACAAAAAATGGCTTGGGATATTTCCCTTCTAAGATCATGCAAGCAATGAAAAGACCCTCGCTAAACATCAATACCATCATGTGTAATCCTAAAACAACCCTCACCTTGAAGCATCTAGAATTGATTGACACATCTTGTGAAGCATCATTGGAGTTTTTGGAAGATGATGAAACCTTGAAAGAAATTCTAGGAGTTTATGACAAACCATTTACTCCTAAAAATAAACAGGTTGCATGTGCTATGATTAATACCAAGCAAAAAGCCAGGGAAAAGGAAAGTAATGAGATTGACATGAACCTAGAAGAATACAACCCAAAATTTCCAAAAACAAAGTGCACTTCCTTTAGGAGATACCATGGATATACAGATGGATATTAACAATAGAGAAAAAGTGATTAAGATAGGAAAGTTCCTTGATGATGAAGAATAAGAAGACCATGCAACTTTACTTCATGACTTTCCTAAACTTTTTGCTTGGACTTGTTCGGATATGCTAGGAATTGAACCTAATATTGTAACACACAACATAGTCCTCGCTGAAAATGCTAAACCTGTTAGACAAAAGATTTGAAAGATGAACCCTAAGATATCCTTATTAGTTAAGGCCGAGATTGAAAAACTTCTTGAAGTTGGTTTTATACGTCATATAGATTATTCTCCTTGGATCTCAAACATTGTTGCAGTTGTGAAACTGGACAATTGTATTAGGATGTGTACAAACTTTCGAGATTTGAATAAAGAATCTTTAAAAGATGACTTTCCCCTTCCTAATATTGACATGATAGTAGACTCAACTGCGGGACATGCGTTGTTGTCATTCATGGATGGCTTTGCAAGATATAATCAAATCTTTATTAAGCCTCAAGATCAATATAAAACAACATTTACAATAGCTTGGGGAACATTTTGTTGGGTCATGATGCCTTTTGGATTGAAGAATGTGGGTGCAACATATCAACGAGCTATGACATTGATATTTCATGATTACATACATAAAATTTTGGAAGATTATGTTGATGATATTCTAGCAAAAGCCTTAACTTGACAAGATAATGTGAATTTCCTTTAGAGGATATTTGAGTGAATGTGGAAATACAACATGAGATTAAATCTGAAAAAGTGTCTTTGGTGTAGATAGTGGAAAACTTCTAGGTTTTATCGTATCTCATAGAGGCATTGAGATAGACGCAAAGAAAATTGATGCCATAGTTAACATGCCACCTCCCAAAAAAAATTTCTTAGTTACACACTTTACAAGGAAGAATTCAGGCTATCTGACATTTTGTGGCATCCTTAGTGGACTAGACATTACCATTTACACATATCCTTAAGAAATAAGTTCATTTTAATTGGAGTGAGGATTGTAAACATGCTTTTGAGAGTTTGAAAGATTATCTTGCTACTCCTCCTATTTTACAACCCACAATGCAAAATAAACCATTCAATCTATATATAACAATGCCAACCCATGCTCTAGCAACATTGTTGGCTCAACAAGATGAAAATGGTAAATAACATCCTATTTATTATATTACCTAAACTTTGATCGATTATGAGACATGATACACAATAAAAGAGAATTTTTTTTATCTCTCGTATTCACTACTAGTAAGTTGTGACATTACTTATCGAATGTTGAAACACATGTGATAATGAAATTTGATCCTTAAAAACATATTTTTTGCTAAAACACATTTATCAGGATGCTTAGCTAAATGGGTTATGTTGTTCACTGAGTTTGACCTTAAATTCATTTCACAAAAAGCAATTAAAGGACAAGCCTTGATCGACCAGTGAGCTGATGCTCCTTCCCCCCTAGCATTACCTAATGAAGAATCATTTCTTGATGTGAGTGTGTTGACTATTCAGGAACATGAAAATGCATGGGAATTATATTTTGATGGATCTAAGTGTAGAATAGGCTCCGACACATGAGTTATAATAGTTCTTCCCAAAGCAAACCTATTCCCTTATCATATTGATTAAATTTCCTATTCACGAACAATACTGTAGAGTATGAAGCATTAATTGTTGGATGACTTTGTTAGGGAAGTTTGATTCATTCACCATTGATAACATCCCAAAAAAAGATAATAGACATATAAATGCAATGGCCAACACAACTTCCCTGATATCCCCTCATGATCCTTTAAAATATTTCACATTTGTTGTCCACATAATTATGAAACCATCAACTGATTCTAAAGTAGACGAAGTATTAGCAATCACCATGGAAAGCTCTAGTGAATGGTATGCATCAATATTTAATTATTTAAAAAACTACACCTTTCCTAAGCCAACAATTAAAAATGCTAGAGCCCACCTTTGAAAGCTTGATTCTAAATATATAATCCTCATTGATGTGTTGTATCGAAGGTCCTTTGATGGTCTCCTACTTAGATGCCTTAAATAGTCTGAAATCCCCATAGCACTTAAGGAAGCTCATTCAGGTGCTTGTGGAGGACATTTTGGAGGAAGATCATTGGTTCAAAAACTAATTCATATAGGATACTATTGGAGGAACATAGAACAAGACTGCTTTGCTTATGTTAAGAAACATCATAAATGTCAAGAACATAGCAGATTGATTCATGCTCCTACTTTTGAGCTCTACAAAAAAGTTCCTATTTGGCCCTTCTCAGTGTGGGGCCTGAACATCATTGGAAAAACATCACCTCCTCCCTCCACTAGACATACATTTATAATTATTGCAACAAATTATTTCATGAAATGGGTAGAAGGAATTCCACTTCGTTCGACAACAACTGATGTAATATGTCGTTTCATATTGGAACACATTATTGCTCACTTTGGACTCCATTTTAATTTAGTTTTGAACAATAGGACACCATTTAAGAATAAATACGTGAAGAAATTCTTAGAGACGTTCAATATACAACATCACTTTTCAACACCTTAATATCCACAATCCAATGGTCAAGCTGAATCAACTAATGGAACCTTGAGAAAATATTAAGGAAAACAGTAAACAAACATAATTAGAATACACTTAGACATTTGGGGTTGATCCCATAGTGCAACGGTTAAGTTGCAAGGGAAGAAGTTGGGTTGTGTAAGGTTTGAATCCCATGGTGGAGAGTGGGAATGTCGTAGGGAGATAGCGGCAACAAGGTCAACAAAGGAAGTAGCAGTGGTGGATATGGTGGTAGTGGTAGTGGATATGGTGGCAGGCAATGGGGAATGGCAAGGATGAGGTCACTCGAATGTGGCCTCATTGGTTCATAGATCTAGTCAAAAGTGTTCCGGGTGCTGCCCCTTAGTAGTGATTCATCAAACAAAAAAAGAAGAAGATTGGCATACAAAACTAACATATGCATTATGGGCCTATCATATGAACATTAGAGCATCAACCGAAAGTACCCCTTATAACCTCATCTATAGAATCGAGGCAATAATTCCCTTGGAGTTAGAAATCCCTTCATTAAGAATCTCTCTTTAGGGAATTATTGATGAGAATACTTATAAGGAACAATAGTTGCATCAACTTGAAATGCTTGACGAACAACGCATCAACACTATTGAGTACTTTCAGGATTATTCTAAAAGAATGCACTATATTTACAATCATAATGTCATACCTCATTCATTTAATAAAGGAAATTTGGTGTTATGCGAGAATCAATGTAATGTCAATGTTGATCTGATGGAAAAAGGAAAATTCAGCCCTAACTAGTTAGGTCCTTACATAATCGATGAAAATTATGGATTTTGAGCATATACATTAATAGAAATGGATGCCTCTTAAGGGACCTATAAATACTATGAATCTATGTTGGTATTTTGTCTAATATTCTTGAATAGTATGAATGATAAAGCAGTGGTGTTAGAGTTAGTAGACAACATTCTATGTGCTCTTGCATTGCTTTGTTCTTGACAAATAATTATTTGTGTGTCTTGAATACTAAAGTGATTATTTAAATTATCTTTTAAATGATTAATTTAGGTTTCATGCTATTCAAGTTCATCTTGTGTCTTATGTTAGATTAGATCCTTATATGCATTTAATGTTCTATAATTAGATCATAGGTGCATTTAATTTAGCATAACATACTTAATCACAATGTTGCATCTAATAGAAACTAGAACAAGTCTTAACTAGATCACATAAAAAAATTTAAATCATCAAGACATTTATTCAATCATATTGCATTTAACATTAAACACATAAATAACCAAAAATCAAATGATCACATATATATTAAAATTCAATGTACATGTCATCCATATATACAATGCTAATGTGGTCTATGACTACTGGATCCCTCAGGATCTGGGGATTGAATCTATCTAGATGCATTATATCAAGAGATGGTGGTATGCAATCATGATCATGAGTTGGAAAGTACATCCAATGCATAGTATAGACCATGAGCCCAACCAATAGCCTCCCAATGATCCTCTGCTGGACGATCTCTCTCTACCTGTAGTTTGGCTGCCTTTGACTGGAGTCTCTTGACCTCCATTGGGGCTCAAGATGACTGAACCTCCTCATAGGTAGCCTTGGCTTGGTGGGTTCACCTCCCAAAAATCTCATATTCCCTCTGCGGTATGATGTATGGCTCGAACAACTTTGGATCCTACTCCACGATGGGTGGGGGCACATAATCTGTATTAGCAACATCCTCATAGATTGATAGAGGTATTATCTCTGCAAAAACTTGGCGATAAGGATCATGTAGGTCTCTCATAGCTCCTGCAAGATAGAAATCATAAATATAATCTGTACACATCATGATATATATATGGACATAAAATTAAAACATAAAGCACAAACATAAGTATAAAGCATAAGAGTAAATAAAATATCATCACCTAGCTCTTCAACCGACTATGTAAAGACAACCTCATCATGTGTAGGGGGCATAGAGGATGTGCTAGCCTCTCTGTGACTATAGGTGCTAGTGCGTGCTGCAGCTATTGACTGTGATATAGTCACACGAGTGGGAGCTAGCTCTCTCCACTCATGGCTAACTGGATCCTCATCTGCTATATCCTCACCCTCACTCATTAGCCACTCCTCATCCTCCTCCTTGTCTTCCTCCTCATCCTCCACCTCTTGTCCATCATAATCAAGATTTGCAGCCTCATCATAGTCCTCATCTATCACATCTATGTGAATAAGTCTACAACCCTGACCCTTGTCTCCTAAGCTCTATCCTCCTCTTCATCTCTCTGATCTAGGAGTGGTCTTGCATCGCCTATCGGATCATCCATCAAGAATACAAGAGCTGGTCGTGCTACTGCCCACCACTTCCTCGTACGTATCTATGGAACCAATGTCATCAGCGTTGGAAATCGGGGGCCTATCATGATCCTCATAATCTAAGTCACTATAGACAACATCATCAACATTGAATCGTCAGTCCTCTGAGAACTCCGTACTGATCGTCTGAAGAAAGGTCATGCCTTGGGTGGTACTTGTATTTATCCAAACTATCGCATGACATGATCGTAGTAGAAAGGTCATGCTACATAATCATGTTTGCCTATCATAAATCTGTCTATCTATAGTCTCCTCAACTAATGGGTCTCATCTGACCATTGTGGTATAAGATGGTATGGTCTCCATAAGATCTCCTCATCCAATTGGTCGAATTTGACCCTCCAAAAATGCAAATCTCTATATTTCCATAACTGCCTCAATGGATAACTGAATGTGTGAGGATACCCTAGGCCTGATGTACATGGAAACCCTATCGGCCTAGTACATGTGATATGATCCAGGCACCACACCTGTAGTATCATACAATGCACCATACTATCAAGCTCGTGGAATGAAAATCACCCTAGATCATAATATAGGTGTGTAAGGATACTGCTCCTCCAGGTGCATACAGTCCTCTACCCTGCCATCTATTGAATCATGTGAACTAGTCCTCCATTTAGATGTGCTCCCTGACCATCAGGGATGAGTACTAGTGCCACATGGTGAACATCATAATCCATATCAGAAGTGGAGCTCATGAATATAGTAGCCATGATAGCTCCATCCGCAACCCCACGATATCATCATGAATTAGACCTACAAGATAGTACTGTATATCGTATTTCATCTTGCAAAATGATTGATCCCCTAGAAAACAGACCCTCTCACCTCGAATTGGAACTCAAAGGATGCGATGGACATCCTCTTAGGTGATCGTCATCTCACATTTTGGGAGATGAAATATGCATGTATCTGCATCCCACCTCTCTACCAATGCCATCAACATAGCATCATGGTACCTCATGGGGGCATGAGGTATGCCTAATACAATCTAGTGGTATGTATTAACTATGTATCCTCCTTTGATAAAGTCAAGGCTAGGTCTTAGAGGTGACAAATTTTTTTGCCACTAAGACGTCGCAATCGAGGAAGAATCTAACAAAAAATTAAAAATATGTCCTATAAGCATTCTAAAATCTTAAATCTATACATGAACAATAAAAAAAGTGTACTAAAGTTGTTCTAGTGTACTTTTCTAAGGGTCATAGACACTTTAGTTCCCCTTTGGGACACTTCATGAAGAAACAAGAAACTTTTGGAAAAAGTGGGACACTTCGCAACAAAAAGGGACACTTTGCAACAAAAAGGGAAACTTCGTGAAAAAAGGGGACACTTTATGAAAAAAGGGATGCTTTGCAAAATTTTCTTCTAGGGTCCTAAATCTACCTAAAAATGCGTAAAAACATAAATTAAATGCATACAGACAAAGCTAAGGTCAAAAAATCAACTCACCTAATACCGTAACTCGCCGTGGGCTACCTCCTCTCACAGGACATCTAGTCTCGGGGGCTCATACTCTCATCAACTCAACATATTTAGTCACTCTACATCAAAGTCAAGCTGCAAGAAGGTAAAAGACAAAATGAGTAGAAATTACTTCACTTTTTACCGTTATATATGCTAAAATTAAGGTTTTTACTATATTAGGGTTAAAAAGTGCTTTTCATTCAAACTAGCATACCGAGGGCTAGAGAGCTTTATTTTTGACACCGTTTGTTGCATTGGAATAGTGATTCTACTCTTGTTTTCATAAAATGTTTATCATCATGCAGTATGGTAATTGGAAATACCCTATGATATGACTTACCTTATTCGATGTGGTTAGATTACTACCTTGATTCCACCTCCATAAAGTAAGAAGAATCAAGGGGAGGCATACATCTACCCTCGAATTTGATTTCTAGAAAAAGTTAGATAAGAGAATTTTTGGACGACTAACAAATTTATGTTGCAGGATGTGGTTCCTAACATTTTGGTTTTGCATATAACTACAGTAGGGGCTTTATCCTCTTGCATTATGAGTATCCTTTTTTTAAATTAAGTTCATTGTTTGGATTCCTTTAACTTACATATGCACATAGAGTCATATGGGTGCTAAAGTGGGGGCTAGATGTAATGACATAAATTGTACTCCCTTCTTGGAGATAGTGCAATTTCTCATTTAATTTGGACCTATTTTAGTAACCTTGCATTAATTACCCTCTAATTCATCATTAATAGGCCCCTACGACCCATTATTTAAGATCTCGAGGCTTATTTCAACTAAAAACCTAACAAAATCATCAGAAACAATTAAAATTTTAACACTCACCCCAAAAATCTAAGGTGGGAATGATACGACACCTTGGGCATATGAGTCCCCCTAGGTGGGACCCATATGCCAGAGGTGGCGTATGAGTCCCATTTTGGGATTTTTTAGGGTTTGAGCGGGAAATTCAACTTTTTAATTCAAATTTTTGATTGATGTCAGCTTTTGAGATCTAAATAATAGTAAATTAGGTGTAAATGCCTATATAAGAAAGCTTCTAAGTCCTTATTTGATCTAAGCAAGCATTTTCAAGGGCAATTTCAAGATCCAAGCATTAAAAAATCTTCAAGCATTCTTTCACAAGAGCATTCAAGTTTCAAGAGCAAGCAAAGTTGAAGTCTTGGAGTGGCACTAAAGTGTTTTTGCAGGTCTTCAAGCTCACTTTCATTCAAGATCTAGCATTCTCAAGGGTTGATCATGGTTGTCTATGGTGAATCATGATGGATTATAGGTTGGGGAGATGCAACTAGCCATCAAGCCAAGCCCAATGACTTGTTTCCTTAGCGATTCCATCCTCCATTATCACTCTACTTCTAGCCTAAGGAAGGTACATGCATCATTATGACTTATTAGAGTGATTTGACATCTCTCAAAGTGAGTCATCACATTCAAGTTTCATCCATGTATCTCATTCTTGCACATTAGAATAGGGTTGCATTGCATTTCAAATTTCCTAATATTAGACACACTTAAGGTTAGGGTTTACATTCCTCTTTACATTCATGTTTCAATGTTTCTATCAAGGTTTAATTATCAAACTAGGCGTTTTACCGAGGAAAACCCCCAATAAGCAAATCAACTCTATATTCTATTTTGCAGGTATTTTTATAGATTCAGATTCAAAAATCAGTTTGGAAGAAAAAAGCAGAGATTGGAGCACATATCTGAACTTTGAATTCTTGAAAAAGAAAAACAAGACTGATATTCTAGGAGTTGCGTATGAGTCCCACTATAAGCATTTTTCCAAATTTTTGCAGATTTACGATCTATAGTGTTAGAAACTAGTTCTTTCCTAGAAACCCTGATTTGGGATTGATATGCCTAGACTAGCATATGAGTCCCAGTTTGCCAAATTTTTAGGGTTTTCAACATTTCAAAGCTTCATTCAGTCTCCTTCAGATTTCCTGGTGCACACATTTCATCTTGTAGCTCTCTTTTCTATTTTACATACATTTATAGGTCATTTAGTGAAAGATTGTGTCAAATTAGGGTTAAGCATTTTTATTTTCTTTTCATTAGTTTTTCCAAGCCCTAGCTTGGTGGTGAACCCCCCTTTAGTTTACAATCAGGCCATAGGAAAACCCTATTGCAAGATCTCTTTCTCCTTTGCATACCTTTGGATTGAGATCTCTAGGGTTTTCCTTCAATGAAATGATTGGGAAGTGTGTTTTCTCTATGTTCTAAACCATACGAAAGCAATCCCATTTTTATTCATTTCAATGGATATACTTACATACATACATACATACATACATACATAAATACATACATACATACATACATACGTATGTACATACATATATGCATATATACATACATATACATACACATACACACACACACATATATATTTAAAATATAGGTAAGTTATAAATACAATCATATATATATATATATGAGTTATAGATACAATCAACCATATAACCCCTAAACATACATACATACATATGTTAGGTGGATAATTGCGTGTTAGGATTTTTTATTGGTGATAAACAAAAATGTTATGTACTCTAGAAATTAGGATATGTTGTTTAATATTACTAGCATGAGCTTAATTTCTATCTAATAAATAATGTGTATGAATGAACTTTGATTTATTTATAAGTTTGCATTGATTTATGTATGAGTTTGAATAGAGGTATACTCATGTGGGTTCAATTTGTTACTTGCATGTTTGATTTTGACTCCAAAACATATAAGACGATATTATAAATTAATGAATCTCTTTGGGATAATGTAATAAGATTAACTAGACAAGGTATCAAATCTTAGGACCATATGTTTTAGATCAATTTTCTTGTACCCTCTAATGTCAGAATGCTAAATTGAGAGAAATGCATGAGTTGACATCTTAAAATCACAACTAGGGTTGTGAAAATAAATATATGAGGGAATAACAAAAACATTTAATTGCTCTCTTAGTGTAGCTTGTCCCACTCATCCAAAGGTGATCATTGAAATTGTAAATCCTATGACTCATTTATATATAATCTTATCATTCCTCCAATATGGCAAGAATAAGGGAGTGTGCTTTTCCAAAAGAAGTATTCAATCGTATCATAAAGTTAGCCAAATTTTATACTAGCATGCAAGTGTTAGATTCTAGGGGCTAGCCAATTTATAGGGTTAGCTAGCTTTCACTAGTAGCATGCATGTGATTGATGTTAGGATCTACCCATCTCATGAGTTAAATATTCAAATTGGTGTATTAGGAGTGTGTGTAGATCTTGTGTTGTGTCTACTTAAGGTATGATTCTCAAGGTTTTGTTATTAAATTAGTCTATGTGATTGATAATATAGGCACTATTCTTGGGTCTAGGGTAAGACCATAGAGATGGTGCAACATATATAGTTGTATGATAGTGCAAATGATTAATGGGCATGAAAATATTATTAATGACTACTTGTGTTGTGTATAGTTACACTTATGAACTTCTTAACTTGATGCCAAGTAGTACATGTGATGCTTGTCTCATCATCATAGTTGGCATTGATCTCCAAAAAATGGGAACCAAAAGTTGTATGGAATGCACTTACATTCCTCTTTCCTACTTGGATGTACTTAAGGAATGTTAGTGAACCATGTAAAGAAGGAAGATGATTTCATTAAGGTTGCAACCATTTCCCTTTTGCTAGCTATTTTATGTGTAAGTATTTGATGTATGTATAAGTTGGTCCCTATGTGGATGGTGTGAATAAAGTCTTCTATTTTTACATGTGAACTACAAGGTCTTTGATTCATAGGAAGAGATATGTAGGTAGGGAAATCTTGAATGAAACCTCAAGGATTAGCTCTAGGTTTAGGGATTTATCTTGTTGCATGAGCTTATCTTACTCAATGCAAGATTGTACTTTTATGATGTAGAGCTACTACCCTTTCTACATGGTGAGTAAGGTTGTGAGAATACATTTTCTATTTGGAAAGAAGGTTCTTGGTTCATCAAGAAGATATTGAAGGTGTAAGAAAATTAAAAAATGGTAGTAACTAGGGGTGGTTATTAAAGTGTGCTAATTTTGTAAATTTTCACTACTTATTACCCATGTACTAAAATTTTGTTTCTTTTTGTAGTACCATTTGCTTTAATTTATCCTTTCCCTTGGGTGGTTTCCCCACCACTATTTAGACCTATTTTTCATTTTCAAGTATCTACAACTTTACCCTTTTGTTAAATATTGTGATCAATTCAATTACTTAGAGGGGTGATTGAACAAGAAAAAAAAGGAAACCAAAGTGGCAATAGTAGCAACATAGGTAAGAAGGGAAGTGTGGCTTAAGGCCATGTTGCTAATAATCTATGCCTAATTACATCCTCTAGCTTAGTGTAGTTTGAATAGATTTTTTCTCAACAAATATATACCAAAATGACAACTTGGAGGAATTGGATGAAGAAATGAGCCACACAAACACTCACACACATAAAAGAAAAAATGCATAACTTTAAGGAAAATTTATGGATATAAACTTGGATAATATAACTAATATGAGTGGAACAAGAGATTTAAGGTTTCATAAATGGTCTAGCATAAGAGAAATCCATTCAACTACATAGCTAAAGTAGTTATTTACAAATATTTGGAAGATAGTTAGAGATGTTGAAGCATCATTGGAGGAACACAAGGAAGAGATGCAATAATTGTTTTATCATTCTTGTGTACTTCCAATGGATGTGAAGGCCGAATGTGCTACATATTTCATGTATTTTTGTTTATGGCTGACCTAATTTATATTTACAAAGTGTGAAGATGATGTTAATAGAAGATCAAAGGTGTGAAGACAATTTGGGACAAGGTTAAGCATGTGTTGGTATTTGCAAGGCCTTTTCCTCTTCCTTGTGTTGCATGTAGTCCTTTAGGTCTTTCCCTCTACACGTTTCATGTTGTTTTCTTTATCTCTAACCAACTTATAGATGAAATATTTTTGTTGTATATTGACATGTGAAATGTAATCAAGGTAATATCATGTATAAATGGTAAACCCAAATTGATCTAGGGAAAAAGTAATGCGAAAAAAATGATGACTGTGTAAGTGATTGAAAGAGAAAGAGCAATTGTTGTTGATCCTATCCGATTTCATTTTGATCATATCCCTGTGATTAGAAGGCATCTGAAGAAGTGTGCTTAACTTTTTTCTAGAGGAAGTGAGATAAAGGAAATTTATTCTTGTTTGTTGAAAGCAGTGAGCTCGTAGGTAGTTGAGAAGACATTTGAAGAAGTGACAAAGAATAATTACAATCATTAAAAGAGATTAAGCTTAATTGTTAGTTTCAGATAGTGGAAGGACTATTATTCTATAATCACTCTTGAGTGTGTTCTTAGATCAAGGAGTTGTAGCTTCCTTGGGTGTAACCCTAAAACCATAATTAGGGAGTTGTAGCTTCCTTGGGTAGTAGCCCTAAAACAAAGTTATAAATGTTTTTCATCTTGTGAGGTTGGATTATGATAGTAGCTCCTAGTAGCTTTTCTCACCATAGTTTTTCCCTTGGGTTTTTCCATGTATATCTGGTGTTGTGTTGTGTCATGCATTATCTTCTTCTTTCATGTTCTTGCTTATGAGATAGAGTTTAAAGTATCTATTTATTTTAGAGGGTTTGAGATTTGATAGAATATTGATTCACCCCCATCTCAGTATTTTGGTGTGTTCAATAATTGGTATCAGAGCCAAGTTCCTTAGAAGAAGTCTAATAGCTTGAGGAATATTTGGGATGGCACAAGAAGGGTCTCATAATGTGCCTAGGTCTGATGGAACCAATTTTACTTTTTGTCAATTTAGGATGGAAACCTATCTGACCTCTTTAGGGTTCGGTGTTTGGAAATTAGTCAAGGATGGTTATACTGTTCTTGCTACTCCTCTAACTGATCCAATAGAGATTAAGGCCTATGAGAACAATGGAAAGGCTAATAATTCTATCTTGAGTGGGCTGGAAGAATCTGAACTTTAAAAGTAATGCATTGTGAGTCAATAAAGGAGGTCTGGGATAAGCTTACTGGAATCTATGAAAGAGAAATTAAAGTAAAACAATCCAAGTTGCAAATCTATAGAGGAAAGTTTGAGAACCTAAAAATGTCAGAGGATGAAGATATTGCAGGGTATTTACTTCAAAAGTGGTCAATGCAATCAAAGGACTTGGTGAAGAACTAGAAGAATTGGTGGTGGTTAAAATGGTACTGAGATCTCTTCCTAAATATTATAGTCCTAAAGTATCTTCTATTGAGGAAGCTAGAGATTTAGATAACTTTTGAATGGATCAATTATATGGTGCCCTCACTTCTTATGAAATGGGAGAGTTGAAAAAGATCTAAAGAAGGAAGCAACTTTCAAAGCCAGTAAGAAGGAGAAGTATGAAGCATCTACTCAGACCAATGACACTAATGAAGAAGAAGAAATTTTTTTAAGGAAGTTGAAGAGGGGTACCGAAAAGTACAAAGGTAAGCTACCTTTCAAATATTTTAAGTGTAGAGAGATTTGTCATTTTTCTTCTAAATGTCCCTTAAAATATTTTGAAAAGAGAAACAAAGAATCTAGAAGAAATAGGTTTAAAAGGATTCTCTACTCCAAAGAAAATTCTTTCTCTTTAAAGGATGAGGAATCCAGTGGTTTGGATAATGAGGATGAAATACTGTTCATGGATGCTAAGAAGATTGAAGATGAAACTAAAGATTCAAGGGTTGTTTGGACTACTTTTTATGTAAGAGATGAGGCAAACTCCTAGGTGATTGATAGTGGTTGTTCCAACCACATGATAGGGGGCAAGAGAAAGTTTATCAAGCTTGTGGAATGGAATGGAGGCATATTCAAGCTTGGAGATGATACTTTAGTAAAGATCTATGGAAAAGGTACAATAAGTATTGATAGAATGCACAAGAAAAAATATGTTCTTTATGTCAAAGGAATCAGGCACAATCTTGTCAGTATGAGTTAGATGTGCATCAGAGCATACAATATCATATTCAATGAAAGAGGATGTGAAATCAAAAAAGGAAAGTTTGGAAAATTGGTGGCAGAAGGGTCTAGGACTAATGGTGATGTATATATAGTCTAAAGGATGTCAATAGAATAAGTTTTCTTATGTGACAAACACACTTGAATGTTGGATTTGGCATAGGAGAATGGGAAACATCAATTTTGACAATCTTATTAACATTATTTCATCACACATGGTAAGAGATATGCCTAAGATAGTCAAGCCTGTAAGTACTTTATGCAAGGAATGCTAGTGTAGAAAACATACAAGGATAATTTTTAAGTCTAAAGAGTATTCTTATTCTAGACCATTGAAGCTGATTCACACTAATTTGTGTGGACCCACTAGAATAAATAGTCTTCTAGGAGAAAGGTATTGCATGCTTTTTATTGATGATTTATCTAGGATGACTTGGGTTACATTCTTAAAAGATAAATCTGAAGCCTTCAGTAGATTCAAGATTTTCAAATCAAAGGTTTAGAATGAAGTGAATTCTAAGATTAAGTATTTGAGGTTTGATAGAGGAGGTGAGTTCACATCAAATGAATTTAATGATTTTTGTGAAGAACATAGAATAAAGTGGCATCTATATTCTACTAGAACTCCTCAGTAGAATGGGGTTGTGGAAAGAAAAAAATAGGACTATTCAAGAGATGAAAAGGACTATGTTGAAGGAAGAAAATCTGTCCACTGTTTATTGGAAAGAGGTAGTTCATACTGCAGTCTATATTCTCAACAAAGGATTTCTAAGGGTGATCAACACCAAGACCCCATATGAGTTATGGCATGGAAGACCAAAAACTATGAAATATTTTAGAGTTTTTGGAAGCAAATGTTACATTAGAAAAGATGAAGATGTTTTAAGGAAGTTTGATTCAAGGGTTTATGAAGGAATTTTCTTAGATATTTAAATTAGAGTAAAGAATATAGGTGCTACAACAAAATATTGGGGAAAATAGTTGAAAGTCTAAATTTCATGGTTGATGAAGACTTACATGAGAATATGTATGAAATTGAGGACTGTGGATTTGATACACTTCCCTATTTGGGAGAAGAAGAAGAAGATGAAGTTGAAGAAAAGGACTTGAAACCATAGAAAAGCACAGTAAGGCTCCTACCAAGTATGTTCAAAAGGATAATTTAGAAGATTAGATCACCGGAGATAAGAATGAAGCTTGGGTACAAAACAAGAGAAGGATTGCAAGGAAAAATGAACCAGGAATTTTTTTCTTATTATCAAAGATAGAACCAAAAACTTTTGTTGATGCTACCAAGGATGAAGGATGGATACAAGCAATGGAAGAATAATTGAATCAAATTGAGAAGAATCATACTCAGGGAATCGTTCCAAGGCCCGCAGAAAAGAATGTGATAGGAACAAAGTGGGTATTCTAGAATAAGTTGAATGAAGAAGGAGAAGTTGTAAGAAACAAAGAAAGTCTGGTATGTAAAGGTTATTCATAGGTAGAAGGAATTTATTTTGAGAAGACATTTTCCTTGGTGGAAAGAGTGGAAGCTATCAAAATGTTTCTTTCCTTTTCAGCCCACAAGGACTTGAAAGTATATCAGATGAATGTCAAATCAGCTTTTTTGAATGGAGATTTGGAAGAAGTATACATAGAGAAACTTGATGGATTCGGGTTATCAAAAGATACAAACATGGTGTGCAGACTCAAAAGGTATTGTATGGTCTCAAACAAGCTCCTAGGGATTGATATGAAATATTGGACAAGTACTTGCTTCAACAAGGTTTCAAGAAAGGTACCACAAATAGTAATCTCTACTTCAAGACTGAGGATGAAAGAATTTTGATAGTTGTTTTATATAGTGATGATATAATCTTTGGTGGAAATGATGAAATGTGCAAGAAGTTTGCTGAAGAAATGTAAATGGAGTTTGAAATGTCTATGATAGGTGAGTTATCCTTCTTTCTTAGTCTTCAAATTTTGAGCAGCTGATAATGGTATCTTTATTTCTCAAGAAAAGTATGTCAAGGGGATGTTGAAGAAGTTTGGTATGGAAGAAATTTGCAAACCAGTGAGTAATTCTTTGGTAACTAGTTTTCATTTGAGCAAAGATGATGAGTATCCCTTGGTTGATCAGACTCTATATAGAACTATGATAGGAATTTTGTTGTACTTTACTACTTCAAGACCTAATATTATGCATGTGGTATGTTTGGTTGTAAGATTTCAAGCTAATCCTAAAGAAAATCATGTGAAGAGAGTCAAGAGAATCTTTAGATATTTGAATCTAGCACTCTCGATTATGGATTATGGTATCCAAAAGGTAATGAATTTGATCTATGTGCATACACTAATGCTGATTGGGTTGGTTGTGTTGATGATGGAAGAAGTACTAGTGGTGGTGCTTTCTTTTTGAGAATCAAGTTGGTTTCATGGCATAGTAAGAAGCACTATTCAGTGTCTCTATCAATAGCATAAGAAGAATATATTGTTGCAACATCTTACTGTACTCAAGTATTATGGATGAAGCAAACATTGAAGGACATCAAGATAAAGTATGATGAGCCCATTCCTATTCTTTGTGATAATACAAGTGTTATCAATATTTCAAAGAATCCAGTGATGCATTCTAGAACCAAGCACATATCAATTAGGTATTTCACTTTTTGAGAGAAAAGGTTACAAATAAAGAAGTGAAGTTGGAGTATGTATCTACAAAGGATCAGGTTGCAAACATTTTCACAAAGGAACTTGCAAAGGATACAATTGAATATCTCAAAAGTTAGCCTGGGTAATTGACCCTCCTTCTTGCTAGATGCATAGTTGGTCTATTTGTCCAAGGGGAGTAATTCAAGTCATATCAAGTTATTCTGGGAATGATGGGGGATACCTCTCAAGGGAAGCATGTAGTGGTTGTTGTTGACAAGGGGAGAAATTGTGTACCAAAAAGGGAGAGAAAGTCCATTTTCCCTTTGTCCTTGATGTCAAAGGGGGAGAGAATATGCACATCAGATTGGTTTTTCCATCAATGCCAAAGGGGGAGATTATTGTATTTTGGTTGTCATTGATTTCAAAATCACTATGAAGAGTGTTACATTCTAGTTGTTTGGTTGCTAGAGTCTCATTTCTCGGCTAATGATGTTTTGCTCCTGCAGTTTGGAGGATAGCCTTATGTTGTGTAAAATCATGTGTGATCCAAGTTTCAAATCATTTGGTCATCAAAAAGGTAGTTTTGAGAGTGAAAAATTGAGGGTTGTGTTTTCTAGAGGTTGCTTTCATGTCTGTTGGCTTGCGCCAACTTGTTGTGACATGAAGTTGTGAAAGGGATGTATGTGAATGTTCCTGAATATCATGTGATGCTTGTTGATGTTCCACACAATATTTTTTAGATTCTTCGATATAGGTTGTGGTCTGGAATGAATTTTTTGTTAGCTTATGCTCTTGTTGGGGCCAACTAAGGTATGTTGGTGGTGTGTGCCACAAGTTCAAGTGTGAGTGAAGCTTAAGATTGATTGAAGATGTTGTATAGGTCATGCTGACTCATTTGGAAAAGATGCAATTAATTTTTTATCATTCTTGTGTACCACCAATTGATGTGAAGGCTGGCATGCTACATGTTTCATGTTTTCTATTTATAGCCAACCTAATTTATATTTTCAAAGCATGTGGATGATGTCAATAAAAGATCAAAGGTGTGAATACATCTTGGGACAAGGTTAAGCATGTGTTGGGATCTGCAAGGTGTTTTCCCCTTCCTGGTGTTGCGTGTAGTCCTTTGGGTCTTTTTCTCTACACGTTTCATTTTGTTTGTTTTATCTCTAGATGACTCACATATGCAATACTTTTGTTGTAGGCCAACATGTGAAATGTAATCAAGGTAATATCATGTATAAATGGTAAACCCAAATTGATCTAGGGAAAAAAAGAATGCGGAAAAATGATGATGATTATGTAAGTGACTGAAAGAGAAAGAGCATTTGTTGCTAATCCTGTCCGGTCTCATTTTGATCATATCCCTATGACAAAAGGAATTTGAAGAAGTGTGCTTAATTTTTTGTTGGAGGCAGTGAGCCAAAGGCAATATCTTCTTATTTTTTGAAAATAGTGAACTAGTAGGCAAATAAGAAGACATTTGAAGAAGTGACAAAGTTGAATTGAATCATCAAAAGAGATCGAGCTTAATTATCAGTTTCAGACAGTGGAAGGATTGCCATTCTGTAATCATTCTTGAGTGTGTGCTCAGATTAGTGAGTTGTAGCTTCCTTGGGTGTAACCCTAAAACTATAATTAGGGAGTTGTAGCTTCCTTAGGTTGTATCCCTAAAACAAAGTTGTAAATATTGTTCATCTTTTGAGGTTGGATTAGGATAGTAGCTCCTAGTAGTTTTTCTCACCGTGGTTTTTCCCCTATGGGGTTTTCCACGTATATCTAGTGTTGTGTTGTGCATTATCTTCTTCTTTCATGTTCTTTCTTATATGGTAGAGTTTAAAGTATCTATTTATTTTGGAGGGTTTGAGATTTGATAGACTACTGATTCACCCCCCTTAGTGTTTCGATGTGTTTGACACTCACTAGCCCACATCAAGAAAATGTGGAACCTTGAAGCCTAGAACACTCAACCAATTGGCTAGATTGCTTGGTGGAATAAATGCATTAGGAATACATCTTGCTTCCTTCACATTGAAAACTCTTGAAGTTGACCCCTTTTCCTTTACTTCACAAGTTAGGGTGATAGAGCTTTGTCATCATAAGCAAATTGCTAGCAACCAATCAACTAGAGGTTCTCAAATCAAAGCTAGATTTAATTGAATTAAGGTTGGGGATAGAGATTATGAAGAATTATTTTAATCTCTTAGATCTCACCATACTTCTCATGACATCAATAAGATCAAATATGGTCATAATATCCTCAAATAACTTCTAGATATTTTCCAATATTTTTTCAAACATTATGAGAAAGTATTCACTACCCAAGAGAACTCTCTTGAATGTGATTAGACCCTCTAGGAGTGCCTAATGACTTTCCCCCTCACAAAAAATATTTTATGATCAATTTCTCTCCATTGTTGACCTCAAGGAGGCTATTCATACCATGGCCAATGACACGACTCCTGATTGTGATGACTTCCCTTGCGAGTTTTATAAGGTCCTTTGGGATTGTGTTGGAAAGGACTTGCATAAAGTGTATCTCAAAGCCTTCCATTCTAAGTTGTTAGGAAAATTAATTAATAAAGGAAATATCAAATTCATACCTAACTCCTAAGTTTGGAGATCCAAAATATTTTTTTAACTAGAGGCCTACCACTTTGCTAAATATCTCCTACAAAATAATTTCCAAAGCTTTAGCTTTGAAAGTGTGCCATCTCCTTCCTCAAACTGTGAGGCTTGAGAAAAATAGATTAATTAAACCATGGTATATTTTAGATAATATTATTATAGTTTGGGAAGGTATAGAATGAGCTAGGCACTCTCAATAATAGGCTTTATTCCTAAAAAGTGACTTTTCCAAGGCCTATGACCATATTGAATGACCCTTTATTTTTGCTATGCTTTAGGCTTTGGGGTATGGGCCTCACTTGATTCAATCTACCATCATACTCTTTGCTAATGCCTCAAATTATATCACAATAAATGGTTAGCAATCCAATTCCTTTGTGCTTTTCATGCTCATTCGCTAGGGTTGTCCCTTGGCTTTAACTCTCTATATTCTTGCCACCGAAGGATTTAGTTACCTTTTGGCTCATTCTCTATTTCAAAGGTTGGTCAAACATATAAATTTACCTAATTCCTCAACTTGTCTTGTTAATGACCACTTTGTAGATGATTTTTTCCTCACTCTTAAAGAAGAGGATAAAAATATCAAACATGTCCTTAGATACCTAACTATTTTGTGTAAATCTTTTAGTTTTTCCATTGAGTGACATAAGATTTAATGCTATAGAAAATATTTCTTCCTTATGCCTTTCTAATTCAACTCCTATGATTAGAAATGGATTGGTTATGTAGAAGTTTCTAGATTCCTAGGTATCCCCTTCACCATTTAGGCTTCACAAGTATCCTTATGACAATCTATCCTTGCCAAAATCGAAAAGAAGATGGCATACTGGATCACCAAACCCCTTTCTTTAGTAGGGAAATTTTAGGTTTGTTCTAAGATTATTGTGACCACTCAAGTTTATTATTCCTCATGTTAGGATCCTTCTAAAACCTCTTACATGAAATTTGGTAATTTTTTTTGTGATTTTATTTGGGCCTCCTTGAAAAATTACAAGGGATTTCATAGGGTGGCCTAGGAGTTTTCCTTCATCCCTCAATATTTTGGAGGTTTGGGGATTTTATCAACCTAGTGCTAGGTTTTGGCTCTTTGAACTAAGTGGATCACCCATGCCCTTCAAGGAAATGAAGTGTAGAAAATTATTCTTGTACAAAACTACATTGCCTCTAACCATCCTTCTAGGCATCTTTCTTGGAAGGGGATTGGGCTTGAAACCCTTCTCGCCATGAAGAATGTGGTACAAGTTCAAGGTACTTTTGTGATGAAAGGTATTTGGAGACCTTGGGAAGCCATTAATCCCTAGCTTCTTTGGAGTGTTTTCAAATTCCACGATGGGATTTCCATCAACCAAAAAATTATTTGGTGGTCCCCATTTTGTAATATCATGAACTCCAATTGGAAAGGTTGCCTTGGGTGTGTGCCTTGAGATTTAACAAGAGAGAAATTCAAACTCTACAAGACCTCTGTTCTAGAGCCTCTATGGGACACTTGTCTTGGAATGAAGCTACAACCAAGTTTCACCTTTCTAATTAGGATTGTGAAACTTTTACTACAATCATGTGGGTAGTTCCAACTACTATGGTTCACAAATTAGTATTAATTTTTCTAGGCCTTGGCGGAAATATTGCAAGTGGTGTTCAAACACCACTTTCTATAATTACAAACCATGGCAATGATATCTTTGGCTCTCTCCCCACTTTCCCATGGTTGCCATTTTGAATTAGTGGTGGCATTTGCATTCTCTAGTCTTGATTTGTCAATATAGATTTCATACCATTATGTTGATTGTTCTGGATCCCAAATTGTCCCACTTTTCTTGATGTATTCTTTTCCAAGGCCTTTTTTGGGTCTAGGTTATCCCATTTGGTAGTTCTTAACCCTTGTTACTCATAACTTTTGGCCTTGGATCCATGATTTTTTCAATCCCTTCAAACTATGACCTTTTTCTTTGCACATGGTTTTGTTAGGGAATTGGCCTTGTATCCCTCATAAATTTAACTAGATTTGGAATTCTTTTAGGGTGGAGATTCTCTTCGATATATGAAAAGATAGAAATTTAGCTATTTTTTCCAATTGTTCTATTAATCGACATGTTTCACTTTTTTCTAAAACTATGATATGTTCTAATGTCTTATTGTAGATTCAAGTGCAAGTAAACAAAGCTGCACTTGAGGTGGCACACTTATATGTGCTCCTTAATCACTGTAGAAACACTCATTGTGTGGTGGCCAAAGTTCCTTTGTCTCCCTCTTCCTCCAAGGTCACTTGCCTCCTAGTGGTAGGAGTCTCTATGTTTGAAGTACCTAGGAGACTCATTCCCAGGGTTTTCCCTTGGTTGTGAGAAGGGACTGTGGTTAGCAAAGCTGGTTGCATCTTACTATTTGATGCTCTGCCTCCTTGCCACCCACAAAAGTTACCTCTAGGTGGCCTACTAGTGGTGCTTCTAGTTGGAAAGTGATTCTAGCAAATTCTCTCAATTGACTCTTTCTGTTTTGCTAGCCCATGTTACAAAAGAAGGAAAAAAAAGAAGATAAAGATGATGATGGGTGGGATCCCACCCTCTTGTGAACACTCTAGACCTTGTTGATATATGGGGAGAGTTGGATGACTGGGATCCTCCTCCTTCCCCCTTGCTATTACTTTAGTTGTCTAACAACTTTTTATTTATTTCTATGTTTTAAGCTCTCAACTTTATCTTCGTGTAGATTCTAGAAGTGTGACTTTTTTCCATCCACCATTTTTTTTATGAATATGTGTAATATTATTTTATAAATGATAATCTAAACATCTATTCATAAAAAAAATAACCTTCAAATTTTTCTTCCAAAATAATACAAGTTTTAAAAAATAACCCGCAAGAGTATAAATGTAAATATAAGCGAGGAGAAAACCAAGAAAGTAGAAGAAGTTGATGAATACCACCTCGCTGCTCAACTCAAACCACTATGTATTAGTATTTTGGAATACGTAGGAGAAGCCCGTAATATTATCATCAATTATTAGAAAAGTACCAATGCAGAGTTTGGGGAAGTCCAAGACTAAGGTGGCTAGCTGGACAGTCCTAGGGAGTAGTGGATACCCAATAAAATCTCTCTTGACACTCAAAAGCCAAAAATACTATTGGTAATAGGGAAGAAACTAGTAATGTAAGCTTGTCCGAGAGATGTAGACCATAGAAGAGGGGTGTGAGAGAGAAGCCGTGACTATTCAAATAGAGCTAAAGGTGTTAAAATAGCTTTAGCTGTAGTAGATCATAAGGAAGAACAATATCTCAGCATTCTATCTCTACCTATACGTGAATAAATTGTTTACACCTCTAACATCAGTGACAAATTAAAAGAAGAAAACAATCAATCTAAGAAATCTAGGACCACAACGGATAGATCAATCCCTGAATTTGGTAACTTCAGAGGAAAAAACTTCTGAATACAACACTAGAATACAATCGGTGGGAAAATGGTGCCCTTAAAAAACAAAAAGAGAATGAGAAAGCTGTTGTCAGTAACTCAGTAGACAGTTGGGTTTTTATTATCATTATTTTCTTTCCAGCTATTAACATATCAGTGATCTCTGAATAAAGCACGTCCCAGTTCGCCACTTCACACTATAGCTTAACAATTTGAAAAAACGCTAGCCACCGTTCAATAAAATAGTTTCTTTTAGAAAGATTTTAAGTTTTTCTTTAGCAACTACAAAGGATACGAACAAAAAAAATCTTAGTTTATAAGAGAATATCTAATAGTGGTCATCGATGAAGATTTTGGAAGAAAAATCTACCGACATATATCAATCCAGTACTCTACCGACCGCAAAGTTTTCAAAGTTGATGAAGATAGTTATTATCTTATATATATATTTTCCTTTATATTGTCTCCTCCTGAATGATGCATTGCACCAACCCAAACAAGCAAACAATTCTCCTTTGACCTCCTCCAATGCCCACTCAAATTGCCCAACGGTCCGAAGAAAAGGAGGCATAGTGAGGCATGTGCTGCAGCAGAAAAGCAGAATCATGTTGACACGCGACACAAAGTAATGCATGCCAGTGTCTGTGTGGACCCGTAATGAATCCTTTTTATCCCTGAAGACTATTATATCCTATTGTTTGGTGGTGAAGATTCTAAATGATCACATTCAGTGTTTTGTGATCAATCACCTTCCACCCAAATGCAGGCAATCTCTCCATTCATGCTTACTCCCTATTGATCTTCAAACGTTCCCTCATTCACACTCTTTCATACCACCATTCAGATTTGGAAGCTGAAACTAAACATTATTGATGTTGACTTTGATTATAACGATGTATCAGATATATTTTCTATATCCCACTCATTAAAACTTGTTGCAGACATGCTTGAGTGCTACATATATTCATTTTTTTGGGGACATTCATGTATGGTAAGTCTGCTCATACTTGTGCTATGATAGCCTAAAAGTAAACCACCAGCATTTTGGGCCTTGAATGCTATAAATAACAAATAATGTGTTGCTTGTTCATAATTATAATCAGTTCAATTATGGTTATGGGTAAAAAACCTTCTTTTAAGCAATTTTTCTGTTACAGTTATATATATTTTAAAAACATATATCTTAAAAATAATCTTATATAAATTTTGAAAATATATATTTTCAAGAGATTTATTTATTTAATTTTTTTTTTTTTAAACAATAATATACAAATTAAAAATATAACTCTTATTTTGACTCTATTTTTTTAAAAAAATCAATACAAAACCTTCTTTTGTAAGATTCATGGCACAAAGTGCAAGGTAATTTCTAATGTAAGCATTTCAACCTAATTACTTAAAATGGATCTCTTGACTTAAGTATTTTTTTATGAAAAGGGAATTTATTTAGATATATTAAAAATTTATAAAAGACGAAGATAATACATCACATAAGACAAAAACATTATTTTAAAAAGGACAAGTGAAATCAAAAGAGATTTGAAATGCCACATACATGTTGAATATATGTTTAGTTGAATGTTTTGGTTGGCTAGTTTATCTACTAGATGATTTAGCTTATGAGGAATCTTATGCCATTTGATTTGATCAAAAAGTTGGAGAAGTTTGGAAACTTGAGAGATAACAATGTTTTTTATTAAAAAAGTAGGGTAAAGGCCCTGATCCAAAACAAAACAACAATAAAAAAGAAACACCACCAGGCCACTAGTTCAAGCCAAAACAAGGCCAATAGGCCAACCAAAGAACATAACCAAGTTAAAAGAAAACAATCATAATCCTAAAACCAAAATGGCAAGTAGGCCTTGGAGAGATAGGCACACAGGCCCATAACCAAAAGGAAACAACAAAATAAACCTGAACTATTCCTTTTGGCTACTAATTAAATTCCATTCCTTTTTAAGTAGCTCCAGGTCATTCTTCCAGGGGTCCTCAGTTTCACCAACAGTGTCCTCATTTGGCATGTCAACATCCTATTTATCCTCCTTTTTGTGTTTCATTTTTCTAACTTTTGAGATTCTAGACACCGTTCCAAATATTTCTTTATTCATGATCTCATAAGTGATAGAAATCATTTAACTGAAGCACTATCTAGTCTGTTGACCTTCTCCTATAGGGTATCAATCTGATTCTTGTAATATTGGAGGGTGTTGCTCCCCAGCTCCTCCTCATCCTTCGCGATAACCATTTCCTTAGCATTCGCGTACCCATGGTCCTTATCCATGCCTTCCTCAACCTCCTCCAAGAAAGTATTCAAATCATTCCCCTTATAATCTTTTTCCTCTTCATATTCTTGTTTCTCCTCCTCTGTCTCCTCATCCAAACTTGTCGTGTCATCTTTAGGATCCTCCCCTAACACTACTTCCTTTTTTTTTGGCTCAAATATAGTACGTCCTCCTCTTGCATAGGGACACACTCTTCACCTTATGACCCTTCCTCCTCTTCTTCGAAGGCTAGCTTCTTCCCCTTAATATTTTGATTGGCTAGTTTGGTCAACCTCCTTTCTCCTTTGCCACTACTGGAATCATTTAAATAGCCTTCCTCCCCCTCCCCCTCATCTGAATTTTTTATTATAACCTTCTTGGTTTTCCTTAATTCATCAGGGTCAGAGTATTTTTGATTGGAGCTAGAGGGTTTAGCCCGAGCTTTCTTTTTTTGAGAGAGAGGGTTAGACTATTCTTCTTCAACTATAGGGTCTTGTGATACAACACAATGTTGGGAGGTAGACTTTTGCAAAGCAACAAAATTTTGGGTAGCCAACTCTGGCTTCTTACTAGAGCTAGGGTTAACTTGAAGCAGATGAAGATTTTCCTTCAAGGGTTTGATTTGTAGAGGTTTAACAATGTTCATCGGGCCTGATAGAGGGGTTAAGGAAAAAATATAATTGTAAAGTCTTTGAATTAGGCCTTGATGTAACAAGGGGATGCCCCTTTGGCCCTACACTAATATAGAGAGGAAAGTAGAAAAAAGGGAATATATTGATTTTTTCTTTCCTCCTAATGTGATTTAAGAAAGGAAAGTGATAGCCATACACTATAGTATATCTACCCTCTAATGTGAAATATTTCATAATATGAAAACTTATCAGACCATAGGGAGCTGACAGTTTCTCTTTGTCATAGCCATTTCAAAACTACTTTAGCTTCTTGTCCCCCTCTAAAAGCTATCAATGAAGTGTTGGTAATTCCTGTTGCTTACCTTCACAAGCTTTAAACCCTTACACTCCATACCCATGGCCTTTGTGATAAGTTTTTGGGTAACCTCAAAGCTAACACTCCCAATTGACACCTTGTTGTCCCTCCATGAGCTAAATAATTTTGAGGTGAGGTCATTGTTAAAGCTCTTCATGACCAAAAAAATGTCACCATCCTAGCTTCTTCAAATAGCTTCAAGAGCTCCACATTTTGTTTTAGGGGCACACAAGATAAAGGTTCATATCTCTTCCTTGGTCCAACCATCTTAATTCTGCAACCCTTCCACTTTGCAAGGCAGTCTACAACACAACAACCACACCCCAACAACTACTATCACCTAGGAAGAAAATATGGTTAAAGTAAGCTCTAAAAGTTATATAAGGGTAGTGAAATAAAATAATTTTCATGAGATGAGTTAGACTATAAAGATCCTCATTTTGGAAGGGCTCGCCACTTTTCTTTAATGAAAAATCCTGTAGTTGTCGAAATGAACTGAATCATATGCAAGATCATCTTAATCCTCTAACAAGACCTAGGGCTTGTGTGAACCAAAAGCTCACCTTGCAAAATCATAAAATCTTTTAAAATAAAAATACTGTTAGGGCAAGGAATGATATGATGCCAGCCTAGTGATGTCATATTAATCAATAGGTGGGCCTCCCCTTTATTACACCAAATCAATTTGAGGATGTATCTTTAAAACACACATCTTTTAAATTATTATACCTTTTATCCTTCATCATGTTAAAGCAGCTCCCATAATCAATCAAGTTGTTTTGTAAGAAATAACATAATAATAATAAACATGTGATATAAAACTTTCCCATAATTCATTTGAAAAAATCCACCTTTTTGAGTATCATTCCTAGTCCTCTTCTCACACATCATCATCTTAACATTTAAATTAAAAATTCTTAAAATAGAACCAACAACTAAAACCTCCACCTAACCTTCAAAAAAACCATATAAATTGTGTCTGAACTGAACATTATTCTCATTAATCCCCAATTGATTAATCTTCAAATAATCAATACATAGGAAATCATTAGAGACACACTCTTTGATTCATTGAGGGAAATTTTCATAATTCCAACACCACCACTATAAATAGGAAAGCCCAACATTAGAGGCAACATCTACTACTTTATTCCCTTCCCTAAAAATATGTTGCAGATTAAATTGGTCAAGAATTTCCAACATCCTTTTTGAATCATTGAGAAAATTATTAATCTTACACGAGGCTTCATCCATACCCTTGAGAATATCAATAATAAATTTGGAGTCACCTTCTATGGTGACTTTATTTAAAACCTTTTTCCTTAACCCTCTTCAGACCCCACCAAACAGCTTTCGCTTCTGCCTCATTACTAGTACCCATTCCCAAGCATTTGGCATATCCTTCAATAAAAATACCCCTATGGTCTCTCATTAAACTACCAACAACAACAACAACACATGGGTTACCCTTTGAACATCCATCAAAATTAAGCTTGATCCATCCCTCAGTTGGAGGGGTCCAGATGATCATTCTTCTACTCAAGATATTGGTCTAATTGATTCTTGTTAGATCTTGTTTAATTCTGGGTAGTTCTATTTTATTCTAAGATCCTTATAAGTGGGCATTAATTTAGAGAGACCAAAGCTATTTGAGTTCATATTCTTCTGAATTTTCTATTTTTTGCTCAAGAAAATCTCCATGTTTCTTCTTTGTTGCTCTCTAAATATCTTGTTATTTCTTTATTTCCATAGGTTCCATGAGACAAATGGAGGAATTTTCTGCTAGAGTTCCACAATGATTGGATGTGTCAAAGGATAATGATTCCATTAATTGATCAATAAGGTCCTTAAGATCATAGAGAAAAACCCAATCAAATAACAAAATGTAGAGAACCTTAGACCAAACCTCTCTCACAAAGGGGCAATGAAACAATAGATGAATATACTCTCTAAGGCTTCAAAATAGAGAGAGCACCTGTTAACAAACTAAAATCCTTTTTTGTTAAGGACATTGTTGATGGTCAAAATAACATGACAATGTTTAAATAGAATATATCTACTCAATTTCTCGTGAAAGAGACAACTGATCTAAAATCACCTATCTTCCAAGGTCTCTATAGTTGGTTCTCAAATATGTTGTCATCGATTAGTGATTCATGCAACTGTAATATTCAAGGGGCCTTTGCTGGTAGAATAGTACAAACTGGACAATACAAAGTAATCTAATATGGGGGTTTTAAATAAATAGAAAAAGATTGACCAGAGATTTAGAACAAGATGTGAACACAAATTTCTTTAAATTTAGACATGCAATTCCTATAATGAGCATTTCCTAATTAACTAAAACTGTAGAATGAAGTAATTCATGAAAATTATCATGCAGTCACATCCATCCATAGTGTAGATTCAAGATACGTAACAACATTCATCATCACTTTTTTTTCTAGAATCAATTTTCAACCATAAAATATCACAAGCTCATCACCAAAATTCACAGATCAATAAACAACAAGAAACATCATCCACAAATAACATAATAGATAGTTTTAAATTCGGTATCTTCTATTGATTCTTATCAATTTAAGAGAAATTTATGCACAAAAAAATCCATTGGCATATGGAAAACCATTGTCTATCAACATTACCGTTTAACTAACAAACTTCTGGAAACTAACTATTTGCATTAAAAAAAATTGTAAAATGTTTGACGGTTGCATAAAGCTATAAAAATGAAAATATCTAGTCTTAGGCAACAAATCTATCTTCAATTTTCCGAACTTTAAAATGAGGATAAAATTTAATCTTATAGAAAGAATTAACATCAATTTCTCTTATCAAAAATCATGATCCATCAATTTGGGGCCCAGATCCACAGTTATAGAGGGTGCTTCTAGTTGAGGCTTTGTCTTCACTTTCTGAAATTGCCGAGATGGAAGAAGTACACTTCATTTCAGATTTACCAAAATTAATCTAGAGCTGATTTTTGTTCATTGTTGCTAATCAATGCGCCCCATTCCTGGGCTGCCAAAACTTGACCTAGGGTTAACTATTTGTCAAAAAGTGATCTGGAGTTGCTATTGTCCATAGGGCGCTTGGAACTAGTTTACATTTTTGAATTTATCCCTTCTTCAAAAATATAATTCCTTTTCTTACTTAACTAATTTTAGCTACTTTGGATGCTTTAACTTGATTGAAATATTCTTCTATGTTGCTAAAGATCTGTTGCAAGGTCTTATCTTCATGCGCATCCACCCATTCCACCTTGAACATTTCCCTTTTGAACTCCTTGGTAGTGGTAGTATGATATCTTGCAGTTGGGTAACATTCTTGGAAGCATCTCAAACATAAAATCTAATTTCCATCAGCTTGTCCAGAAGAGGCCCTTCATCATCATCTCCTTCCTTTATAATCTTCTCCAATCTATTGTTCCATTGATCTTTCATTTCTTGAAAGGAAATCAAATTAGCATCTGGTGAAACCTCCTTGCCAATTAGTTCAACAATAATTCCCTTAATGACCTTTCTTTCATCATACAAGTCTTGCTGAGCATATTGCAACATCCTTCTATGCTCCATGAGAACTTTTGTTTCGAAGATCAATATATTCATACATTTATCAAGATAACTAACATCTTGATCCTCCAAAATAGCATATTCAATTACATCAGATTTAGGCACCTTCTTTAGAATTCTCAACTTCTGCATATACCTTGTATATTTATCCTCTTATGTTCCTAACAACTTGACATGTTTTTCCAAAGACTTGACTAGCTCACTTACCTTTGCATAAATTTTAGAAATAGTACTGAAAAGCTCCCCAATGTCCTTCTTAAGAAGGTCAACCCACTTATCCATCATTAGATATTTTCTCTTCATTTCAATCAGCTCATCCACCTCTTTACGGATCACTAAGATAGGAACTTCTGATGGTGTTGGCTCAGAAGTGAATGTAATTAGTTCTTTCAAAAAAAAATCATTTGCCCTACCTAAGCAACCTTGAACTCATCCTTGGCCTGCTTGTCCTTGATTAATCTTGAATTGGTAGTGCTAGCCATAATTTCAATGAGATTTATCTACGTTGATTCCTTGTTTGCTTGCCCAGATTGATAGTGCTTACTTGATAATTTGAAGCTTGCAGCTCCATGTCATCCTTATCAACTACTAGAGTTGCAATGTCTACTACCAAGTCTCCATCATCAGTGATCCTTGTGGAATGAATGGCTTGGGGATTCTTCTTAGGTTTCAATTTGTCTACCTCTTTTATCATATCATCCCATGTCACTGGTTGGGCTTGAACTTGTTTCCTTTTCTCCAAATTTAACTTAAGCCATGTAGGGGAAGCTAGCTTAGTTGTTACCTATTGAGCACTAGGAGGCGTTGATGAAAGAGGTGTAGAATAAATTGTTTTGGACACTGTTTGCTTAAAAGAAGTCCTCTGCTGCTCTTCTTTTTAGATTTCAACACTCTCTCCTATTCCATCCTTTCATTCTAAGCTTTTATTTCTGCTATCTTTTTCATCTCTTCCTCTTTCTGTGCAACTTCTTCTTTGTCACTTAATCTTTGCTGCTCCAACTCCATTGCATGAGCTTCCTCTTCTATTGCCTTATCTTGTTCAAGCTCTCGTGCATGGGCCTCTTCCTCAACTTTCTTCTATGCTTTTGTAACCTCTTTCTCTCAAGCTAGCTCTTCATCCTTCTTTCTTTGTTCCCCTTGTTCATCAACTAGCTCTTCAATAACTTGTCTTTAAACACTCTCCAATATTTCCTTTTTCTCTTCTTCCATTAACACATCCCTCATTTCAGCCTTATCCCAAAGGGTTCCTTCCTTGAATGCTTTGTCCTCTTCTCTAGCTTCTTCCCTCTCAAGATACTCTTTATATTCTGCCCTTTCCTCTTCATGAAGTGGAGTTTCTTTAAAGTTTGAGGGAATAGGTGATTATGTTACATCAATTATGGGGGGCCCTTCTTTTTGACTAACTGTAGCTTCTCAAGTTGATGGTGCAGTGGGAGGGGTATCCTTAGTTTGCATAGGAACTGCAGAAGGACCTTCTTGGAAAAATTCCTCTCCAGGGTACACTGTAGCCAAAGGTTGAACACCAAGACCTGCAACAACTCCTGTAGTAGGACAACATAAGTGACCTTAGCTTGTGCTAAGGCTTTAGTTACCTTCTTCATTGAGATTTCTTCTTCTGTTGGGGTAGGTTCTTCTGTTTGTGTAGTAGTTTTCCTCAACCTCTTGTACTGCCTTGTTTCTGTTGAAGAAGTAGGCTCACTGCTGGAATCTTTCTTTCTTGAGGCCTTAACTCTTGGCTGCTTGAGATGAAGGTTAAGCCATTTCAGACTTCTCTCAACAACTTCCTACAAAATTTTACTTATATTGGTTTCCTCCTCCATCCAGTTAATCAGATCTAAATCCTTGGTGGATACTTGATCCATTTCATACTGAGGATCAAGAGTGATCCCATCATCTGAAGTTCCCTATGGTATATCCTCTTTAACCCTAAAGTCCATTTAGGGAATGGTCAATCTCTCGTACCCTCTTCTTTTGACTTCAAACTGATCTTGCAAATTTTCCCAAAAGTCCTCAAGAAGTGGCCGATGGAGGGGAAATTGTGAAGCATATAGACCATTCGCCTTCCCCTTAGGATCAAAATACTTCTTGGATGTATGAAGCTTGAAATTCATAGATTGAAATTCCTCTATTGCTAACTTAGCTGCTATAGAAGAAGAACAAGAATAAAACCCCAATTGTATTGGGAATGAATGGTAGCCGACCTTGTGCATTACAAAAAAATTGGTATTTACCTCAGCTATTTGATGAGAAAACTCCATCAAGATCCACCTGTCACCACAACACCTTGGTAGTTTGAAAGGGTGCTTGTCATACTCACATAGTCTAATGTAAGTGGATTTGGGGTATTGGATGAACCAACAGCCCCACTCTTGAATGAATTCCATGCCCTCTCTTGACAACCTGAAACCAATGTCTCCCATGAGCTGATTAATGATAACATACAAAAATGCATCATTAACTCTTTTAAAGTGTCTTTTTGATGCCTTCAGCTCCAATTGATCATAGTGTTCCCAAACCTTCTTCTAATTTGGACCATCCTCCATTGATCCCACAACAGTTAACCTTGGAAACTATCCCATTCTTGTAGCACAATAGATTACATATGAAGACATATAAAATGTCTTGGTTTCCCTTACTTTAATCATTTGATTGTGAATGTTATCTAAAATTATCCATTCCCAATCCAAATATTGTGATCCATCTAGAATCAATCAAATAAATGGGAACATCCAATTCTCAAAGGAATGAAAATCCTCTTTTCCAAATTTCCTAGCAAGAAAAGTGATTAGGTCTCTAATATCCTTAGAGAAATTAGACCTTTTGGGCTTAGGTGGTACCTTCTTCAGTGAATTATTTTCCATTTTAAGCCACCTCTTGTTAATAAGCCTTTTATTCCCTTCCTCATCCGTTGCCCACCATTTGAGTGCATAAGCTTCAGTCATAATTTTGGGATTGGAGTGAGGAGGAGGATCAAACACCACTCTAATAATCCCTAGAGTTAAATCTATGATTTAATTTCCTTGTGAATCAATGCACTTCCTTTGAGTTGGATTGTAAGCTTGTGCAGTAGTTAGTATAAATTTGGGACATTGCATAGCAATAAGGAATGTAGCCACATGTGCCAACCCAAAATATGCAATCCTCTTGGCGCTTAGGGAAGCATCTTTTGAAAAAGTATCATCACAAAATTGCTTCAAATCAATATGGCCCACTAGTGTATCAGTGATCTTCATGACCTCAGAACCAAACTTGGATGACACTAGGTTCCCCTGGAACTTGTATTTCATAGTGACATGAAACTATTCTAGTTTTAACCTTTAAGCCCTTGTTCCCTTTGATGTTCCTTCAACAACAACTTCTTCCTCCAAATCAAAAATTTGTTAATACCTATAGCAATGAACTTTATCAGAAAAATAGGAGACATGTAAGGGGTAGATTAGAACAAGCATTCATATTAAATCCCCATTCATTCAAGAAAAAATCCCATTTTACAAGTTAATCCAGTATTTTTCAGGTTTTGGGTTTGGGATAGAACCAAGAACTTGATCATTTTAAGCTTAACATTGAACTATATTAGAAGTCAGGATTAGGGAATACCTTGAACATGAACCTAATATAACACCCTTTCAATACTATCAGACATTGGACTCGAGCTTTAACTCAACACCTATACCAATAGTGGTAAGAGGCTTCAGTTTCGTTTCGTGATCCAATCTTGCAATGTGTTCAAAAATTTGGATTGGGATGGCACTAGGCACTGATACTCTACAAATGGGATTGGTTGAGGGATCACTCTGATTTTCGATCTTGATGAGTTATTGGATGTCGAAATCAGGAAATGGTTTGAGACTAGACCAAAAAAAGGGTAGAAAAAATTCGAGTAACGTCTCGAGTCCCAATCCTGATAAGATATCAAGAGTCAAAATCAGGATGTTGCTTGAAACTGAACCTTTGGAATATAAGTGGGGATGGGTCAACCTCGAGTTTTGATCCCAATGCTATGTTGGAATTTAGAACTGGGATGGCACCAAATGATGGAACTTAAAACTATGTCAAGGGTTTGGTACCCGTTTGAAATCTAATCCCGACGGCAAAGCGGGGATCAGAACCGAGGCATGAATTGGTACTATGATGAGAACCCTTTAACACATTTAGGTAACAATCCAAACTCTAATTCTGATCATAGAAGATCAAAAAATGGGATCAAAACAATCATCAATCATGAAGGTATTTAAATAGATCTAATAATATCATAAAATACACCTTTGGGATCGGGATAATTTTGAAACCCTTCGAAAGATCGATTCAAATTTAAATCACTTTCCACTACACTCAGAAATCAGATTGAGGAAACATGAGTTACAACTCAGACATTGCAATGGTTGAATTTTTAAAGTTGACCAAAGTTTGAAATAAACATGACCTAGGCATTACAAAAACCCAAGGTAAACTAAGGCATGACATGAATAGAAAACCCGCACAAGAAACACAAAACAAAACACGATAAAAATAAAAACAAACAAAACAAAAAATAAAAGAAATGAAAATGAACTAGAGGGTTCGAGGAAAAATGATAATGCACCAAAGGGTGCCAGAAAAATGGAGAAGAAACTAGAAAGAGAAAGAAAAGAAAAACAAGAAACAAGAAACAAGAAACACGAACCGGTGGGAAAAACAGGGACATAAACAAGAAACAAACAGGAAAGCAAAAGAGAAGATGCCTACCTCAAGAAATGCGGCAACGAATCCAACCTCACAGTGAGAAATACAAGATCAACCTCAATCTCCAACCCTTCACTCTGCTTTGGTTTGCTCCGTCGAAACACAAGAGCAATAATGAGTGAAAACTAAGGAGCAATAGGAATAAAAACCCGTTTGTGTGTGTGAACAGGTGGAAATTAATGTAGGGTTGTTCAGGCCTCAAGATTGGGGTGGAGTTCATAAATGAACTGTTGTGAAAACAAAAGGCAAGCAGGAGTCAAGATCAGGTAGGAACACCACACCAAAACTTTCAGCAGGTGCAAAGTTCCAATTTTTTTTTGAAATCCAAACTGACAAAACAACATGACTACTTCTACCCTAACTACTAAGAACTCTTAGAATGCAAGAAAGTAACAAAGAATAATAGAACTGAAATAAAGTATATTAAACTAAGTAAAGAATAGATTAAATGAAATATAGATGATCAAATAAAGGAAGGGAAGGAAAGAACTCACAAACAGCCAAGCAATGAAGCCTCCAACAAATAAATATCTTCAATACCTACACACATAAAACCGAGGAATTTTTTTGGGGTTGTTTAGGGTCTTTCCTCATTCAAACCCCTGTTTCAGTGTTCCCACCTCCATAGACAACTAGATAGATAGATAGATAGAATAACATAGACAAGAAAGAAAATAGACAAGATAATAGACATAATGATAAAATGCATAGAAAAGGGATGTGAGAAATCGTAAGATTCTCAAAGACACAAGACAAGTAAGATATCACTTTCAAGGCTTGAGGAAGCCACATAGAGAGAGAGACAACTGTGAGAGCCAATAGAGTTGTATACAACATTGTGAGAATGTGAGAGTGTTGTAGCAAGAAAGAGAGTTGTGCAAGCTTGAGAGAAAGAGAGACTTAGGGAAAGAGAGAGTGAGCTAGAGAGCTAGAGATGAATGAAAATTCCAAGATGGAGCAATAGAATTGAAAGGATAGATTTAAAAGAGAGAAGAGGAGAGAAAAAGACATTCTTGAGCTATTACAAAGAATCCTGAGCCATTACCACCAACAAAGGTAGGTGACAAGTGGGAACACACTAAAAAATGACCATTTAAATGTTGACATGTTGTGAGATGCTAGCGCAGTGTGTGAATGTTTGCACGGTGTGCTAGTGTTTATACAAATCAAACTATAAAAATATGGGAATGAGGAGGACACAAGGTTTGATGCAAAGTTGACACACAAAGGTAGCTGCTAAAAAGGGGTCGTGAACATCTTGAGAAGGAAGAAGGCTAATACAAGGGCTAAAATGGGCCTACACAAATACTAAGGGAGTGGACACTAAAGTGGACTCAAAAGTGTAGGTGAAATTGCAAGGGGGTGCAATTTTACGATACTACATTTTATCCCTACTTTAGCGGGCATGGTTATAGAAATTTTCATAAGACACAATAAGACATAATCTGATTAGATATAAGACAACACTGATAGGTATGGCTAGCATGGTTAGAGTCCATATGGCAAGCATGCAGGCTTGTGGCTACTACAAACTGCATTGTAGGACAATCACATAAAGACAAGTCTAGTCAATTTTCCCCCAAGATGGACACCAAGATATAAGACATGTCTAGCGAGGCTACCCCCAAGCTAGACACCAAGATATAAGACATCCAGACATCAAGACACAAGGATGTCAAATATTAGAAATAAGACACAAATTATAAGAAACGAAAAAATTCTTTTGAAATAAATTTTCACAAAGGGGTTCCTTCATCAGGGAATCCTTTTCATAAGACATCAAGACACCAAGGGATCCTTTTGAAAGACCCAAAATTTTGTAAGTGATTCTATCATCAAGGAATCCTTTTGAAAGAATACTACTTATTGAAAATTAAGCAAATATGGTAGCCCCCCCCTTAGAATGATGTGTGCTACATAGAGGAGCACATTCCATTCTAAGGAGAAGAAAAGACAGAGAAAAGAGGGGGTCCTCAATAAGGACAGACACCTCCATAACAAGTCACCTTAGCCCCAATCGTATAGGAGGGAACAACCATGCTAGATAATATTGTGTTGCTACCACATAAAAAGTATGGTTGCACATAATATAGTGTACAACCATGAATGACAATGAGCAGGAAAAGCTACGAATGCCACATAGCAGGCAATGACACAATAGAAGGGATGTGTAAGAACCTCATGAGAAGATGCTTAGAATAGATAGGATAGAGATAGACCTCAATATCACTTGTCATGCAAATAAAATATAGGTACATCAATAGACGAAAGAGTGATGACGCCAAAATAAAGAAGCTATTGTATTTTGTCTTTCAAGGCCTTGTATTCACTAGTGGAATGGCCAAACACTCTATGGTATGCATAGAAAGAATTTTTTTCTTTATCATGTATATGAAACTATTTTATGTGTAGGAGAAGGAAGAGTAATTAAGTGGGCTTTGAGAAGCCTCAACAAATATTTTCTTTCTTAGATAAAGAATGAGGTGTAGGAAGCAATCCTTTCTCTTGTGAATAAAAGTTTAACTGCTCACAAGAAGAAGACATGAAGACAATAGATGATAGAGGAGGGGATGGAGACAAATGAGAAGGCTTGTAACCTAAATTGCTTGTAAAAGGGAAAGGTGTCGGTTCCAAAGGGATCTTAACTCCATGTTCTATGCACCCAAGACCATTTCCTTTGTACCCATACTAAGAAATAATATTAAATCCAAAGCCATAATGTGATTGCAACTCCTTAGACGAGGGAGGATTAGTGTTAAGGACATTACAATTATTGTTCAAATTGTCTTGTGTTCCAGAAGAATGCGCACCTTTGATAGCGGGTGTGAATGACATTGTTGGGATGTAAAGGTGGATAGAGTCAACTTTATAATCTCTAATGAAGGATTTTGTAAAGTCTAAGGAACCTCAATCATCACCAAGACATGCATTTTCTTGAGAAGAAGTAGAAGGATCTTTTTCAGGGACATTTGTCTCAAGAGTATCCTTTGTAATAGGTACTACTGGAGTAGACATCAACACATTGGAAGACACTGAAGGGACAAGATTTTTAAGAATAGGTGCAACCAAAGCCTAAACAATATCTGCCATTTTACATAAGTTTACAACATTCAGGGTTAGCCTTGACTGTGACTACTTGATTATTATGAATGAATTTAATAGATCTATGCAAGGTAGATGGAACTACACCCATAGCATGAATATATGGTCTATTGAGAAGAAGATTATATGGTAATTTTTCTGACATAACATATACAAGGGTGGGTAGGGTAACAATTCCCAACCTTAAAGGCAATATTATCAAGCCTAAGGCTTGTTGATCGGTATTATTGAATCCATGAATGTACAAAGAAGTAGTGAGAGAAGTTGAATCAATTTTCATTTTAGGCAATAAGTAAATACTACATGTACATTGAGCATTGAACTGATGTCAAAGAGAGTACGTCTAATACTAGTATTATTAATGTTGACTATAATCATTAGAGGATCCACTTAATTTTGTTCCTTTGGGGGTAGTTCTTGTGGATAGAATGTAATATTCAACGAATCAACATGAATATGAGCTATCAATGCATTAAAATTTTTCACCCTAGCAAAAGAAGGCAAGAGAATCTTTTGCAAAGCTTCCTAAAGCATACCTTGGTAAACCAAAGCAATCTTAAGCAAGTCCCAAAGTGAGATATTGGCGGGAGTAACACAGTTTCTCGACAAGATCATACTCACTTGATTTCTTAGCTACAGGTCTAGGTGCTTGAGGAAGGCTTGGTTTAGAAGGTGGTAAAGAAGTAGGTTGATCAACATTTACACTATTCCTTCTAGTATTATATGTACTGGATACCTCTCTATAAGAGGGAGCCTTAGATTGTGTGAATTTTGTGTAAATATCTAAAGAATCACTATAAAATGGAACACCACGAATAAAAAAAATTCTTTTAGGAGAAAGGCTAGCCGAAGTCACATAAATGACTGGTCTCTTAGGCCGTTGAGGTGCGACATATATACTATGATGAAATTTACGAATGCATCATGACTAATGGAGGAATTATTTGAAGAAATATTCTCAACATCTATCCTTGGAGGAGTTGATGTGAGAAGAGAAATTAATCATTCACTAATGCATCATCTCTAGAAGAGAGTGCATTGGAATGGAGAGAAGGTAGAGTGACGTTAAGAAAACCATCAATGATTTCATCCTCTTGTGCCAAAATATCCTTACAAGTAGAAGGAATTTTAGGAGAGGGATCAACAAAGAATAATAAGAGAGGAGAAAAGAACTCCCTTTCACATGCTTGTAAGAGAACTTCTTGAATTTTCTTAACAAAGCTAGAAAGAGATAGAAGGAAGAAAGATAGAAAGTGCATTTTGAAATAGAGATATAGACAATTCGGCCGAAGGTTGACATATATCCCTATTGATGGTGAAAATGTAGAGGAAATTTGCTACCCTCGAGTCTCAAGAAAAGCAAGAGTCTTCAAGGAGAAAATGGTCCTCAACTACCTCAAACACCTAATAAGCTAAAAAGGAATAGAGCTCATATGACAAGGTAGAAAGGTGAGAGTTCTAGAATCAGAAAGAGCAGTTCATAGAGGTGTTTTGGATAGATTGACGAGCTCTCGGCCAAGGACATTAGCATGAAACAAAAATGAAAATGCGGTCGTGTGTTGGCGTTCTAGAGGCATGATGACATATTTTACAGACTAAAACTATGAATTTCATAGAAAACAACAATATGACTACTTCTACCCTAATTGCTAATAACTCTTAGAATGCAGGAAAGTAATAGAGAATAACATAACTGAAATAAATTAAATTAAACTAAGTAAAGTGTAGACTAAATAAAATATAAATGATCAAATAAAGGAAGGGAAGGAAAGCACTCATAACCAACCAAGTAATGAAGCCTCCAAAAAATAAATATCTTCAATACCTACACACATAAGACTAAGGAAAGATGTGGGGCTGTTTAGGGGATTGCCTCAGTCAAACCCCCATTTCAGTGTTCCCACCTCCACAAACAACTAGATAGATAGATAAATAGAATAATAGAAAAGAAAGAAAATAGTTACAAGATAATAGACACAATGATAAAATGCATAGAAAGGGGATGTGAGAAATCCCAAGATGCTCAAAGACATAGGGAAAGTAAGATATCACCTGCAAGGCTTGAGGAAGCCAGAGAGAGAGACAAGCCAAGAGAGTTGTAGGAAATGTTGTGAGAATGTGATATTTTTGTAGAAAGCAAGAGAGCCCTGCAAGCTTGAGAGAAAGAGAGGCTTAGGGAAAGAGAGAGTGAGCTAGAGAGCTAGAGATGAATGAAATTCCAAGAGGGAGGAATATAATTTAAAGGATAGATTTAAAAGAGAGAAGAGGGAAAAAGGCATTCTTGAGCCATTACAAAGAATCCCAAGATGTTACCACTAACAAAGGGTAGATGACAAGTGGAAACACACTTGAAAATGGCCATTTGAATGTTAACATGTCGCAGGACGCTAGTGCAACATTGAATGTCTGTGCGGAACACTAGTGTCCAAAAAAATCACGCTACAATCTAACAGTGGGAATGAGGAAGACACAAGGTTTGATGCAGAGATGACATGCAAAGGTAGCTGGTGAAAAGGGGTACTAAGCATCCTGAGAAGGAAGAAGGCTAATGCAAGGGATAAAATGGGCCTACATAAATACTAAGGTAGTGGACACTAAGGTGGACTCAAAAGTGTAGGTGAAATTGCAAGGGGGTGCAATTTCACGACACTACACCTACAAAACATAAGGAAATTATTACATATAAGAGCTATTATTAGCCAAATAAATGAATCCTTCCTTTTCTTTAACAAAAATAGTTTCTAAGGAGGATTCTTTAGAAGTAGAGCTCTATTTTATTGCCTTAAAGAGCATGCCATGAATCTCCTCCACTGACTGATTGAGAGTTCTAATTTGTTTCTATTGATATTTGACCATCTTGGTAAGTTCAGAAAGATTAAAAATAATAATATCTATTTTTTTGAAAATAGCAATAGTATCACTTGAAGTTCCTTCATCATCATCACTATCAAATTATTTGAAAGAATGATTCAAAGGTTATTTTCGTTTCCATAGAGGAACTATGTATCATCCCAATCTTCTCCTAGAATGTTGTTTGAGTTCCTTTTGGATCTTGTCTTTTTATTCCTAGAGATATTTCAACCTTTGTATGTGTTTTTTAACATAAGTTCTTTCTTCTATTGTATTAGCCTCTTGATATGGATCTTTGAGATTTTCCATATCAATATTTACCTATATATATTTCAAATATTATTTTAATCTATAGAGAAGTATCAAAATCATCACCATCAAATGACTCACTCTTTGAATATGAAATTTTCTTATTGTTATGTTTCATCATATGGTTGAATCTAATAAGAGTTAGATATTAATTCATGAAATTGAGTGTCATTTTCTTGGGAGTATGCTTTGAAAGATTCCATAATTTCCTAATTTTGATTTCAATCACACTCCTAAAAAAATGCATAAACTTTGGTTCCAAGATTTAATTTTATTGGACAATTTGTAGCATAATGTGGCCCTTTACAAATGAATCATTTGACAGATTTGGATGTCTTTTTTTTTCCTTTTTTTTTCTTGAGTAGATATGGAGGTTTATATCCTATTTTCCTAAATGAATTCTTGTAAAAAGAAAAATCTTATATCTAGATCTTTCGAAATATTTTTCTCCTTCATGGTGGGTATCTCTACTATAACCACTACTTCCCCTATTGTACATTTTACATTTATAATTTTTTCCACATTTTTATTTTTTAAACTACCTGATATTGGAAAATTATTTTTTCAACTATGTGTTGGAGGATTGTGACAAAATTCTTGCAGATTATAGGTAGAATTATATTCTTTTTTCATTAGCATTTAAAGTACCCAACAAACATTCTTTGCACAATTGGTAACTAAGTAAATTTTTGATCTCAATAAAGGTACAATTAGAAATTGTAGTTTTATTTTTATCAACAATATAATATTTTTCCCAATGACCTAAACCACAAGGCAAAGAATTCATATAATATTTTTTTGTTGACTGGTCATTTTGGAGTCTAGCTGCTATCAAATATTTTTCAAACACTAGATTGTATTTGTGGAAGAGGCCTAGGTTTTTAAGTTTTAAAGTAAAAAGTATGTTTTTCCTCTATTGAAATATTTTTCCTATCTCCACAAAATATATCAAGTAAAAACAATTTTATTTGACTGAAACCAGTAGAGGGTATATCATTTCAGCCATATCCAAATCTTTAACATATACAATATTTTTATCAATTTGGGTAGATGGTCCTACACCAGGAAAACCATTCCACCAATGCCTGAGTTTTCCAAACATAAAATTGATTTCATATAAGACTTTAAATGAATTATATTCCAACTTCCTCTAGTATCAAATAATTTTTATAAGGTATCAACCCATGTATAAATTACATCATAGGGATCTGTTAATTGATCAATGTTTAAAATATAACCAGTTGTAGCATATGGTTCCAATTTCTTAGAATGAGTATTTTGAGAGAGACCTATATGTTCATATTCTGGTTCTATTTTAACCGTAGCATGACTTTTCCAATCTTCTTGCTACAAGTTTTCCAAATCATTAGAAATGAAACTATTTATGCATAAACTTCACTTTGAACAGAAAAATTAGAATACAAATCTTGACTAACCACAAATTGAATTGAATATTTATTTTCATCTTACTCTTTTTTAACAAAAGTAGGTTCATCAATATATACATGTTTGTTGATATCTTCTTCAATACCTACTTCTGCTAATCAATCTCTTTTTGTCACAACATGTGAATTCTCTTTTCCCTCTTGAGTAATTGTTCTTTGTGGAATAGAAAAAGTGGTATATTTTGGCTCACCATCAAACAAACCATTTCATCATTGGAAAATTATTCTCTTTTCTTTCTTTTGAGGAATTATTACCTTTTTCTTATCTTCTTCAAAGATGTCATGTTCTGCCTGAGCTACTCTAATATTTTTGACATAAGACCTCAATTTGTAAAGTTTTCTAAACACCAAGTGTATCAGTACTCTTGTTTATGTAGCCTCATTATTTATAATATTACTAATTGAAAAATTATTGTTTACATCTATTTCCAAATCATTAATGCTTTCTTGCACAAAAAATTGCCATTGTGCAATCCAATTTCTTTGAGTTTTAGATTTTTTATATTTCTTCCCAATCCCTATATGTAGTATTGATTCATATCTTCCCCATAACTTTTTATCTTCATTGATGATCATAAATAATTTAGGTGTAGGCCATATTCTAGGTTCATGGCTAGTTATCTTCTTTTTTACCTTCTATTTCTAACTGGAATTTGGATTTATTTTCAGTATTAGCCCTCAAAAGATCTTCTTTTGGAATACATTCCTTTTCATTCATTTTTGTGATCTTAATCCATTTTCCTTTTCTATCCTTGTCCTCATCTTATTTTGGGATCAAAGTAAGCTTTACACTAAGTTTTCTAGCTAATGTAACCATTAGTCCAGGGTTACTACTAAGATCAAACAATGTTGCCATAGAGGCTCTAGAAGGATATGTGTTTACATATTTTTGTCTACTAAAGGGATAATGGATTGAAGAAGTACTTGCTTCTTCATGATTATAATCTATATAAAGCTTGTTGTTTTTATTAGGAATTATTCTTTCCAATGAATAACTTCTTCATAATTGGTGGGTAGAACATCTAGCAAGCTCAATTTTGGGTTCTTTTTTACTTAGGATCAGTTAACAAATCTATTGTTGATAATATTCTCCTTTGTATTCTAGGGGTGGTAGACCAAAAATAATGAGGGGGAACACCCAAATATTTGAATTTAGGTGGTTATTCCTTGGTGATTAGTTTCTCTATTATTGGGAATCCAACATTGAATCCCATATGATCAATATGCGTGCTAAAATATAATAGAATGGAGTTTAATAGATTCAAATAATAAAGATTATTAATGTCCCTTGGGTCACATGATAGCCATAGGTTCAAATAACATTATAAAATTATCTACATCTTGTCTCATGTGTTTAAACCTATGGAATTCACTATTAACATAATTTTTCCAAGGTTTTGAACAATGGAAACACCATTTAAAAAGGCATGATGGAGGGAGAAAAATGAGGTGCTTTATTTGATTTTAATTGACTAGAACCCATCAACTAGTTAGTTAGTGACCATCTTGGTGTCTCCTTGGTGCTTCAACACTATGTATTTTGAAGTAAAACATTATATAACATTAATTCCCCATAACATTTAAATGCTAAAGGATGATAATAAATTTATGGATTTATATGGAAAACAATTCTTTACAAAATTGTTTTTCATAAATTTTGGAGAGTATTTGATTATAAACTTGGCCATTATTATGTCTTTTGAATTATAGTCCAAGCCCTACAATAGAGAAAAATAGTCTTTTAATGACCTATAAATGATGACCATGAATGTGAATATGAGCTCAATTTGATTGTGGAATTCACATTGAATTCTAAGAATTAGACTATGGTCATAGTGATAGATCAAAATAATATTAAGTCTTTCTTGTTTTAACTATGACAATAAAATTAGTATAAATTCTAAATTGGGTGTTATAATAAAAGATTTTAGGAACCAACTTGAGAATATATATGATAAACTACAATGATAAATAATCATGATCACTCATTGATAATTTGAACAAATAAACTAACTCTAACTATAGAAAAATTGAAGATTATTCTTAATGAATTATGAATAATGAACCATTAACAAGTTTGTGGATATTAATTGGATTTGGCCCATTGAATTATAAATATAGAAACACTAAATTGAGGATGTATTTTAAGGATGAAAATGATAAAATAATTGAAAAGAAACATGGATGGATTGCATAGGCTCCCTAACAAGAGAACAAAGGGACTCTCCTTTAGATGGTGGAACACATGACTATGTTTATAATTAATCTTGATGTAAGTTTTCAACTTGGATTTGACTAGATGAATATTAAATACTAGATGCATGCATTTGAAAGACAATTGGAATATTTAAGAAGTTAAAATTTCTTGAAAGAAATAATCCAAAGTTATTTTAAACTCAATAATGATAAATATAATAATTTTATAGGGTGAAAATTGAGGGGAATGATAATTTGAGTGATTTTATATAAATTTGATACTACCTTTTGTAAATTGTAGGAGTATTATTGGAATAGAATTTGATTAGGATAATGGATTATTTCTTAGGGAATTGTGAACTACTCAATATTGAGCTAGAGGACACTTAGACTGTGAAACAAGACTACTGAAATAGGAGAATTATCAAATCTTGATTTGGACTTATTAAAGACTAAATACTATGGAAGTTTCTATTAAAAGATAGATATTTTGTTGAAGAGATAGTAGATGAAGTGATGGAGGAAGGATCCCTTTGAGATTGGGATAGTATAGAAGGAAAAGGGGAAGTCAATTGCTTTAAGTTGCATGGTCAGATAGCTCCGGTCATTTCACCAGACAATCTTCAAAATTAGAATGGAGTTGTAGTTGATGTTGAGTTGGATTATTCACAGTCTTTGGATGTTTCCTAGGGTCCATTGCATTCAACTAAAGAAAATGATTTGGGGGAGTTACAAACACAAGGGGAAAAGGATGTTGTTGTTGAGGATATAAAGGAATCTTTTGAGTTTGATTATTCACAATCTTTTTCCATAACTCAGACCCCTTATCAATCAGTCCCAAAGAAATCTCTAGTTAAGAGAGGTCACAAATCAAAGCTTACAAAATTACAAGAGGAAATAGAGGTAGGGCGACAATCAACATTACATGACTCCATTGTAAACAAAACAAACAAGCATCCAAGGAGAGCATGTTGCTCTCCTTAGGTACAATGAAGATACTATCATGGAATGTCAGGGGCACTAATGCCCCTAACAAGTGTGCTCGCATCAAATGTCAAATTGACGGATGTAGAGCTGATATAGTGATTCTTCAAGAAACAAAAACTTCAGAAGATACGTACAAAATTACAGTACAAAAATGGAAATTGTGGAATTCAGAACACTCACCTACTCAAGGGGCTTCTGGGGGTTTGGTGGCCCTTTGGAATCCAAAGCTAATCTCTGTAGTCTCAAGCATAATTGAGAATAACTGGAAATTACTGGAAGTAGTCAAATTTGATCTCAAATTTTGGCTGTTCAACATTTATGGCCCATCGTCCACATTGGATAAGAAAAAATTATGGGAACATCTCACTCAAACAATAATAGAGTTGGGAGATAAGAAAATTATTTTGGCTGGAGATTTTAATGCTATTACGTCGTTGCAAGAAAAGATCAGGGGAATTAGTCCTCCGCCTAAAGTAATAGCAGATTTTAGTACATTCATCAACACTAATGCTCTGAGGGATATCATGCCAGTTAAGGGTAAGTTCACATGGATCAATAGAAGAAAAGGCTTTCTTCAGATAGCGGTAATATTGGATAGATATCCTATCTCTTCAAATTGGTTCAACTTGCATCATCATTTACATATGAGATCTTGCCTTTTCCAGAATCTGATCACTATGCAATTTCTCTCAGTATTTCAAATGTATCTTCTCCAACTTTCAAATCATCTTTTAAGTTTGAAAGTATGTGGCTAAGACATCCTAATTTTGTGGAGTTGATTCGTTAATGGTGGATTTCAATCCCTTATGAGCAAGGAACAATGTTGTTTCAGTTGTGTAGAAAGTTGATGGATATCAAACAACTAATGAATTGGAACAAGGAGGTTTTTAAAAATGTCTTCCATCAGAAAGAGATAGTTCGTAAAGAATTGGAAGATGTGCATGAAAAAATTATTCAACATGACTTGGATGAGAATTTATATGAAAAAAAAAAGAGGTTGCAAGAGGAATGGGACGAACGGTATGCAAGAGAAGAAGTTTATTGGAGACAAAAAATAAGGGAATTGTGGTTGAGAGAGGGTGATCAGAATACTAAGTACTTTCATGCTTCCACTTAGATTAAAAGGGCTGCTAAGGTTTTCCAATCTGTTCAGGAGATCCCAACAGGTAATTGGATCACTAAGGAAGAAGATATAAGAAGAGAATGTGTCAGATTTTTTTCTAGTCTCCTATCTGCTCCACAGGACAAAAGTGATCAAAATGACAAGGATGAGGTGGAATTATTGGATTCAATTATGGCTACTATTTTTGTAAAGGAAACTAAAGAGCTATTGAGACAATTCACATTAGAGGAACTTAAAAAAGTAGTTTTTTCTTTTCCACCAGACAAAGCTCCTAGTCCAAATGGCTTTACTAGACTATTTTTGCAAAAATGTTGGGACATTTTGTGTTTTGATCTATTATGGGAAATTGAAGAATCAAGAAGAACATGGAATTTACTCAAATAGTTTAATGTAACAAACATAGTTATCATACCCAAAGTAAAAGAACCAAAAACATTTGTGGAATATAGACTAATATCCTTATGCAATACAATCTACAAAATCTTTTCTAAGGCAATTTATTTAAGGCTGCAGCCTATTATTCAAAGGATTATTTCTCAAGAGTAGGGGGGTTTGTTCCAGGAAGAGAGGCATATGAAGGGGCTATTGTAGCCTAGACTTTACATTCAATTTCAGTTAATAAAGTCCCTTCTATCATCATCAAATTCGATATGATGAAGGCCTATGACAAGGTCAACTAGAGATTTTTGAAAAAAGTGTTGCTAAATTTTGGGTTAACTGCAAGATGGTGTAGATGGATAATAGCATACCTTTTAGGGGCTAAATTTTCAATCATACTTAATGGATCTCCCACAGGTTTCTTTAGTGCATCACAAGGAGTGCGACAAGAGGATCCACTTTCACCTTTTTTGTTTATAATCATGGTTGAGGCGTTGAGCACATTTATCATCAAAAAACATTCTCAAGGGTTATGGAAAGGGATCTAGATTGAAAATATAGATTTAGTAGTTACACATTCACTTTTTACTGATGATACCAATTTATTTGGGAAAGCAACGCTAGCAAAAGAAAATTAGATTAGATAGGTCTTAAACAAATATTCATCATCATCAGGACAAAGGATAAATTCCTCAAAATAAAAAATTTATATCCTCAACACAAGTGAGGATATTGAAAATAAGATCATCAAAATTCTTGGATTTCAAAAATTAGCCTTACCATGTTCATATCTAGGGATACCCTTCTTTTTAGGTCCAAATAAAGTAGCATACTAGGTGAAAGTAATAGAAAGACTTAAGTAAAGGATCTTGGTATGGAAGGCCAGATGGTTGTCTCTTGCTGGGATAATTTTATTAGTAAAGGTAGTTTTGTCTTCAATACCTAATTATTTTCTTGCAGTTCTCAAGGCACCAAAATTTGTCATTGTAGAAATTGAGAAAGTGATTAGAAGTTTTATTTGGAAAGGAAAAATTGATGAAAAAAAGAAGGTGCCTCTAATATCTCTTGAGGCCATGTCATGTAACAAAGATCAAGGTGGAGTGGGTATCCTGAACCTTCCGAAAAGGAATAGAGCATTTGGTGCAAAACTTGCTTGGAAAATGTATGTTAACCCAAAGGCTAAATGGTGTAGAATCTTGCAAGGAAAATATTTGGATAGCATGGACCCTTCAAGAATCTTTACTGTTGCTAATCCTCCAAAAGGATCAACTATATGGAACTTTCTGATCTCATTAGGAAGTTAATTACTACATACATCTGTTGGGAGGTAAATGATGGCCAAAGTGTCAAATTTTGGATGAATTCTTGGAATGGGAACCCTCCAGTACAAAATAATCCTGATCTAGTTCATGTAATGGAAATTTTGAAGGAAGTATGGGGGGAAAATTTGTTGGATTATGTTCAGTCAATTGATTTTATAATAGGTAAAGTAACCTGGAAAAGAATAATAGAACCTTCTTTGACCAATCAACAGGGTAGTGTGCTACAAAAAGTTTTAAATGAACGAGTGGTCTATATCTCTTCAAAACTAGAAAAATTGGTTTGGGAACCTTCAAGGGATGGAAATTACATGGTCAAACAAGGTTGTAAGGCTTTAAGTTAGAATTCAGGACATCTACTTCCCCAAAGGGCCTATTCTTTTTGTTGGGATAGTAAAGTTTTACCCAAGGCAAGGAGTTTTTCTTGGTTGGCACAGAGGAAGCAAATATTAACTAGTGATCAGTTAGAAAAATTAAAAATTGTTGACCCTTTCATGTCCCTGTTGTGCAATGAGGAGATTGAAGAAGTAGATCACTTTTTTGTGAAATGCAAGTTTGCGCAAGAAAGTTGGGATTTTGTTCTAAACAAACTTAATTTTTACACCCCTTTGTCAAATTCTTTATGGGATTTGTTTCAAAGTTGGTCAGTCCTATTCAAATCTTCTTTCTTTGTATGTATATGGAGATTGGTCCCAACACTAGTTGTATTAAATCTATGGTGGGAGCGAAATTTGTGCATTATCAGGGAAGTAGTTTCATCAAATGATGTAGTAAATGCAAAAATAGAGAATGTAGTTTCTGAGACATTAAATACAAGTGTTTAAGAGCATAAAGGTATTAGTTCAACATTTACAAATTAGGACAATCACATCTTTCAAAATTGGAAGTATTTAAAGCTACCTTTCCTAGGCAATCTCTTGCAGTCAAAGGCAGAGAAGTGTAATAGGAAACATGTTAGATGGAAGGCACCCAAGGACAGATTCATAAAGTTGAATTTCGATGGGGCATCAAAGGGAACCTAGGAGAATCAGGGGTAGGCATTTGTTTACATGATTCAAGGGGTAAGGTAATATCACTCAGTTCAAATTATCTCCTAAAAGGATTTAATAATTTAGTAGAATCAAAAGCATTGTTGATAGGTTTAGAAATTGCTTTGAAGATTGGTGTTAAATACTTACATATTGAAGGATATTCCTTATTGATAGTCAATGCTTGTAAAGTAAAGAATGTTCAAAATTAGAGTCTCCAATATGTGCTTCAACAAGTCTGGGATTTTCTTGATAGATTTTAGAATTATCAAATCACGCACACGTATAGAGAAGGAAACATATTAGCTGATTATTTAGCTGATATGGGAAGTAACAAGCAGGAGCTCTTTGTATTACATGATCTCTCTTGACTCACGAATTTTTCATAATTAGTGGAGATTGCTCAACAAGATGCCTTAGATTTGCATGGAGGGTCAGTTTGAGGGAAAATTTGCATTATGTTCTTGAAAGAGCTTGGGGTTTGATGGAGAATTTTGAAATGAACTTCTTGTGTAATCTGTATATTTTTTCATTCCATTCAAAAATGTGGAGAATGAAGGTTGTACACATTTTCAGAGGATATAATATGTGTTGGTTGGCAGAGATCATAAAATTTAAATGGAGCAGATTAGTAAGTTGTGTCACATGCGAACAAAGACTAGATACCATCCATGTGGCAATATTTCCGTCAGTTATGAGCTATAAGCATTTCCCACATGGAAAAATTAATTACAATGACTGCTTCATTGATGATTAATGAAGTACTGTCTCATTTTATCTTTGCATGCCTGAATTTGGAAAGGAATTACTAAGGACATCTTGGCGTTAATTGAAGAGGAAATATTGTCCTTTCCATTTACAAGCTAGAGATTACTTAAAGAGTTTGCAAAGTTAGTAATTAAGAGATGATTCCAGAATATTCACCTCATTCAAAGTGCATTGGTAATGGGAGGCCTTTGGTTCATGTGATCATCAAATCCCCATGTCAGAAACGTGTTGGGAAAGGATGCTCTCAAGCGAGCGAAGGAAGATCTTTTTATTTGCTAACCTTGTTTGGATTTTTTGCAGGTGATTCCTTGTACCTAACACTACCTATAATGATGATTTTGTATGCTTGGTGACATATGTTAGCTTTACAAATTCAGAGGTAGAGGCCACTCAAAATCATGATGATTTCATCTAGATGGTGTCTCCTCCCTTCAAGCATGTGAAGGACTTTATATTAGTTCCAGCTTAGTTTCATTTTCTCACAATTTCAAGTGCAACAACCGAAGGGTTTCAAGAAGGTGGGAATGCAAGTTTAGTCTTCATCAAAAGATGAAGGGGAAATCAAAGTTTATAGATCCTATGGAAAAAGAATAATGGAATACCTGTTGTGCAACCATATAGTACCTATTCTAATTGCAGAATGGGAGATTCCTTTTTCTAAAATAATTGGGGATTTACAACTAGCCCAGGTATTTAAATCCCATTGTTACCAGTATAGAAAGAGTGTTTTTTGAATTATTGGAGAAGAGGTACTTTATCCCCAAGCTCGACGGGCCATTTTTCCTTCTCAATTGGTCTCTGTCTTTCTATCTAATGCTCATGACTTGCTTCAGTCTTTACCTAATCTTCAGTTGATAGCATCAAAAGTTTTCAAGGATGTCTTTCTACAAGATGATAAATTTCTCAAAGGTGTACAAGCATATGAATTTTGGAAAGTTCAGGGGAGAGTAGGTGGCCTTTTCCCTTGACATTTTCTTCTTAACGGGAATGTGTACGTCTTTGTTCTCGATGGCATAAAAAACACACTAGAGATGTACAACTTTCGTTACTTACAATCAGCACTAGAAAGACACAGGGTGGTGGTTGGTGGTGACATCACAGATGATATCAAATGGCAGACTAATGCTATCCTCACTCTGCTCAACCATGTTCATCCTAATCCAATTAATGTGCTGGTACATCCACCTCAAGTACCTCGAGTGGTTCCTCTGATTGTCATTTCGGATCGTGCGAGCTCTTCTACTCCTCTACAACAACATGAGATTCCTAATTATCTTAATATTCCTCTACAACCGAATCACCTGGGCAATAAAGATCAAGAACTTCAAGAAAATCAAGCAGAAAATGACATTGTGGAAATGGAGGAATAAGTGGATTTTTCTTTGTAAAGGGTTAATGGAGGAAAATAGATGTATATACATGTAGTATCTTTAGGATGAGGGTTTTTTGTTGTGTTTTGTTGCTTTTATTTTGACATATAAGGGTTAATGTCTACAGCCAGTGAAAGCATAGAAAATCTAAGGGGAATTTTGGAATCTGATTTGTAGTAAGCTACTCTGATATAGTTTGGTTTTTCAAGAACCATAGCAACTATTTTGTAGCCTCTTTATTATATATGAATATATATCGGCTTTTCACCTTTTGCTTAAAAAAAAAATTGTCGTGGATTTTACATGAATTGTTGATATTGGAATTGCTACTCGAAAAAGATGACCAACATTATGATATTAAGGGAGACCTGTTAATAATTATAATTGAATGAAGGCCACTCCCTTGAATTTGGGGCTATTTTTAGCTTTTGAATTGAAATTAATTAAATTTTTTAGTTGACTAGTGAGAAATGAACCTAATTCTTCCTCCCTTGGAAACCTTCACATTCCTAAAAAAAAAACATTTTTATTAATACAAAAACCTAGTTTAGGATCTAGGAATCATGAAAATTGGGAGAATCCAATTGACACAAAGAAAATCCCTTATAGAAACCATAAGATCCAAAGATAGATTAGACCAAAATATTACATAACCACTACTACTATATTCACTAGTTGATACAAATTAATACACAAACAAAAAGGTCAAAACCATAGTTCCAAACCCCATGTAGCTAGGCAATCAACACCATAATATACTAACATAACTAAAGTATTACAACATAAGAAGGGGCCAAAGAAATTACATATTCCTCACACTACCCATACGCATGAACTTACACTTTTTACACTGGGCATTAGAACTAGAAGATTTCTTCTCCATATCATCAATTCTATTCATATCTCCATCACAATAATCCAAGAACAAAAGAATGGTACCCATTGGCAACATCACCTTAAAATATAGTGAAATTTCCTCCACCACTTGTTGGATACAAAGCTAATAATGCTTAATGGTATTGAGGTGCTATAATAATTAGTTGAAAATAACCTTTTCTTGGTGCACAACATCACCAATATCATCATGCAATAAAAAATTCCACCTTCCCCAAATCTAGACAGAGTTAAGTAAAATTGTGTCCATCACAACATCAAGGAAGATTCAATACTCTCAGATGATAAACTTCTAAAAATCATAGATGATGTATGTGTTCAACCTGGGTAACTTATCATTTCCATTCATCTATGTCATATCATGTGATAACATTATATCTACATAGATGAAAGTATCATAGTGGTTGATGTAGATTAAGTATATTGATTGGAGATGTGCAACCTCAACATGTATATACTAACATAGGTAGATGATAAATAATAAATTTTTAATAATGGTGGCTATACTCTTTAAAATCTTATCCCTATATGAGGTAAGTGTTTTCTCTATAGCGACTCTCAAGTTCAAACATGTTGGGAGAACTAAAAGGTTTAGAAAAATCAATTCCCCCTTATTTATTAGTGGTGGGTAATCTCATGGTCAATATTAATATTTGTTTAAAAACCTCCTATTTTCTTATCTAACATGTGTAGGAATAGACACATAATCAACATTCATACATAAATATTCCCCATCATGTATTTATTTGTAGAAATATAATAGTAGATTGAATCATTATTTAGCCACCTATGATTGACAAATATACATATAGGATAAATAAGAGGAGCCACAATAGCATCCTAACACCTAGTGATGGGATATGCCCTCACTCCATCATATTTTGTAGATCGAAAGGAAACATGGTGTGAACCATATATAGATTAATTGCACTACTACTAGTTGGTTATTTGACCTCTTTCCTAACACTTATAGAGAGATGCATAAAATAGTCTAATACTAAGGTCATCATAGGAGTTTAATGATCAAACAATATAAATTATATGTGTGGACTCCCCCACCAACTTTCCTCTATTTAACAAGTTTGGAGAATTATGGATTATTTAGTCTAAATATGTCAAAGTATTATTAATTTGTCTAAGGGCTTGAGATTAATTGGTTAAAGAATTGTGTTCTCAATGTGGAGACCCAATTTAAAATCCCAATGAGATATTTAATATAAAATTCTAAGTTGTGACTCTTGGTATTCCATAGTTGACTTCTAATATGAAGGTAGTTTCTAAATAAGTGGATTTCTAAGTTGCGACTCTTGTTCTTCCATAGGTGGTTTATAAAAAAAATATTTGTAAACGATTAGAAAAATAAATAACTATTATTAAGTGTATAAATATTGTGGCATAAAATTAACATGCTAATTAGACTCATTCTATTGATTAGGAGACTAGTAAGCCATGTGAATATATATATACCTACATTAAAGTAAATCTATATTGAAATAAATATTTTTTTTTTAAAAATAAATAAAATTTATTGATTATACATTTAAATAATAAACTTTAGCACACAAAACTTATAAATTAATTTAATATTATTATAAAAGTATGTGCATATCGATATATAATTTAAATTGAAATTAACCTATATATGAAAAAATATATACAAAATTACATTAAGTTATACACATGTACTTAAAATTTGATATGCATATGAACATAACATGAAAATATAGCTTATGAATACTTTATAGACAACAATTCAAATGAATATCAAATTTGATATTCAAATTAAATTGATACTAATGTGAAATATAACTTAAATGAATTTATATTTATTAATTAAATTGAATTGATCATATGAAAATTAAAATTGGTTTCTATTCAATTGAAATTGATAGTTCAATATATACATAAATTTAAATATATCAATTCAATTAAATTGTAATCAAAATTAAAATTTCTATAAAATTAAAATTGACATGAACTTATTCATTTAATAATGGATATCAAATATTAAATTTGATACTATACTTATAGATTTGATATGAATATTAAATTTGATATTCATGCAAAAAAAATGTAACATGAATTTATATATATTGGAATTCAATTGAACTAGAATCATATCGAAATTAAAATTAATATGAAAAATTATTTAATTGATATAAAAATAAAATTCATATATATTAAGTGCATGGAAATGGGGTAAAATCAATTTGACCACCTTAATATTTTTGGTGAAATGTACATGTGCTATGTAAAATGTCTATAATACACAATATGCATATGCTATAATATATACATGTTATAACTTAGGTTAGATACAAGACATAATGAGTATGCACTATAACATGTTTGAGCTATAACACATAAATGTCATATAACACACACATGTTATATGATATATACACACATACACACTATATAATATGTACACACATATGTATACACACACATATTATGTTGTGTACACACATATGAATCCACTCATGAAAAATACTGTGTTATGATTCTTTTGTGGTCCATGTGATGATTATGTTTCATACAATTTGGTCTTGTTCCTTTCTTTATCTACTTTGAAACATTTGAGTTTTCATGTTATTTAAGGATCTACTATTGGCTATCACATTTGGTTACACTTTTGAAATTGAACATTCAATTATTACAAAGAGATTATGTGTTTTGAAAAACTATTGAGTTGTAGTTGACTATTGAAACACTAATTCACCCCCCTCTTAGTGTTTCCCATACTCTAACATGCATATGTATGTATATAAGTATGCATACGTAAATATGTGTATATACATACTTATATACATATGTATGTATATATACATACATATATGTGTGCACATGTATATACATACACATATACATATGTATATATGCATATACATATATACATACACACACACACATATATATATATATATATACATATACATAGAAATACATATACATATATATACATATATACTTACTATGGACACATAAAAAGTAACCCTTCTACTTTTTCATGTTCAGGCCCTTCTAGTGGACTTTGACTTGATTTTTCCTAGATTTAATGTTATAATGTGGCCAACACATTCACATGAGGTCTTGGACCCTTGTGAATCATTAAGACTTCTAGGTTGTCTTGTAAAGGTGTTGTGAAGTGTTGTAACCCACTTTCACACTTTTCTAGGACCCTTTAATTATAATTCACTTAAATAACCCCTTTTTATCACTTACCAAGTCTTATTTCAAAGTGTTGTAACCCACTTTCACGCTTTTCTAGAATTGTCATCACTAATTTGACCCTTTCTCATGTTTAAATGATCCCTTAATGCACTTTCCGACTATTTTTAAGTGTGTTTTTGAGGATATTCCCATTGAACAACATTTAATGCCCTTTAATTCCCAACACCCACTTAATTTGCTTAAGTGGGACTAAGTCACCAATAGGGGCGACTTAGTCCTTTTTGGCACAAAACTCAAAATTATTTCAATTTTTTGATGGGATTTTGTCCTCTAACCCTTGAGGTCGGCCTATGATGTGTTATTTTCAGAAAATTTAGTAAAATCAAGTACAAATAAGGATTTTTCCTCTCATTTTAATCCACCCCATTCATTCATCTTCAATCTCCTACAATCTTGCACTCATTAAGCATTCAATGTTACAAGCATTCAAGCACTCTACGCATAATCAAGTCATCCATTGGAGCTCTTCATTGGATATCTTCAAATTTACACATAAAAGGTTTGGTAATTTTATGGCATTGCATGTTATCTATTTATCATTCTCTTTCCATTTCATTTTATTTCATAGGGTTTGATTACAAAAGTGGAATTTGATCAAGGAAAATCCCTATACTCTAACCCTTAACCATTTTCCCCTCTTTGTACATATGTGTGTTTGCAGACTTTGTATGCAGATTTGTCAAATAAATAGGTGTTGAAAAGTGTTCAAGAAGTATTCAAATTCAATCAAGTCAACATAACCCTAATTCAGTATTGGAGATACTTTTTATCTCGTTTTCTACATAATCAAGTGTAGACACTTGTCAGAAAAGCAAGTGCAGACTTGAAGCTACAAGATTATGTCCCGAGATTATCGAGATCTGTAGGTGGACTAAGTCACCACTACTAGTGGATTAGTACCACTTATGAGCCTGAAAAGTGGTTTCTGCATTTTTGGATACCCATTTGGTAGATTCCTGTTCCGACAAGTTTTCCTGAAACTAGGACTAAGTCGCCCAATTTGGTGTAAGTGTCCCAGTCAACAATTTCAGTCAATTTCTCAGGATTCTAGAATCTCCCAGCATCAAGTTTCAGATTCCAGGTGCACCTCTCTGATTTTGTTCTATTATTTCATCATTTACTTGCATCTTTAGGCATTTTTTCATATCACACTGTGTTTTCCAGCACTTCACATTTCTTAGGTTTTGCATCATTAAATCATTTTCATTTCAGATCAGTGGATTATTACATCATAATTAGGAATAATACATCTCATTTACATTAACTTTGAGTGTAGACATTTGTATTTTGGACCCCTCTCCTTTCTCCTTTTAGGTGAAAAACCCTAAAAGGAGCAAAGTAGTAGTGTGGGAAATCCAAAATCATTGTCCACATTTTGGTGAATCCGAATCTTGAACATATTTACTTTTGATTTTAAGTACATCTTAGGTTTCATTTGCATTGCACATTGCATTGTTTAAATTGCATCCTAGGATTTTCAAAATTGCATTAGTGAAAAGCTCAAATAGCTTGCATTTTTACATCCTTTTTGCATTGAAAATCACAAATATTTTGCATTCTCATATTGTAATTGCATCTATGCATCTGAAAGACATAGAGTTGCATTGAAAATTTCTGAAAAATTTCAAAAAAGTCATTAGTAGGACTAAATCGCCACACTGGGCGACTTAGTCCTTCTGCATATTTTGCACTATAATTTCTAGCATTTTCTAGGTATTCTCTGCACTTCTATTTTCTGTTCCTGCATTCTGTCATATTTTCTAGGCTTGTTTTTTCATTCTCTTTCTAGTATCTTAGTTTACTTCCATTCATTGTCATCATGGATTTTTTCTTTAATAAGTTTTGGACTTCATTAAAATCTTTAGTGGACATGCCGAATTATGTATTTGGTTGTGATCCTCATGACCTTGAGCTTCTTCATGCTCCTTCAACTCCTAATGAATTTCCACCTTGTGTTGTTGACATCATTGGAGAAGATGATGATAGCATGCATAAATTCTTAAACAAAATCCCTTGACAACCTTGGAAACAATGCAACCTTTTACCCATAACAAAGTCACAAGATCTTCCTACTGTTGCACCCCCCAATACATTTGGTTATATGCATCCTGAAAAAAACAAAGGACCTAAGTTCCCTCCATCAGGTGGACCTAGTTCCTCTAAACAGGCACATCCCCAACCATTTTATGATCACAAGTTACAAACACACCAATCAACCTTGAAGAAACATATGACAAGGGTTTTACTATCTTAAGCAAACAAGGATGTGACACAACAACCGAACATGACATTCACAAACTTTTAGAACAATGATCAACTGATGAAAACACAACAAGATTAGGATATCAAGATCCTCATCATGACCACAACTCTCCTTTTCAATATTGGAGACTTCGGGATGATGGCATAGTGATAATTGATTCCCCTCCTGACTTGAATTTTCTTCTTCCATGTGAACAACCTTTACATGATTCCACTAACAAGGATGCTAGGATCCCCATGGGTCCTCTTCCTCCTTTAACACATGAAAAAGGTGAATCTAGTAAACGCAAATGACCTTATAAATTAAAGAAACTCAAGTTTCCTCTACATCCACCACCTGAATGTGAAAGGAAACTGCAAATTCTTTTAAATAGATGCCTCATTCTATTACCACCTATGAATAGGTTGGTAATCCATGCTAAAGACTCCAACATACCATAATGTAAATACCATCATGTTCTTGGACACCGAATTGATGAATGTCAGACATTGAAGGACATACTGAACAAGTATTACTTCACTGATACCGACTATTATCATGTCATTCCATAGTACCCTATCACCAACCTTATCATGCAATAGTTGTAGAACTTTCCATTCTCACTATTGCATGATCATTCTCATCATACATCTTGGATCATTCTTTCCTTGCATTCGCTAGGGGCAAGAAGTTGATCAACCTTGACCTCATAATGCATTTGTCCTTGTCCTTCAGACACATTATTCATCTTCCGCTTATACCCATTGAGATTTTGAGGTGGATGACTTGTTTGATGCATGAATTACATTTGCATTCCTCTTTTCCTGTTTGATTTCATGTGTGTAACGTGTTCCCCCATGATGTGATGTTTGGTGTTCTACTCTCTTTGTGCACTTCCTCTATTTGCACCTCTATTCTTCTATATGTCGTATATTACCTTTTTCGCTTTTGTTTTGTGTTTTCCTTTTGGGGATGACACAAAGCATAGAGATGCCCTATGTCTCTTCCATGTTGACCCAAAAGGTCCTTTTTTCCTTTGTTTTGTGTTTTCCTTTTAGGGATGATGCAAGGCATTGAGACTAAAATGTCTCCTTCATGTTGACCCAAAAGCTTGTCCTTTTTCTTTTTCTTTTTCCTTTTCCCTTTTATTTTCACTTTTGTTTCTCCTTTTGGGGATGATGCAAAGCATTGAGATAGACATGTCTCTTCCATGTTGACCCAAAATGGATCTTATTTTTCTTTTGTTTTCACTCTCTTTGTGTCATTCTTCCAGTTCTATGTATTTGGGGAATGATGATAGTTTTGAGCTCTTTCATAAAAACATTGTAGCAACGAACATAGTGACCCCAAATCCATAAATCCCTTATGTGTTTGGTGTGCTCCTTTTTGGGGGAAACCCCTCTTTCTTTTGTGCCTTTTTCTTTACATGACGAAGCCTTACTCATAAACGTATGACTTGGCATAGAGGCTTTCCAAGTTGGATCTCATGTCTTGATTTTATTTTTGCATTTTTCATAATTTGCTACTTTAAAGTAATTGCTCACAAAATGGTGTGTAGCAATTCCTTTAAAGTGGGGGCATATATTGACATTATTAATTTTCATTTTTCTTTTCCCTTGGTTTGTAGTGCAACCTTGTTACTTTAAATGATGTGTTTGTCACTTTGTAGATGACATTGGGTGTGATGTCCTTCATAAGTGTTATCTATCTTAGCATATTGCATTCCTCTTAGTGGCCTGATGCGATGCACTGCATCCCCTAAGTTGTGAATCTTCTATTCTTTGATTGGTCCTCTCTTTGAGACATTAGACACAATGTTCCCTAAGTTATAGACCTCACATAAATTTAACAAGACTCGTTTGAACATTTTATTTGCATGTTACACTTTGCATTTACATGGCCACCTTGCATAACACAACTTGCATGTTTGTGATGCCTTTGCATTTGTTCATGAGTTCTAAGCATACAAAGCATTGCTTGTCTCATGAAGCACAATCAACATTTTCCTTTGTGGCATCTTATTAAAGTTATCAGGAGGCATAACTTTGATATGGTTGAGTGGGAAGCCCATTATGAGGCACGACTTGGACCCATAGCCACCTTTTGGGATTTCTCACCACATGGACAACCAGAAGTTTCATGGCCCTAGAGTGAGTATATTGTGGATTTATCACCCCATAGACAACCAAAAGTTTCATGGCCCTAGAGTGAGTATACTTGGGCCTTTTCACCTGGAAGACAACCATGAGTTTCATCTCCCTAGAGTGAGTACACATTTCCCTCAAACAAATATCCTAGATCTAATCCACAACGAGCTGGACAAATGATCGAATCCTTCTCTCACCCTTTCTCATCATCTTGTGTGTTCCTTTGCGTTCATGTTTGATTTGCCATGGGATCATGATCTTGGGGGCTTGATCATCCCTCTTGATTATCATTATCTCATCTTATCAAGCATTAGTGTATTCAGACCTTTCTTGGTTATGTGATCGGCTACTTTAGTGTGAGTTTGAAGCAAGTTCATCCTCTCACTAAAGTGGGGGCTAACTGTGGACACAAAAAAAGTAACCCTTCTACTTTTTCATGTTTAGGCCCTTCTAGTGGACTTTGACTTGATTTTTCCTAGATTTAATGTTGTAATGTGGCCAACACATTCACATTAAGTCTTGGACCCTCGTGAATCATTAAGACGTCTAGGTTGTCTTGTAAAGGTGTTGTGAAGTGTTGTAACCCACTTTCACACTTTTCTAAGACCCTTTCATTATAATTCACTTAAATAACCCCTTTTTATCACTTACCAAGTCTTATTTCAAAGTGTTGTAAAGTGTTGTAACCCACTTTCACGCTTTTCTAGACTTGTCATCACTAATTTGACCCTTTCTCATGTTTAAATGACACCTTAATGCACTTTCCAGTTGTTTTTAAGTGTGTTTTTGAGGATATTCTCATTGAAAAAAATTTAATGCCCTTTAATTCCTGACACCCACTTAATTTTCTTAAGTGGTACTAAGTCACCAATAGGGGCAACTTAGTCCTTTTTGACACAAAACTCAAAATTATTTCAAAATTTTGGCAGGATTTTGTCCTCTAACCCTTGAGGTCAGCTTGTGATATGTTTATTTTGGGAAATTTAGTAAAATCAAGTATAAATAAGGGTTTTTCCTCTCATTTTAACCCCCCCATTCATTCATTTTCAATCTCCTACAATCTTTCACTCATTAAGCATTCAATCTTACAAGCATTAAAGCACTCTAAGCATAATCAAGTCATTCATTGGAGCTCTTCATTGCATATATTCAGATTTACACATCAAAAGGTTTGGTAAGTTTATGACATTGCATGTTATCTATTTATCATTCTCTTTCCATTTTATTTTATTTCATAGGGCTTGATTACCAAAGTGGGATTTTATCAAGGAAAATCCCTATACTCTAGTTCCCTTAACCATTTCCCCCTCTTTGTATGTAGATTTGTCAAAGAAATAGGTGTTGAAAAGTGGTCAAGAAGTCTTCAAAGTTAATCAAGTCAACATAACCCTAATTCAATATTGGAGATACTTTTTATCCTATTTTTTGCAGAATCAAGTGCGGACACCTATCAGAAAAGCAAGTGCAGACCTAAAGCTACAAGATTTTGTCCCGAGATTCCCAAGATCTGCAGGTGGACTAAGTCACCAATACTAGTGGATTAGTCCCACTTCTGGGCCTGAAAAGTGGTTTCTACATTTTTGGATACCCATTTGGTAGATTCTTGTTCCGACAAGTTTTCCTGAAACTGGGATTAAGTCACCTAGCCTAGCGTAAGTGTCCCAGTCAACATTTTTAGTCAATTTCTCAGGATTCCAGAATCTCCCAGCATCAAGTTTCAAATTCTAGGTGCACCTCTTTGATTTTGTTTTGTTATTTCATCATTTACTTGCATCTTTAGGCATTTTTTCATATCACACTGTGTTTTCTAGCACTTCACATTTCTTAGGTTTTGCATCATTAAATAATTTTCATTTCATATTAGTGCATTATTACATCATAATTAGGCATAATACATCTCATTTACATTAACTTTGAGTGTATATGTTTGCATTTTGGACCTCTCCCCTTTCTCCTTTTAGGTGAAAAATCCTAGAAGGAGCAAAGCAGTAGTGTGGGCAATCCAAAATCATTGTCCACACATACATGTACATACATATACACACATATACATACACATATGCATACACATACACATAAACATACATACATATTTATAAATTGATTCAATTAAATTAATGAAAATAAAATCGACATAAATATGTTCATTTAATGGATATCAAAATTTAATTTAATTTTAAATTTGAAACTAATATCAATTTTGATATGAATATTGAATTTGGTATTGGTGTCAAAATGTAATTTACCAATTTATATATATTGGAATTCAATTGAACTAATTATATCAAAATAAAATTTATTTAATGAATATCAAAATTGAAATTCATATATAAAAATTGATTTCATGGATATTGAATTTGATATTGATATCAATTAAATTATGATCACATAATTTTTTAATGAATTTATGCATCAATTAAATTGAATTGATATGAAAATTGAAATTAAAATTAAAATTTATGTGAAATCTAAAATTGAGATGAATATATATTCATTTAATCATGGATATTAAAAAATAAATTTAATGTCAAATTTTTAATATGAATATCAAATTTGATATGAATTTAATTGTGATTGATAGTTAAATGTTTACACAAATTCAAATATATCAATTTAATTGAATTGATGCAAAAATTGAAATTGGCATAAATTTATTCATCTAATTATGGATATCAAAATTAGATTTGCTATTGATATCGATTTTGATATGAATATTAAATTTAATATTGATATGATTAAAATAAAACTTTTTGAATTAGAGGCATATCAAAATTGAAATTTTTATAAAAAAATGATTTAATAGATATCAAAATTAAAAATTTTATATATGAAAATTGATTTCATGGATATCAAATTTGAAATTGATAGAAAATTTCCTATATTAATATCAAATTCTATAGTGATATCAATTTTAATATGAATAATAAATTTGACATTGATACCAATTTTGATATGAATATCAAATTTGATATCTATTCAATTAAAATTGATATTGAAAATATTTATAAATTTATTCAATTAAATTGATATCAAAATTAGAATTGATATGATTTTATTTATTTAATGGATATCAAAATTAAATTTGATATCAATATCAATTTTGATATTAGTATCACATTTCTCTATCAATATCAAATTTGATATTGCTATCAAAATGTAACTTATATGAATTTATATATATTAGAATTTAATTGAAATAATCATATCAAGATCAAAATTGATATAAAATTAGTGTTGTGGATATAAAAATTGAAATTCATACTTAAAAATTGATTTCATGGATATTAATTTTAACATTGATATCAATTTTTATATGAATATCATATTTGGTATTGATTCATTGAGATTGATAATATAATTTGTTTATGAATTTACAAATCATTTGAATTGAATTGATATCAAAATTAAATATGAAATGAAAATTAAAATCTTTATTAATTTATTAATTTAATCATAGATATAAAAGATTGAATTTTATATCACTTTTGAAATGAACATCAAATTTAATATTAATATTGGTTTTAATATGAAGGAAATGTTTGCTCAAATTTAAATATATTAATTCAATTGAATGGATACCAAAATTGAAATTGATATTGATATCAATTTGATATGAATATCAATTTTGATATTGATATGATCAAAATGTAACTTATAAATTTTTATATATTAAAACTTAATAGAACTACAATCATATCAAAATTAATATTGATAGGATAATTTATTTAATAGATATCAAAATTGAATTCATATATATGAAAATTGATTTCATGGATACCAAATTTGAAATTGATAGCAAATTTGATATCAAGATTGATATAACTATGAAATTTGATGTTAATTCAATTGATAATTGATAGTAAAATATTTACAAATTTATATATTAGTTCAATTAAATTGATATCAAAATTAAAATTGATATGAAAATTGAAATTGACATATATTTTTTCATTTGATGGATATCAAAATTGAATTTGATATCAATTTTAATAGCAATTTTGATATGAATATCAAATTTAATATTTATATTAGAATATAACTTATGAATTTGTATATATTGGAATTCAATTGAACTAGAATTATATTGAAATTGAAATTGATATGAAATTTGATTTAATGGATATCAAAATTGAAATTCATAAATATGAATAAAACTTAAATTCAACTTTAAATTTAAACATAAAAGTTCAAGACATTAAATTCAAATTTAAACTTTCTTGCCCACTTTTTCTAGTTTCTTGAGTTGATTTAATACATGTTTCATTCAACACATTGTTATGCCTTGGTATTTAAATACATTCATTTGTGCATGAAAACATATGTTGGCAATACATAAGGAATTAATAAGAAAAATCATTAGAGTTTGTCTCAATTCAAAAGGCTAATAAAAGAATCAATTTTGCAAATTCTACATGTCTACAATGTTGTCTTGAATTTTTCTCATCATTGTTAATTTGGTCCACCAAGATGTTTGGCTTAGGAGAAAAATTCAAACCCCTCGATGGACCAAATATCAATAACATCTCTAGACACCGTCTTGACTTCTCAAATATCTAGTAGACAAAGGTGAAAATTTCTGAGAGGGAATTTCCTTTATATTATTCCCACGTGCCATAGGTTAGTTATGCAAACAAATTTTAAAAGAGCATTTCTTTTGTATTATTCCTACATATTACAAATCAATTCTATAAAATAGGATCAAGTTTTTGGCAATTGTCATCAATCATATAGAGTGTGACTTCGATTTGTAGAAGTTTTTGCACCTATTCAGATTTTGAAATATTCATTAGAGTCATTCTTAAACAACATCAACATAATCTATCACTGATTACACCTATCCTCTTATTTAATTATCACATTTATTTTAATTCTAAAATACTAAATTAATAATTATTTAATTACTTATTTTCTTTACAATTATATATACATTCAAATACAAGCAAAAAGTAAAATATAATCTAAGAAAATAAAAGCTTAATATAAATCTTATTATATAAGAAAATGTTAAAAAATAGACACAGAATAAATTTATTAAAGAGCTATAAAAAATCTGCATTACACTTCAGTTTGATCCGCTGCTGTTTACATTTAAAAAAATAAAGAAAAGATTCAGCAGAAGATAAGTTAAAGCGATATGCTGAAATGAATAAACTTGGCAAGATAAACTATTAATCCAAGTAAATGATAATGCAGTAGAATCCACCTAGTAAGGAAGAAAACAGGAAAAAGGTTACATGGCAGAAGCCACATCTGACTCTTGAATAGAATCAATCACAGGGAAGCGAGATGGATGTTTATACAGGCCCATTATTCGGGAGACTGAAAATAATCTGATGGATGCTCTCAGTCTGTATATGTATAAAAGGATTGCTCTTAACTGAGTCCCATCAGCCCAGTTTTTTTAAATAAAATAATGCCAGTGGATGTGGGGCGTAGATTGTAATGGAAGCATTGATGACAATAGTTGGAGGGTGGATGGCTGCATTTATCCTCTGGTTTTTGCTTTGGATTAGGTAATATACAAAATCCTGCACGCTGGTCCCTCAAACAATTTAACTCGATCCAAGTGCTTAGATAAGGAGTGGTGATGGCCACCATAATCCAGTGATAAAACTGGTTTCTAGATATTGTACATCAACCATTAAATACTTGAGAATATAATTTCTTTCATTAGGTTTGTCCAAGGAAGATCATGTTATAAATCTAGGGGCTAATTTGACTGGTTGACTGTGATTAAAAACATGTAATCCCAGGTGCTCAGGGTATTTAGGAGAGAGGAGTGGTGTTAGAAATTCGTAGGGCAGAGTGCCTGCAAAGTTTTCAGAATTCTAGGTATCATAGAATAGAGTCTTATTGCATGGTCATTGGTTGTATTTGAAGGCAATGTGGTGAAGAATCCCCTGCTTTATTATTGCACAAGCACTTAATGAGTCTTTTCTGCTCTCTGCCTCAGGCCTGATATCAAATCATCATTTGTGTCTGTGTTCACTCTTATTATTACTTGGTCTGTGCTCAGTAGGGGTACTTGTAATGCCCATTGGGTGTTTCTGCTCTCTGTCTCAAGCCTGTTATCAAATTACAATTTGTGTCTGTGTTCACTATTATTCTTATTTGTTCTGTGGTCAGCAGGGGTGATTGTAATGCCCATTGGGTGTTTCTTTCACCTCCTTCATTCCATTCAATTTTTTTAGAGGTTCCAAACGTGTATCTGGTTATATAAGAAAGCCATTCAGACATTGTTGACAGGAAGTATAGTATAGTGCTACATATACACCTTGATTTCTTTCCCAACTAATTTGACTTTAAATTTGATATATTTTCTTTGAAGATTTTTATACAATACACGTGTTTTGTTTAGAGGTGATTTCTACAAATTTTTTCTTGTACCAGTTGTGATATCATTAATCTTTAGGACCGAGCTTAGTGATGGACTGTTTGAATTGCGGAGAGCAGCAGCCGAAAGAAGTAATGGATCAGATGAAATCTGAGGCTGATATCTATGAATATGATGCCTCTCCTGTTCTGTCTCCTCCTTCCTTACTCCCTCAAAACTCTCGTGCATTGGAAGGGCTTATTAATCCCTATTATGTCAGCAGAAGTTTATCAGAATGGAATTGTTTCCCGAGTTTGCAGGCTGGCATAGATGAGAACAATCACAAGAATAACTACATCATCACAACAGCAGCAGCAGCGGCAGCGAGCATGGCGGCGAGGAAGGAGATGATGTACAGTGTAGCAGCCATGCAATCGATAAGCATAGATCCTGAGAGCATGAAGCCCCCCAAGCGTAGGAACGTGAAGATATCGAAGGATCCGCAGAGCGTGGCGGCACGGCACAGGAGAGAGAGAATCAGTCAAAGAATGAGACTTCTGCAGGCTCTGGTTCCCGGCGGCACTAAAATGGACACTGTCTCCATGCTGGAGCAGGCAATTCGTTACGTTAAATTCTTGAAGAGACAACTCCAAGCCCTAGAAGCTGCAGCATTCAGGCCATTCAACCATCTGAATTCAAATACTCAGCATAGTGGCTCGTAGTAGTTAGATTTCTCATCAGTATATGGAGAGATGGTCCAGAGAAGCAAGCCCAGAAATGATTGTAACCATCTATCAAAATTGTTTACATTGTTGTCCAAACAAGGTTTTTGCATGTTAAACGTCCGTATTTGATTTAGAGGAAGAGGTTTGAAGATTTGCCGTTTGCGGAAATCAAAAGCAATAAATTGTTGCTCCTATCGATGTAACTCTGTCGGTGAAAAGATGGAAGTAGAGATTCATTGCCTTGCGTAAACAATAATACACCTGCAAAAGCATTTGACCCTCTGACTTTTTTTGAATAAAATAGAAGAATAATGTAAGATTTGGAAAATTCCTTCTGATTCGATGTTTTTATATTAAACTAATATATAATTATTATGTTTTGATGTAGTAGTGAAGTTGAATGGTTTTGAAAGAATCTATCAAGAATGAAGTTTTGTTGAGTAAAAGGCTGACATCATTAGCACTATGAGGCTAGATCATTGACACAATAGATAATTCTTTTTTTTTTTCAACAAAAGACTAATAGCCTGTATATATTGTTTAGTTATAAATAGTAGTTACAATATGTCTTTACACTTCAAAATTGATTAGACTATGATCAACCCATTTTACTATACTATGCTATCTGTTTAAAAAACTTTATTTTCTACTACAAACCATACTCATAGTCCTTTCTGTTGTATACATAGACATGAGTATTAAGGATGTGTTTTTTCAAAAGAAGCATATGCTGCAAATGTAGTAGCCTGGAGAAGACATCTGCAATTACTTGCTGCGAAGATTTACCCAGGTAGAAGTACTTGTATACCAAAAAACTGCTTAATAGCACCAAAAACCCTTTCATTCACCGCTTAAGATAAATACCGAATGCTTCAACAACAATGGATACCATCTGCTTTTGCGACCATGGATTACCAAACCAAAAAAGAACTGTTAAGACCATAGCCTTATTCTTCCATCTGCATTATCTGGACACTGAGTTCTCACCTTGCACTTCATTCCCCTTTTCCATTAAGATTTGGCAGTGACATTCATGTTAGGAATAGCATGTGGTTGATGGAAATCGCCTGCCTGAAGAAGAGGCAACATAATATTATGAGGTAAATTCTCCCTGGGATGAAGGAGGAGCTCTCTTTGGTTCTTGGTGGTTAACAGAGGCAGTTGCATGGTAACACTTATGATGAAGAAGGAAAGACACATAATGGTACTTCTCCCTGAAACACTTAGATATCTCCCTTCCCAGATGATGACTGTACCTTGACAAGGCCCTATTTAGATGACTTGGATCACTATGCTCAAGAGAAGATTTTAAAGCATCAAACACATTGAAAAAAGCTTTGTTATGGGGTAAGAAATGCGGTGGAAAAATTCCACCAACATAGCCATCAACCATGCCAAACACATATTTCTGGGCGCAAACCAATAGGGAATCATTTTGAAGGAAAACCTCATTAACCATCTTTTCTGCTATTAAATTCACAAATTCAAGACATTGCATCATATCCATGATATTGGAAATGAATATAGACAAAATATTTGAAGTATTAACCTTCTTGTCTTGGGGTGGAGGATTTCTGTGCTTATGACACATTTGAGGCACCTGTAGTCACATGGGAAATGAAGCTTAAACACTGTCTGCAATTGATCTTCATCCAGGCTACCTCAAAAGGGCAGCTCCATGAACTGGGAAGCAAATGCGAAAGTTCTTTGGACGATACTCCATTATTGCTATAGATTTCAAAACCTACCAAAAACACCACTAAATTCCCAAAGAAAACAAGAAATGTTGAACCTTTGACCAACGTACCACCTAGCATTGGACACTTGTAGACCTTAATTGAGCTTAACCCACATTTGAGCAAAAGATAAAACCTCTTAACAAGCTTTTGAAGAGCATCAAATATTAATCACCATAATTTATTTTCAAAGACTATTAGCAACTAATATGCGTGCATAACCCTACAGACAATAGCATAATGCCATTGTCTACTTGTAGTGGGCGTATTAAATAGAAGATATTTTTTCATATAACACAACCTTTAATGATGGCTCGGTATTCGCCATCAAAAGTATTTTCACCAAAACATCGAAAAAATGCCTTGAAGTACATGTTGTTGAAGCTCCACATGCATCTAGGATAATTACAAATATATGCTACATTAATACACATGTGTATTGCATACCATCCTCACAAAGAGCATACAAAGGAATGATTATTTTTATGAACTTGCAACCAAGAAACAAATGTTAAAGCATTTGAAAAGACCAGATATGTGATACCCTCGAGCTTGCCAGACCACGACTTGATTACTATGACATCACCATCTTGTTTTGTATCGTCCTATGGAGTATGAATGCACTTACTCACACATACAACTACTTACATCACATTAGATTAACAATGTGTTCAATTATCCTCCTATCAATGCATATCATTTCAGCACATGATTTTTCATACCCTCAGATCTTTGAGTAAATAGTTGCCACGAAAGCCTGGTTTACACACTTGAACTGCCAAGTCATCCACTTGCCACGAAGGCTTGTTTCTACGAAAGCCTAGATTGCACACTTGAACTGCCAATTCATCCACTTTCCATGATAGCTCGGTTTACACACTTGAAATGCCAAGACAACTGCTTACATCCCCTATTGCTATGCATGGAAATTGCCTCATAACCAAGATTTTAAATTTATGATATACTTAACCTTACAAGAAAATATTTGCATTTCCCTTAAGCAAGTGAGAATTAAAACCATTTATACATGTAGAAGATTTCCCTCCCTTAGAATAATTTCTTCAAATTTAGAATGCATTTTCCCCGACATAGCAACATGTACATAACTTCATCAATTGTTTGATCACAACCTAGATTAGCTAGAATATCTGCCATAAAATTTCCTTGTCTACAGGTATGGATAAATTGATAGTGTCCTATCTTGTCAAACAAGGACCAAATCTATTTTACTATATACGGTCCAAGCTTCCAGTTGACAATCTTGCGTTCCCTGCATGCATTTAATAGAATCAAGGAGTCTCCTTCTATTGGATGCTTGGGTATCTTGAGAGCAATTGCTAATTTTAAGCCTTGTAGCAAAGCTTGAGCCTTAGCTGCATTGTTAGTCCCTATTTTCAATTTGAAATATTTAGCACATAATACCAATCCTTTATAGTCCTTGATTGTAACACCAGCTCTAGAAGGTCCTAGATTACCCCTAGCTACCCCATCAAAGTTCAATTTAAAAAAAATAGTTGGGGGGGGGGCTTCAAAGAAATGTTAGCCCTATTTACTTTTTGGACTGGTTGATGAAGACTCCCTTTGAAAGGAAATTTAAGAAGAGTTCATTTGAACATTAACTTTGAATCCCAACCAGTAAAGATTGAACTGACATGTTTTACCTTTTGCACATACCCATTTACTATTTCTGATATAGACTGCTCCAACAAGAGTAACACATGACCCATGTTGAATTTTTCTTTCCTAAAAAATGAATTTGTTTCTTACCCACCAAATAACCCATACTACTAAAGCTGGAATAATGGGTATGTGCAAGATCATGATGGGCCAAAAAGTGGCAATATGATGGGTATGTGACCGACGACCTTTTTTTTACCCAAAATTGATGAAACGAAAAAGGTTTTTAAAGGAGATTCTCATCTTTCCACCAATATAAATTATGCTTTACTTTGAATTTAATAAATCATTATTATTCATTTTCTATTTGAATTATGACTAAAGTCTTGATTGATAGGTTGATTGAAAAAAATCTATAGCTTTCAAACGGTATCACATTTTTTGAATATAAAACATGTGTCACATTATATGCTTCACATACTATAGGATTAAAAAAAAATTGAATTTCATGAAGTTTTGACCAAGTTGAGGTGGTAAGACATATGAGTTTTTATATTTTTTTAAAATTGTAATAAAAAATTCATAATTAATTATTTACTTGGAAAAAAAAAAAAAAAATATGCATCACATTGGGACATGAGTCCTCTATTTATATCTAAAATCTTATAAAAAAATATTATCATTTTATTGTGGTTAGGGTGGTCAGATAGATACCTACTTCTTATTTTTTCCTTGAAATTTAAGTGCTACTGCTTTGAAATTTCAAATTTTCACCAAATAGATTTTTAAAAAAAAATAAACCTAGTAGTTTGGAAACTACATTCAATTTGATACATATTATATTCTTACATATTTTTTAAATAATATAGATAACTTATTCATTTTTTTACGTCAAGTTGCCTAACTCTCATTTTTTTGAATTTTCATTGCCACTTAAGGGCCTATTTTTTCCATGATGATCCTACACATACCCCAATGCACCAGAATCTTGAAAAGAAAGAAATTTTATAATCCTCTGGCCAACTTGAAAATAATTTCCAATGAGTGTCAGGAAATGTCGAATGCCAATTCATTTTAGAAACTAGAAATGACCAACATGCTTGAGCTATTGGACATAGTAAGAATAAATGATTGAAATTTTTAGGTTCTTATTCACATAGAACACATTGAAATGGCTCTGTTATCCCTAATTTTGTTAGCTTGTCACTTGTCAATATTCTGTGTTTTATAGATAGCCATGAAAAATAGCCTGCTTTCGGTAATCCTTTTGAGTTAACTATAGGATCTATTTAATGGAAAACCTTGTATGTTTAGATTCTCATGATGGTAATTACTCTATTAAATATAGATTTAATTTTTTTATCTCCCAAATGACCTCATTTCAATTGGTTGAATTTTTGGAAGTAAAAAAATATTTTCAAAGTTGTCTTCTTTTGGTGGACCACTGGTCATAAAAAGGTTCTAAATATTGATAATCTTTAGAGAAGAGGCATAAAATTAGTAAACAAATGCTTCCTATGTGAAGAAATAGAGGAAATTATTGTTCACCTTCTTATCCACTATGATTACACTTGGAGAAGCCAACAAAAGATCCTCAAAAGATTATTTGTAAGTTGGGCCTGATGGAATAATGTTAAAAGCATTATTAAAATATGCACCCACCACTTCTCTCATCCCTTAATTTTGGAACTCCGGTGGTAGTCATTCTTCCATACAAGATAGGGGTTATGGAAATAATAAAATAATATGATATTCAAAAGGAAAAAAAAAACCTTGAGAGGTTCTAATTGAGTTTATTATTCACAAAATCAAGGAAAAAATCAAAGGTATGGATTCTAAAAATCCTATAAGAAACCTCTTAGAGATGAAATTACAAATTTCACAAAATGGGACATATTTGATAAACTCGCTATGGTGGATTCTCAAAATTATTTATCACATAAATCTACCATTTGGACCCATTTGGACCCCTTGATCTTGGTTGGCTAAAACTTAGTTTTAATGGCTCAACTAAATAAAATCTAGGATAGGTGGGAGGGGGTGGTATCTTAAGAGATTATAGGGGGAATATGATATTTTCCTACATTGTCAACCTTGGTATTCAATCCTCCAAATTTTCTAAGCTGGTAGCTACTGTCAATGGCATGTAAAATGAAAAAGGTAAAGGATTAACCATGGTGTTAATTGAGGGTGATACCATAAATACATCAACATATGGCAAGGTAAAGCTAGTCCTAGCTAGTATCTCCACGACTTAATAAGGAAAACACACCTAAACATGATAAACTTTGAGACTCATAGGATCAAGCACATTTTTAGAGAATGAAATATGAATTTAGATATGCTAGCTAATATGGCCTCTCATGCCAAAACTATTATCATTTGGACTGATGTCGATACTCTCCTAGAGAAAGTGAAGTTTAATATAACTAATGAGGAAAAATATTTCGCATCTCCTAGTGTCGAAGGAACAACTTGCTCCCTTGAGTTGATGGTTCACACTATCAAAAGGACTCCTAATCATTTTCATTTAAGGTGTATTTTCATCCTTACTCGACTTTTTGTGAAAATTTAAATTTCTACCATTACCTCTTCCTTTCAACATTTCAAGAAAATTATTGGAATGTGGATCCCTTTATGGTTTTTCACCTCTCTATTATCATTACTTGTCCACCTACAATGGGGGAAATATTTTACATGTGGATCCAAATGATTGTGATGCCCTAAAAATTACTAGGAGGTGTGTAGCATTATAAAAAAGGGAAACCTAACTTCATATATCAAATCAATGAATGACTACAATTTGGTTCTCTCGGTCAAATTTTCTAATTCATGGAAATCTGGCACTGTTCACATTTGTGGCATATCCTTCCATGTCCCTATTTATCTTATTGCTACTATGACAAGTATCCCTCTAGTGGAGGTGTTAGAATTCCTAAAATTTATAAAGGAAACTACTAAGAGGCGATGAGAAGGTTTATGAAAAGTGTGAAAAAGTTAATAGACTTCAAAATGGATTGGAAAAATAAGATCGTTTGGCCATGTGGAAGAATATGGCAAAATTTATAATGAGATACATTAATTTGGAGGGATGCTATATTTAGTTCCAAAATTATCTCTTTCCCATGCTAAACCATTTTTGACATAAATTGAAAATAATTTTCTTATCTAGATTTATTCTTCACTAGAAGAGTCTATGAAATAATTCATCATCACCAATAAGACTATGCCCCTCCACCAAAGCCTTACATATTTCCTTTATTAGTATACACATTTTGCTAATCTCCCCACACTCTATGTGTATGCATGTTTACAACCCCTCTCTTATCCAATAGGAAGAGGTTCCCACCCCCCAAAAGATAAAATCAATCATCCCCTCCCCTCTTGAGATTATTGCCTCTCCCAATCAGACTCTAGACCTACATAGTACCCCTGGGTATGTGTAGGATCATGATGGGCCAAAAAGTGGCGATATGATGGGTATTTGTAGGGTATGTGGCTAACGACTTTTTTTAAACCCAAAATTGATGAAATGAAAAGGGTTTTTAAAGGATATTCTTAGCTTTCCACCAATAGAAATTATTCTTTACTTTGAATTTAATAAATAATTATTTTTCATTTTCTATTTGAATTACAACTAAAGTCCTTGATAGGCTGATTGAAAAACATCTATAGCTTTCAAATGGTATCACATTTTTGGAATCCAAAACATGCATCACATTCTATGCTCCGTATTCTATAGGATTAAAAAAAGAAAAATTGAATTTCTTGAAGTTTTGACCAAGTTAAGGTGGTTAGACATACAATTTTTTATATTTTTAAAAATTTGTAATAAAAATTCATAATTAATTATTTACTTGGAAAAAATTACAAAAAATATGCATCACATCCGACATGAGTCCTCTACTTATGTGTAAAATCTTATAAAAATATTATTATTTTATTGTGGTTAGGGTGGTCATACGACACCTACTTCTTATTTTCCCTGAAATTTAAGTACTATTGCATTGAAATTTCAAATTTTCACCAAATAGATTTTTTTTTTTTAAAATAAACCTAGTAGTTTAGAAACTACATTCAATTTTCTACAGATTCTATTCTTACATATTTTTGAAATAATATAGATAATTGATTCAAATTTTTACGTCAAGTTGCCTAACTCTGATTTTTTTGAATTTTTTGCCACTTAAGGGCCTATTTTTTCCATGATGATCCTACACATACCCCCCTTATCTCTCTTTGAAGGGTAAAAATATAGCGAATGATCATTCACCTTCCTCTTCAAAGAGTAATTTTTTTTTCTTTCAAGACCCCCATGAAGACTCCTATTACTTTTCTTTAAATGATGATTTGTAAACCCTGAGCTCCCCTAGCCTTGAAGAATCTTTGAAATCTCCCCATACTAGGGTTTGTCCTTCTCCTTCCCCCCTTCAAAGGATGTGCCTTCAAATTATCTTCCTTAGGACCCATCAAATGATCATAATTCAACCCCATTCAACCTTTTTAACCAGTTTTAGGAGAATATTGATGATCTCTATAATTCCTATAATCTTTAGAATGACATTCTAAAGTGGTAGTGCAACCAAATGCATATTGCCAAAAATAAAATCCATAATTGTGAATCCATTGGGTGATCCCACAATAGTGGTTTACAATTTTTGGCCAAACTAGACACTAAAATTATTATTTTTAACTAAATCTTCACATTCGGGCAGCTATAGCGGCTAAACCGTGAAAATTTTGAAGATAATGCAAACTAGAGTCTCATCACATTTTTTCTGTAGATTCTAAAAATATTTTTTTCAAAATTTTTGGAATCATTTTACACTTCTTTTTCCATCTCCCACGAAAACTGATTTTTTTCAAAAAACAACATTTTTAAAAAGTGACGCAGACCGTATAATGTATAACTTTTTTTCTATGAAGGATAAAATTATAATTATTTTGAATTTAGATTCGTAATCTCGATATCTAGTGCTTCCACTTGGTTAGACAATTTTTATTGAATATTTTTCTTTAATCAAGTTTAAGTCAAACCAATTACAATTCAGACATATAGCGTATAAAGCATAAATTGTATATATCAAAATTCAATTTTTTTTTTTGGTTGGATCAAGGACTTCAATATCTGGTGCACTCATATTTTTCAATTTTTTTTTTGATAATCTTCTATTTTTACACATGTGTAGAACATAGACCTTCATTTTTGATGAAAAACCTATGTTTAATAAAACTAAAAAAACAAATACATAATAAAACCAAAACATATTAAGATTATATTCGTTGGATAGCTTGTTTTGAGGACTACCTGATTCCAAATGGGTTTGTGAAGATTGATCCATTTTCATCATCAACCGGAGCTCCGAAGTGTAAAAATTTAGGGTTTTTTGGTGTCTCAGAGGAGGGATGAGGAATAAGGGGGGTTCGAGCGAACCCCTAGGGGTTCGCTCAAACTAGGGTTCATTTGAACCCCCCTTTTATAAGGGATTTTCTTTTCATATTTGGCGGGAAAGCATTAAAAGGGTTCGCCCAAACCCAGGTTCTAGCGAACCCCTAATGGGTTCGGTCGAACCAGTATGTTCGTACGAACCCCTAAAACCAAAATTTTTGCCATGCATTCGTTTTCTGTGAGTTTTCCTTCCTCACTTCAATTGTAAACCACTATTGTGGCTTCACCCCATTGTTTTGTCTAGATCTCTGGAATGACTTGAGGAGTCAGTGAATGAAGATGTTTGGGATGTCATGAAAAATATTTCTACCACTTTTGACAATTGGGAACACTTGGAGAAAGATGTCGAGAACATAAAGCATGTGACTAGTTATGCTAAAGACAAAAGGAAATTGGTTACTAAGGTTGGTAAGTTTCCAACTAGAAGAATATTTTTAAAAATGTGCAAGAAATAAAATCTTATTGCAAAGTGTTAGTGAAGAACACCACCACTAATCTTCATTTCTTTTAATAGGAAATGGAGAAAAGGAAATCTAAATGAAAGTTGTAGGAAACTACTTATTAGCCTCACCTTGGCATCACTTCCTCTAGCATAGAGAAGAAAAGTAAAGAGAAAGCTCCAAGATTGATTGTCTCTCCATCCATCCCTATTGAAGATAAGAGTAAGGTTCCTAAAGAGTTGTCATTTGATGACACAATGGATTTCCTAATTAAAAAGTGGTAGGCTATCAAAGACCTGAAGTTTTTGGGTGACCCATAGCTAGTTCTAATGATTCTTGGTTGGTCTTCCTTATTTTTTGTTGGTTTTGGTTTCTACTACTATGTTGTTTATCTAGTCTCACTTCTTGTGAGACTTGTTTCTACTAACTTCATGGATTTTTTGTAATGGTTTTGATCCCTTCCTGAGTTTATGTAATCAAAAACATGGTTTAGGATCCAAAATTATTTTTATCACCCAACAAGGAGATTGTGTCCCAAAAGAATATCACCTATCTTTCTCATGCACATCAAATATTGTTGAGTATGAAGCTTTAATCACATGACTTAGAATAGCTATCTAGTGGCACATAAAATAAATTCAAGTCTATGGAGATTCACAATTAATTATTAGATAATTAAATGATGAGAATCAAACAAAAGATAAAAAACTACTCCCATACAAGAGGATGGTGGATAGAATTAAATAATACTTTTTAGTCATATCTTTTGAAAAGTAACAAGGTTGAACAATAAAGTGGTCAATGGCATGACCACTATTTTGTCTTAGATATTCCTCATAATAGCCAACATTGTGAGTTCTTGGTGGAACAACTTTTGATCCCAGTATTCAATGTCCCAAAATATGAACTAGTATGTGAACTTGGTGGTCCCAAATCCCAATGGTATCATGATGTTTAAATGCACCTTCATGATAATACCCTTCCATCCAACCTATCTAGTATCCAAAATAAAGAATTATGGCTTGTTCTTTTTATTTTTCTATCCTTAGTGATATATTATATCTAAGGAGTCTTGATGACCTATCCTCATTAGGTGTCTAAAATTAGAAGAATATAAAACTATATTACATGAGGCGCATGAAGGTGTCTATAGGGCACCATCTAGTGGTCCTGCCCTTGTCATTTTTTTTTTAGTAGGAAATATTGGCCAACTATGGAACAAGATGCACAAAAATTCGCTACAAAACTTCACCAATTCCAATAGGATGGAGATTTGATTCACACACCAGTCAAAGAGTTGACCCCAATAAGTAATCCTTGGATCTTTCCACAATGTGGACTCAACCTTGTAGGAAAAATATACCCCCCTCATAAAATGGTCAAAATTTTATTATTACTACCATTGAGTATTTCATGAAGTGGATATAATTTATTCCATTATCCAACATTACTAGAAAATAGATAGAAAAATTTATCTTAAATTATATCATTTTTCGGTATGGTATCCCAATTTTCATCATCATTGACAATGGTAAGTATTTCAAAAATCAAGATGTTCATGACCTTTTTGAACAATTTCATATTTGATACTACTTTTCTAATCCATTTTATCCACAAGGTAATGATCAAGATGAGGCCTCAAGAAAAACTATATTGAAAATCCTAAAGAAGATAGTCAATGATGTTGGTAATGACTAACACGTAAAACTTAATACTACCTTATGTGCCTACCGTACTATTATTTGTACACCTACACATTACGTGAAGCATTGAGCTTTTATCAATATATTAAGAAAGAGCCTACTAATGAACTAAGTATGTTGTCTACACAACTTATGCCTAACCTATCTTTATCCATTTGTTGTCTAATCAATCCAATCCTTAACTAATGTATTTTTCCTAAAATGGGCCCTATCTATTATTGAGATTATCTTTTGAAAAGAGATATCATGGTTGTTGACTTGTTTTTTATTTTTTTCTCTTTGATTTATTGATTTATCTTTTTATCTCATTCTTATGATTACTCAAAGCCACCTTGATATTTCTAATCTTGGTTTGTTTAGAGAAACTTTGAATGGTTCATGGGCATTGCTTTTTGTATGCCATGTTTGTGGGACATTCTTGTAATGAAACCATGGTGAATAACTTACCTTGTGTTCAATTAGTGTAGATTATCTCATAAATAAACATCCTTTTAATCTACGTTATTCATACCTTTTGTGCACTATAATTATTACTCTAAGTCACATTTCCTCATATATTTTGATAAGGTTTATGTATTTATAGCATGAATGAGGACAACCCTTTTTGTTTTTAGACTCAAATTCCATGCAAGGGATAAAATCATCTCAATTCCTTACACCTTGGTGCATAACATTCACTTTCTATATCAAAATAAGCATTGCTCTTTACATTCTTTATAGAATAAAAAAAGCACAAAGTATCTTTTCCATCTTATATATCCATATATCTTGCATATTTTCATCCATCTCATTTCACATTTATAAGTTTCATTTGATATTTTATCAACAATTTAGTTTCTATCATTACATTCACACATTTTTTGCACACAAATATAAGTCATAACATACATAGTATCATGTCATCATCATCAACACTAAAACACACAAAAAAAAAATCAAGTCATATTCATAACACATGCATCATAATCATAACATCATCACATTATAATTATATCAAATCCATCATAATATTAAAACATCATAAATATCCATCATATACATTTGTCATCATAGCATAATTAAATATTCACCATCATATCATTAATCATCATATAACATCAATAACATGCATATATGCCACCAAAAAATATGATCTCATCTCATAAATGTGTCAAAATATACAATCATCATAATACATCATCATAATCTATACATGAGCTACATGAGCCGTAGATATACATATACATAGTCCATAGGAAGAAAATTATACATAGCCTAAAAATTTAGTACATAGTACTAGGATGAGCTCCCTCCCTTAGAAGGATCAAGTGATGGTAGGTGTGAGCATCCAAGTGCCTATGATGGAACTTTTAGCCTTGGTTGTGGCTACACTAGTGGTGGATCCATAGTCCCCTGAGTGTGACCTCAAACTCGCTAGTTGGCTCTATGATACAAATCTAGACTTGTCTATCACTTTGTAGAAACATCTCTCATATAGAGACCTCTAATACAAGGCCTCTTATGCAAACATCATTATCTCTATTATGGCTAGCCCCATAGGACCCTAAGTTATCTCCCTGGTTCTTTAGAAGGTTGTGTTTTTCATCTATTACTAGATCACCTCAATATTCCTCTCTACTTATAGGTATCCCTCTTGGATGTCACCTAAGCTACCTAAACCTATAACCTATCCCAGTATTCCTTAGCTTGATCTTTGTCCCCAATGGCCTCATCTCGCTATCTCTAATCCTCATCTTTCTCTAATAAGGATATATCCAATCATACATATGTATCATCATCATCCCCACCTACCAAAAATACCTTTGGCTATCCCTAACCTCCATATCCTCCTACAAGGACATCCTCCCCCATCCATCATCTCCCCTATCTCCTTCATCTTTGTCTCCCCCATCTCCTCCATCCTCTCCACCCCCATCTCATTCATCCCCTCCATCCTCATCTCCTCTATCTCCCTCACCCTTTACAATAATAACCTTGGCTCTCCTCTATCACACTCTCTACCTCCTATTTTCTCCTCCAGTAATTACTAACTACCCCCAACCACTCTTAGCCCTATCACTCTCCTGGGTCTGTGCCTTGATCATCATGTATCATAATCTTCACTAGTCCTAACTATCACATGAAACCATAGGTCCTAGGGAACTATGTTGAATACACACAAGACAACTGAGAGGGGGGGTGGATTAGTTGTACATAAAAACCTAAAAAAATCTTAAAAAAATTCAAATCCACATAAAATTTATTAACCATTAATTTGTTAGAATGAAAGAAAATGACAAAATCTGAAACACATCAACACCATAAACAATAGAACACCAGATTTACATGGAAAACCCAAGAAGGGAAAAACCACAGTGAGGATTAGCTCACAATATAAAGTAATTCTAACACCGAATACAAAGGGATCACTATTGGAGGGTTCACTACCTAAAAGAAAGAAGGGATAATAAATAAGGGATCACTACCAAATTACATAAAAGAAGAAAGAAGAAAGTTATAGTGAGAAATCCATCTCAATGCAATAGAAAATTCCACCACAACATCACCAACACATTCACAACCTCTTTGAAGATTGCAAAAACATTCTGCTCACTAATTTTAGTAGTTTAACTCATTAAAGCTCACACTACAGTTCACAAATTCGCACTTCACAACTTTACAATTTGCATCACACACTACCACCCAATTCTCCATCAACACAACACTCATTTATACCTTCTTCTACCTTGAAAACATTCTCCAAGGTTGACTATGCACCTCAACCATGCAAATTCAAATTAGGTTGGCACTAAGAATTCCTACGGTGGAAAGGAATGAAAGTGGACCACACCACCTCTTAACTCAGACCTAAAATATACATATACACCGTGCACCACACTTCCACAATCACCAAAGAAAATCCACAAATAGTGTAAACACCCAAGGCCAGCCGAACCTGTGTAAACAACATTAACATTTAAGGAAATACTTCCTCAAATCTAAATATGACTCATGGAACACACACAACACTTGAACACAATTTGGAACATTCCACAAACACCCCAAAATCCAATAATTCCTCTGCAAAAACATTCACCTGAAGAATGTACACACCTAGTACACTCAAACAACCTTCGATACACTGTAACCTAATAAACCACCTTGTAGAGCACCAAACCATGAACAAATTCAACTAAAGGTAGATATGAATCTTATCAACACATGTCCATAACCGCAAAACCAGAAACCAAAATGTAGAGAAATGTAGAGAAAAACCATTTCTCCTAGACAACACTACAACACAATTCACACACTAGTGAACACAACTTTCTCTACACAATGATCTAGACCAAGAAATTTTGGATATAACATCTATGAACACCTACGATCAACATATCTAAGCAACATAAGAATATATTTAACCATGATGTAGATCAAAACTAAAACACCACTTTGTACACCAAAACACCTCTACAACACCCTATTTTCTCTTTTTATTTAAATTTTCTCAAAAGAACCTAAAAACCAAGCACCAAAGACATATACTCATCATCTTAAAAACTACCTCATCACCACTAAATGAAATTTAATAAACAAAATCTTATCAAGTTAACACTAGAGGCTGACAACATTAGCACTTACTAATGACAACATAATGAAACTTATCAAAGCATCATCATAACTTTCTCAACCATTATCATTTGACATCAATGACAACACAAACATAAGCCTGTTGACATCAATGAAAACACTAACTACTCATACTTGCAATAATATCCCCCTTTGTCATTGATGGCAACACATGATGTGAAAAACCATCAATAGCAGCCAACATCTCTTATCACCAACACACTACTCCATACCAACTTTCTCTCTCTCTCTCTCTATTAACTGATCCTTTTCAAATTAATTCCTCTCTCCCCCTTTCTTAACTAATCCTTTTTCACTTTTCTTCTTCTCTCTCCCTTTGACATCAATGGCAAAGGGAAACATATTTGCATCTCTTTCTCCATTTGACATACATACTTTCTCTCTATTGCTCTACATACTCCCCCTTAGGAGAACACAAAAAATTGTACCAAATAGAAACCACTGCACATATCCTTTGGCATAGCAAACAAAGGACAACACCAACCTACACCATCACTAACTCCCCCTAACAACAATAACCAACAAAGCACTACCTACTCTCCTTGAGAGGTAGCCTCCAACATCAGTCCAAAACAAAGAATTAATCTTGAAATCTACAGGACTGATGCATATCCTTATGCATCTAGTTTAAAGAAGGATGGGTAATAACCCCTAAGTTCTCCTAGAGATACTTAAAAGTATCCTTAGGAAGAGCCTTAGTAAATATATTAGCAACTTGATCTTTTGTAGGCACATACTCTAGCTTCACTTCATTCTCTACAACCTTCTCTCTCAAAAAGTGATACTGGATTGAGATATGTTTTTTCCTTGAGTGCATCATCGGATTCTTTAAAATGCTAATAGCACTTGTATTATCACAAAAGATAGAAATTGGTTCATCATATACAACTGTTCTATCCTTCAAGGTTTTCCTCATCCACAACACCTATGTGAAACAAGATGTTTCTACAACATATTCTACCTCTGTAGTAGATAAATATATTGAATCTTGCTTCTTGCTTATCCAAGACACCTATTTTCATCCAAGAAAGAACTCACATCCACTTGTACTTTTCATGTCATCCACACAACCTTCCCAATCAACATCTATATAAGCACTCTGAGAAAAATCAATATCCTTTGGATACCACAAGCCATGTTCCAGAGTGCCCTTTAAGTATTTGAATATCCTCTTCACTACTGCAATATGTGACTCTCTAGGATCTTCTTGAAATATAGCCACAAGACAAACTGCATGCATGATATCTGGTCTAGTATCAGCTAGATATAGCATTCCTCCAATCATTGATCTATACTTGCTCTAATCAACCTTAGGAGATTCATCATTCTTATTTATATTGCAACTAGTAACCATAGGAGTACATACTAGTTTAGAGTCTTCCATTCCAAAATTATTCAACATTTCCTTAACATACTTTGATTGTGAAATAAATATACCTTTTTTTGTCTGATTAATTTACATCTTGTTACCCAAAATTTTTGCTATGTCTTGTAAGAGGTCTTCCACCCTATCCAAAATCAGCTAAGTCCTATGTCAGGCGGTGTTTTGCACAACTCTATGAACTTGGGTGGTGTTTTCATTAGTTCGTATAACTTTTTGCTTTACCACCTAGCCTTAGTACTTCCCATTTTGGTCCTCCACAAGTTAATTTCATAGTAGGAAATGTTTTGCGAAACTCATTTAAATTCTCATTTCTTCGCCTAGAGTGAGCATTATGTTAGTTAATGTTCCTTTTACCAAGCGATATATTGCAATGAAAGGTGAAATATAGCGGGCTTTTATAAAGTTTGTCAAAATCTTTGCTTTTCTTTCCCTATCCATTCCTTTTCAAATTTTTGAAAAGCGGTTGCAATAAAACAATGATGTCAAGCTGACATGTGCCCATGTAGCAAGGAAGTGATATTAAATTATCATCTACTCACATGCTTTCCATGGGATTTTTAAGAAGGTTTTAATGGAAGACAAGCATTCCTCATTGTAGTGCTGATTTTTCAAGGAGGAAACTGACAAGACATATCAACACAGATTTTCAGCTAAAAAATTCACCATTAGAGGTATTTACTATATTCATCCTTTTCAAAGTTTGTTTCTCTAGGTTAATTCTCTTCACATTGAAGTTTCCTTGAACATACTCTTGCTTGAGCCCTAAATTTATAGTCATGGCTAAGCTCAAGTGCATGGGTTATGAGTATATATCTAGACTAACTTGTGATAGACCCGAGATTGGGGATACCCATTTAGGGTCTATGAATTTAAGTGAATTAAAAGATAAATTCAATAGTCCAAACCCACTGCCCATCACTCAATGAGTGATTAACAACGGATTAGTTGAAGCTTCTGCCATCCCTATAATAGTACAATCTCTTGAAATTATCCTAGAATGCATTAGGCATTATAACTTACAGATACAAGAAATCAAGATAGAGGATAACTGGTGGGTGGTAAAAATTCAAAAATCCACCTTTGTGTCATGTCTAAAGATTCCCAAAAAAGATAATTACTCATCTATGACCATGAAAAATTCACAGATTGAGTTTTCTACTAAGAAGAGAATATACATAAATGAAATGGAAAAAACTTAGTTGGTGAAACCTAAGCGAGGTAGGTCTCAATTGCCTTGGAAGCTACATAGAAATCATTTTGTGGAAGAAGTAGTTGATATTGTAGTACTATTACATAGAGTGAGGGGAAATGAGGATGTACACGAGTTTGAGGAATGGATGTACTTCATCCAAATTATGTTGTCAGGGTGGCAATTTCTTGACTAGGAAAAAATTATCAGTGACCATATACACTATTTGATGACATTTTTTTCTATTGATAAATTATTCCATATGTCCTTGTACTTAATTTATTTCATTTCCAGTACAATACCCTAGCTTGAATTGAGACCAAGTGATCTTCCTCCTAAAAAGGTGCCCATTTATGACTACCTTGATAATTTTCAACTTCATAAAAGTTTCCTTCATTTTAGAAGGATAACATATACTTTCACCATGAGGATGGCCAGAGTATCGTAAGGGCCTATTGGAATGTGGCTATCACCCAAAGCTATACAATTTATGAATTTTTATGGTAGTCACTTCATCCAGTTCTAGAGGTTTTCCTACATAAGAGTTGGAGGTTTCATTGGTTTTCCCATGAAGCTCCCAAGGTACCCTGAAGGCAAATGGGTTATGATTGAAGTGTGCAGATAGTTAGCAGATGTAAACATGATATGTCAAGAAAGGAGGAGAGTGACCATCTGCTTTCTTGTTGGATTTTATCCCTACACATGTCAATCCATGTCTGATGATTTAAATATTGAGAGGCAGTTATCCAAATATAATTTGCACTCATATGATGAATGTTTCCCTTTTGATCTTAAAGATTATGTCAAGAACAATTTGAAATTAAGTCCTAAATTCTTTCACCAGCCTAGTTTAGAGGACTATTGGGATGATTGTTTTGATGAATATGAGGTCAAAAAAAGAAGTTGGATGAGATTTTCTCTAGAGAAAATCATCATCTATGGTTTGTAATAGGATTTGCAAGGTGTCATAGAGGATGGGTCTGAAATGGTAGACCCAGTTTATACTGAGTTGATAGAGAATCATCCTATTCTCGCCATGGATTGGAGTAATAAGGAAAAAGAAACCATTGAAGTGAGTACCGTTGATGTTTTAGCTAGGACATAAGAGTGGATGATCAAGAAGAGGATAGATCAGTCTCATCCTCTAATCAAGTCCTGGAATATTCAACCTTCCAGGAGTACCGTCCAACCTTCTCCAAATATGAGAATAGCTGGCACCACCTCCCAGTCATTTCCTTCAGGAACCCAAGGAGATAGTGATGATAATCCACCTTACAAAAATATTTTTTAGAAAATGTGTGGTTAAGATATTCTTGACCTACCCAATCTAGAAAAGGAAAAAGACAATGAAGAAGAAGAAGGGGATTTAGAAAATATTGACATTAACTCTTCTCCTTCTCAAGACGAGTCACCCACTAGAGATGTCAATGTACCACAAAATTCAAGGGCTGCTCCACTCACATCAAAAAACACACCAACAAACACTCCTACACACAAAACATTATTTGGATCTTCAAGCTCTAAGGAAACTAATGTGATTATTACACCTGTTTGGATGGAAGATACTTTGTCCAGAAAATGGAAGGTTGTGTAGCTTAGCTTGATGAAGTAGGACATGGTAGGTCAGTTACTACAAAGAACCTCAACTCCAAATCCAAAGAAATTAACGACTATTGCATGGTTAGTGGACGATGTTGATTCAGGAAACCTTCATTTGGAAATTACCTATCCTTCAGCACAAAAGGAGTTCACTCAAGCAAGTACAAGTGATTTTTAAATTGATAGAATTGATCTTGGGCCTCATATGAGAGATGGGGATGTTCAAATCTTTCAAGTACCCGCAACGATCATGGTTGAATGATTGAAGAAGGATAAGGAAAGAAAAGATGAATTGAAAACGTAGGTTCAAGCTTTGACTGAATGCTTGAGGTCTCTCTTCTATCTTTCCCCTCAACTGATTTCTCAGGCTAACTCCTTTATGGATCCCCTATCTATGATTGGGAAAGAAGCAATGAGCAAGATGAAAAGCTGTCAAACCTTGAGTAAAGTTGTGGAGAAATGGAGTGAATGTTTGATCAAAAAGGGAAGTTTTATTATTTTTGAGTCTATAAAGTGTTTGTAGAAAGTGAATTCCTTTAAGTCTACTCTTGAAGAAGAAATTTTTTCTATTGAAAAATAAGAAAAGACATGGAATAATTTCCAGAATGAATTGAAAGCAATGATAAACTGGGGCATGGAAAAAATGGTGGTGAAGCAAATTATACCCAACGTTACAAACTCTCGTTGACTTCTATGGAACAAAGGTGTATAATGGAAGTTGCAAATCACTAAGCAAGGTTTGCAAAAGCTTTGAGAAATCATGACTAAATGCATTGTTCTCTTAGATGAAGCATAGAGCACCTTAGTCACTCTATGGCTGCAACAGAACAAAGGAGAAATCATAGATGATGCAAACGCCAAAGGCTTGGTAGAAAACTTCTAGAAAATTTTCAAGGAAATACTTGACTCTCATTCCTTTAATTCCAAGCATTTAAATAAATTCAGTGAATTAAATCTTGTCTCATCTCAAGTAATTGATCTTATGAAGGCTTGTGAATAGTGTATCCAAGAAGTCAAAGATAGTCAGCTAGCATGGAAAGTGTGAATGACTAATGTGACTATCCCTCAACACAAGGAGCTATTACATACTTTGAAGGCTTTCCAAGCTTTGTGGAAAAGACCTATGGCACCCCTAGAAATAGGAAGTGAAGTGACACCGTCTTGACTTTTTAGTTGCTTTATTCAAAACTTTTCAATTTTAATCAGTTATGGGGAAGAAAGAAGTGGTTACTTAGCCACTTATTTATATGTATCTATTTTCGAACAAAAACTCTCTAGACACCATTTTGAAAGCTCAATATTATATTTTAGACTTTGCTAAGTTATTTTTGTTAATGAAATCACTAGTTGTTTGTGTGCATCTAGATTGTGAAGATAATTTGATATTCTTAAATCTATGTTTTTAGGAGTATCTTAATGTTATTCTTTACCTATGTGTGAGTTACATAGTTCTCTTCATAATATATTCAATCTTTTAGATAATATTGAGTTCATTATTTTAATTCTTAGTAATTTTGAAGTTAAACTAGTCTTTGTGCCAGTATTTTATTATATGTACTTTGCATATGATATTAGGATTCTTCCTAATATTTGGTTTCACCTTCACTACTTTCTGGTTAAAAGAAAACATTGTGTTTATTTCTTGTTCTTTCAATTCATTAAAAATCATAAGAGGGAGTTGTACCTCAGTAAAATTTAGAGGATATTTTCTCTTTCTAAAAGGGTAGATATTTAGAGCTCTTGGTTTGTTAGGCACCTTTTTGGGCATAAATTCATATGATCTCAAGGTACCCAATCTATTATCTACCACATCCTAAGGAATAAATTCATCTCCCCAAACATAGACATCTCAAACTCTTTCTGCATCTCTTCTGCAAATCTCTTGCACATAACTTCATTTCCTCCAAAAACTATATCATCAACATACACAACCACAATCAAGATTTGATCTTTTTAACTTTGAAATACAGATTACTATCTATGGTACCTTTATTGAATCTTTGTTGTATCAAGTACCTATCCAACCTTGCATACCAATATTTTTGAGCTTGCTTCAATCCATAAAGTGCCTTCTTCAATCTGTAGACAATATCCATTTTGTCTAATAACTGAAATCCTTCTAGTTTTTCAATGTATACTTCATCTTCTAACTCACCATTCAAGAATGTAGAATTCACATCCATTTGATAAACCTTGAAATCCTTATGTGATGCAAAATCCAAAAACATCTTGATAGCTTTCATTCTTGCCACCAAATAAAATATGTCCTCAAAATCTATTCTGTCTACTTGTGAGTAGCCCTTATAGACAAGCCTTTCCTTGTTTCTTACTACTTCTCCATTCTCATTCAGTTTGTTCTAAAATACCCACTTATTTCCAATCAAATTCTTGTTTGTTGGTCTTGGGATAAGCTCGCAAGTTTGAATCTTCTCAATATGCTTTAGTTCTTCTTCCATAGCCTTGATCCAATACTCATCTTTGCATGATTCAATTAATGTTTAAGGTTCAACTTTAGAAAGTAAATGTAGATTTACCTTTTCTTCAGCCATAGTAGCTTTTCTTTTTGTCAATACACCTTTTATTTTTTCAGGTCAGTGATCTAATCTTCAGAATGATTCTTCTGCACATACTTAGGAGTCTTAGGAATCCTTTTGGAGCCTCTTCCTCTTCAATATGAACTTCTTTCTCTTTACCTTCATCTCTATCATTTTCTCTACAAGAGGACTCATATGATTCATATTCATCTATCACCATAGAATTCTTTTATAATTCTTCATCCACTTTGAAAATTTCACTCTCCATAATATTCTTCAGCCTCTTGGTGTAGCACTAGTAAGCTTTGCTTGTAGAATATCCAAGGAAGATACCTTCATCAGATATTGTATCAAACTTTCCTAATTTTTCTTCATCTCTTTTGATATGGCACTTGCTTCCAAACACTCAGAAATATTTTAAAGTAGGAATTCTTCCATACAACAACTCATAGAGAGTCTTTGCACTATTTTCTCTTGCTTGAACTCTATTAAGAATGCAGATAGTAGTATGAATTGCTTCTCTCCAGTAGACTTCCAGTAGGTTTTCCTCTTTCATCATTGTTCTTGCAGCGTCTTCATCAATCTTATTCTTCCTTTCAACCACTCCATTCTGCTAAGGAGTCCTAAGAGAAAATAAATGCCTCTTTATCCCATGATTCACAAAAAATATTACACTCATTGGAGGTGAACTCTCCACCTCTATCAAACCTCAAACACCTAATTTTCATATCCATTTCATTCTTAGTCATAACTTTGAATTCTTTAAACTTATCTAGAGCTTCTAATTTTTATTTGATAAAAGTAATCCATTTCATTATGAAATAATCATAAATCAATAGCATGAAATACCTAACACATTGAAGAATTCTTATTTTGGTAGGACCGCAAAATTTTGTATATACTAGTTCCAACAATCTATTATAAGATTGTTGTTTGACTTTGAAACTTCTTGCTTGCTTCTAGATTTGACATTCCTTACAGACAACATTGATGGGATTTGTAATCCTTGGAAAATATCTCACAACTTGAACTAAACTGATCCTCACTAAGCTATCAAAATTAATCTGACACATCCTTCTATACCATAGCCAAAATTCATTAATTTGAGTAAGTAAGAAATGACCATCACCACCTTTAAGTTGATAAAAATTTTCATCTATCCTTCTTCCAACAACAACCATAGTTTCAAATCCTTTTTTGATCTCACATCCATCATCCTTAAACATAAGATTATATCCTTTGCCACATATTTGTCCAACACTCAAAAGGTTATGCCTTAAACCCTTAACATAAAGAACATCATTTGTATTATGCTCTCCATCAAAACTGATAGAACCTTTTCCACATATCTTAGAAGATATATCATCACCAAACTTAACTAGGCCTCCTTCATATTTCTTAAGTTTAACAAACTTACTTTTGTCATTGGTCATATGATTTGAGCATCCAATATCTATGATCTAGTTTTTCTTCTCTTCTCTTGCATGAAAAGCAGTCACCATAGCATTATGACCTACTTTTAGAGCACTTTCCTTCACACATCTATCAAAGTTAGTAATATTAGATTCAAATTTCATAGCCATGAACAAGCATTCATTATCCTCATCATCCCCATGGTCAAATTCATCATCAAATATAATGGCATCTTCTCTAACATAATAACTTTTCTTAATTGCTTTATATTTTTTTTCCATGTTCTTGTCATTTAAAACTATGTTTGGACATCTTGAAGCATAATGACCTATCTTACCACAATTGAAACATTTGAAATGAAACTTACCTCTGTATTTACCAACACCCTTTTCTATTTTCCTCACAAATTTTTCTTAATCACCAAGATCCTCCTGATTTGATTCCTCAATTTTTTCTGATTTTCCAACCTTAAAAGCATTCTCAAATTTTGCATTACTTGGACTAGATTCTCTCATTTCAAAAGTAGATATAGCACCATACAACTAATCTCTAGAATATTTTATTAAATCTTGAACTTCATCAATAGCATAAACTTTGTGACTATAAGATTTAAGAAGAGTTCTCAATACCTTCTTTACCACTTCTTCAAACTTTCCACCAAGACTTCTGATGGAATTGAAAACTTAATCCACCTTATACATGTAGCTTGTAATGTTTTCATCTTCAGACATTCTTAGGTTCTCAAATGTGATCTTTAGATTCTACATCTTATCTTTCTTGACCTTTTCATCTCCTTCATAAATACTTTCCAACTTTGTCTAGATCTGTCTATCAGATTTCAAACTCATAACTTTGACAAGTTTAGTATTAGAAAGACCATTTAAAAGAGCATACCTTGCTTTACCATTGTTCTCATAGCCCTTGATCTCATCATCAGTTTTTGGACCACCAGTAGGCATAGTATATCTAGTCTCAATAGACTTCCAAACTCCAAATCTAAGAGATACTAGGAAACCTTCCATCCTTTTCTTCTAAAAAAATAGTCTAATCCATTAAAAAAAGGAGCATCCTTCTTGTGTGCCATACCAGATCTACCTTAAGTGGTTAAGATTTCTTCCAAGGAACCTTGATCTGATACCAATTTTTGAATGCACACAAGAAAACTAAGATGGGCTTCAATCAATTCTACATTAAAACCTCATAAACCTCAAAAACATTCAGATCCACATGAACTGTATTAACCCTTAATCTATTAGGATGATTTAGAATGAAATCAAATAAGTGAATCTAAAACACATCAACACCATGCATAATAGAACACCATATTTACATGGAAAACCCAATAAGGGAAAAACCACGGTGAGGATTAGATCACAATATAAAGTAATTGTAACACCAAATACAAAAGGCTCACTGTTGGAGGGTTCACTACCCAAAATAAAGAAGGGCTTAGTATTAATGGATCATTGCTAGATTACAAAAAGGAAGAAAGAAGAATGCTACAATAATATATCCATCTCAATGCAACATAAAATTCCACCACAACATCACCAACACATTCATAGCCTCTCTGAAGATTGTAGACACCTTCTCACTACTTCCAGTAGTCTAACTCATTAAAGCTTGCACTACACAATTTTCACTTCACAATTTTCACTTCACAACTCTACAATTTTCATCACACACTACCACCCAATTCTCCATTAACACAACACTCATTTATACCTTCTTCTACCTTGAAAACATTCTCCAAGGTCAGCTATGCACCTCAACTATGCAAATTCAAATTAGGTCAACACTAAGTATTCCCACAGTGGAAAAAAATGAAAGAAGACCACACCACCTATTAACTTAGACCTAAAACATATATATACATAATGCCATTCTTCCACAATCACTAAAGAAAATCCACAAATAGTGTAAAAACCCAAGGTTGGTCAAACCTGTGTAAACATAATTAACATTTAAGTACATGCTTCCTCAAATCCAAAGATGATCATGGACCACACACAACACTTGAACATAATCTGGAATATTTCACTAATACCCTAAAATCCAATAAATTCCTTCACAACAACTTTCACCTAAAGATTGTACACACCTAATACACTTTGACAACCTTCGATACATTGTAACTCAAGAAACCACCTTGCAGAGAACCAAACCATGAACAACTTCAACTAAAGGTACATATAAACCTTATCAACACATGTCCAGAACTGCAAGACCAGAAACTAAACTGCAAAGAAATGTGGAGCAAAACCATTTCTCCCAAATAGCACTGCAACACAATTTACACACTGGTGAACACAACTTTCTCTACATAATGATCCAAACTAATAAACTTTGGATATAACATCTATGAACACCTTTGATAATCATATCCAAGCCACACAAGTAGATCTTCAACCATGAAGAAATGCGGAGAAAAACTAGAACACCACTTTGTACACCAAAACACCTCTATAACACCATGTTTCCTCTTTTATTCAAACTTTCTGAAAATCACTTGGAAACCAAACAACAAGGACATATACTCATCATCTTCAACACTTCCTCATCGCCAGTAAACCAACTACAACAGACAAAATCTTATCAAAGAAACACTATAGGTTAACACTAGTAACACTTACTAATGTCAACATAATGAAACTGATCAAAGAATCATCATAAATTTCTCAACCATTATCAGTTGATATCAATGGCAACACAAACATAAGCCAGTTGACATTATTGACAACATCAACTACTCATACTTGCAACATACCAATGTGAATTTCTCAAAATATGCAATAGTTATATCTAGAGATATTATAGGACCCCAATCTACAATCTCTCATTGTGTCCTATAAAAAAATATATCTCCAATAGGTTAACCTCGAGTATGTCCATGCTATCTATGTACATTCTCTCGCATGTACCTCTCTATCAAGTATCTAGGCTATCAACAATAAGGTAATTGCTCTACTTCATCTTCCCAAGCCTCATAATCCTTGATGGCCTCCATGTAATGGTATCTAGATCATCTAGTGCCCGCCTCTAGTAGGGAATATCTCCTTGTTGTCTATTTGTCACCATCCTAGCATATATGTAGACATATGGGAAGCCTATATACCTCAAAATTTGTAGGTCACTGAGTGAGTCACTATGATGTTCTCCTAAGCCCATATGTGTAGTAGTGTGACTCTGCATGATAGGATGGATCCATATCTATACATCAACTGATTCATATCATGATATAGGTAGGTGATTATACATGGTCCCAATGTAAAAACTACACCCTCATCTAGTATCCTCTCCAAAACTCTACCCCAAACAATATAGAAGCCCCTCGATAAGTGATGTAGGACTAGTATGCAACTTATCACTCCTGGTAGTAGTAAAATAAAATTTTCAAGCCTCCCCATAGTTGTCCATAGGTCCATCTCCCCATCCTCTATCCTGAGATCATTTTTCAAGAATATATTAGTGCACTCTCTCCTAATTCTGTATAATAGGTAACCCTCTCCCCATAGATTATAATCCTCATGATCCTCTAGATGTCCTCTAGAGTGATTGTGATATCCCCAATCAACAAGATGAAGTCACTATGCTCATTATTCCATTGCTCCACTAATGCACTCATCATGGCTAGAATAACTTGTACCTCGAGAATATGTGTAATGCATTATAGGTCTACAACACCTAGGAATGGTTACTCTCCCTCACTTAGTTCTCTCCTCAACATCATGGTCATCGAGCATCACTCCCATTACATCAATTGATCCAAATCCTCCTAAATCCATCACATACATAATATTAGCCTTAAAAAATTACCTTGTTCTAGCTTTGCATCCCATATGTGATAATATTCTCCATTTGTGCAATTTTTTCAATTATGTACTATATTTCCTATCTTTCATACAATTGTATCAATTACTTTGCATTTCCTATCATTTGCACATTTATACATCAAATTCCTAACATTTCCTATCATTTACATGATTCTATCAAATTTTTAGCATTTCTTATTATTTATGTTGTATAACCCTCATATATGTAATTTTATCAATTGTGCATTGTTTTCTTTTATTTATGTGATAATGCATCATTTGTACAACACCACTTATTAAATGCATGTCATTTCATTCCATTTTCAAATTTCTATCCTAATTCATGCATTTGATAAAATATAATTCTACCCATCATCAATGCACCTATAACTACCCCTAGGGACCCAAAAATTAGACACTTACCACTCAACTTGAATTGGTTAGTTTCCTGAACATTTGCACACACCTTTCTTGATGAATCATCTTAGGAATTCCTATCATGTCACTAATTAATTTTCTCTTGATGCTTTTGAGACTCTAGACTTCTAAAGTCAAGAGAGAGTACAAATGAGTAAAAATGACCCCTCATATCCCTATTTAAGCCCTTAAAACCCTAATTCTTTCCTCTATCCTTAGTTTTTATAAATTAGTAAAAATGGCCCCTCATATCCCTATTTTAGCCTCTTCCCACTATCCCTTTTGCCCATTTTCATTCCAACCAACTCAATTTTTTCACCTATACTTCAGTATACCTATCCTATCCTTCCTATCATGAGCTTGACCAAAAAGGTTATTTTTCTGGCTGACCTCTGGAGAGGGCATCCTATCTCCATCACTTGGTCCATTGAGGCATACTTGGACACATTGCCAACATAATTTTCCATACCAACATCATTTCTTTGAAACAATGCCATAAAATGTATTATCTCAAATAGGGGAAAAATGTAGACACCTAAAAATGACTAATGCATTTTCATCTTTCCATTTTATCATTTTCTCATCAATTTTTATATCTATATTAATTAAATAATTTTTAATTATTTAATTAATTTATCATTTTCCCTCAAATAGTAAATTTGGTCCACTATAATTAAATAATTTTAAAAATTTATTTAATTAGCTAACACTCCTCTCAATAAATAAATAGATTTAAAAAATAATTTATTTAAATTTAAGTTTCACTCTAAAATAATAAATAAAATTAATATTTTATTTATTTTCCAAACTATATTTTATGAATTAAATAGATTTATTTAGCTAATTACTCCTCATCAATCTAATCTAATTTTAGTTTCTATCTAATCTCAATTTTTTATCCATTGATTTTTCTAATTAATCTCCACCATTGATCAAATATCAAGTGAAACATATAAATAAAACCCTTCATTCACACATTATTCCCTAGTGATTATTATCAAGAAAGAGAAACTATCATTATAGATAAAGCATTAGCATGATCTTATATCTTCCATCTATTATCTTTAAAAGATATCATTATCTTGGCTATTGTACTATCATTGTGCTATCATGGTTATATGCTATTTTGAAAAGCAACTCACATATCAATCATTTAAGATAATATCAAATAAATAATGGATAAAATAAAGATCTATGTTATGGTATATTTATTTATTATGATTCTATTCATAGATTTTGAGTTTTATTAAGTGATTGTTTAGTGTGAATTTGATACTTTCATTGCATTGTTCTTATTTTATATAATTCACATTTTCATCATCCACATATACAAGGGAATAATTTTGAATTGTTTGAGTCTTTAAATATGTAAAAAAAATTAAAATTATAGTGTTAATATTTTAGAGGAGGTAATTTTCTACCCTCAAGATGACAAGACCTCAAGGAGAAAATTTATCTCTCAACTACCTCAATTGACCTGGCTTAAGTGAACTAGAAATGGATGTGCTTTAAAACTAAAATTTGAGCTAAGTTTGACAATGAATATAAATGAAAATCTCAAATATCTTGCATATAAAAAATGTTAAAAATATTTAGTCTACATGAAAGGAAAGTACATAATATATAGAGTGTAATACCAGTCAGGAAAAGTCTTGGCCTTAGATGCCAGTGCGCTACAAGGATGTTTGTGCACCCACACTATCGTCTATATAGATCAAGCCCACAGATTTCTAAAGTGAGGTTCTTTATTTTTTAACCTATCTAGTGCCTACACACATGAAGGCGAATAATTTTTTTGGGGTTGTATAGGGGTTTTCCTCAGTCAAACCCCCACTTTTGTGTTTCCACCTCCACAAACAACCAAAAAATATTGGAATGCATAAAAATAAAATAGATGTGTGATAGAAACAAACCTCACTGTGGAGGAGAACCCCTATCATGATTAAAAGGAACTAGATGAGATCAATTAAGTATGATAATAGAGAAGATTGATAAAATGAAAAGAAAGATAGCATTACCAGTAGATGTGGCCCTTGTCTTGAGATGATTTTTGGCAATATGATTTTCATTGATGTCAAAGGGGCATCACATTAATGTCAAAAGGAATCATAGGGCAGTCATGGTGGTCATTGATGTTAGTGATCACTTGCACAAAGAGAATTAGTTTGTAGTTACACAGTGTTGGCCACTAATGAAAATTTGCAAATATTATCAAGAAACATTGTAGAATTTGCACAAATGTTGCATAAGGAAGATGTAGGAAATTTTGGAGCTTTGCGAAGAAAACAAATGACAAATATGATATGAGTTTTTCAAGTACATTTTAGAAGTATGATCTATACGTCTAGATGATAAGAGATGAGCTCAAAATTAAATTATCTTTTCTCCCAACCATTACTAGGGTTTCTCAATAAAACCCTAAGGGTTTTAGTCATGGAGCTAAACAAGAATTCTATTTTTTCATTGTGGTAACAGGTTGCTTAAGTTATGACTTAAGCATTCTTAGTCATTATGTTACCAACCCCTTTGCTCTAATGGTTTATCAATCAATCGAAAGGAAAGGACTTTAATATTTCCTAAGTTTGTAGGCTTAATATTTGTTTGAGAATAATCAACAGTGGTGATTAGTGATTGAAGATCAGGAAACTCCCATGCACCAACAAAGCTATTTGGTTGATGTCAGATCTTGGTTGTGGAATCATAGAATCTTGCCATGTGTCTAGTGGGACTAAGTTCAACGCTTTGCAAAGATCACCAACTGTGATGAATAGAAAGAAGATCAACAGTTTTTGCTACTCTACAAAGGAGATGGTGGATCCCTATATGGAACTTGTAAAACTACAAGATGCTTACACATATCCCTAGTGATAATAGAATAGAAAAGGCTAATAGAATGAAGACCAGTGATGTGCATTGGAAGATAAGATCAGACAGTTGAGTTTGTGTTGACATTGTATGATGATGTGTGTTTAGCATGATGTCTACGAGACAAATGGCATACTTCCATTGTTCCTCAGAAAGGATGGTGGGTCCCCATTTTAGCTATGTGGGAATGTGGTATGCCAATGCATGTCCATGATAACAAAGCTCAAATTTAAGCTTATCCAAAGCAAAATATTCACCCGAAGATTAAGTAGAGATTTATGACACAAATTTAAAGGGAAATTGATCAAATAGTCACATTTTAAAGTTGAAGCATATTAACAAAGACCATCAAATCATGGCATGAAATTGGAAATCTACAGCCTGTATTCAAATATTTGATTCTTTCAATGGTTAGGTGGTAAAACAAAGTGAAAATGGTGGAAAATGGTGAAAGCCAATAGAGAGAATAAAATTTGATTCCCTATAATAACTCAAGCTAATTTTTTGGTGATTGTGATGTATGGATGATGCCATCAAAGAATAGATGGTTAGAAAATAAGATGCAATTCAATCATGCATGTAATGGCATTAAATGCATATCAAATCCAGAGTTTGATATATGCTAATAGAAAATGAAATGAATTGTGGTAGCGGTGCATTGATCAAGGAAAAAGGAGTCTTGTTGGTTAATAAAAAGTAAAAAATTTAGTAGAGAAAATATAATGAAGAGTGACCTAGATCAAATACAAATATACATCATCTAAGATATACATTCAGTGTATGTATAGCTAGAGAAGAAAAGAGGGATTCTGATGAGAAGCTAGTAGGAAAGAGAGAGAATAGAGATGTTCTAAAGTGCAGAGGGTAGAGAAGAGAAGAAGAAATGAATGAGAAGTTGTAGAATAGGTCTGTAACATAGAATTGGATTCATTTGAATCATTTGTAATCAGGAGTTGTAGCTCCATAAATTTGATAGTAAATTTTATTGGTTGGTGCCATTAGAAAGTTGAGTTGGTGCTTAGTTAGGGAGTAGGTGCTTCCTTAGAGTTGGTACTCTTAAATCAAGGGATTTGCATCTCCTTAGGGTTGGCACCCTTAAACATTGTGACTAGTGAGGTTCTTATTGTGAGGCTGGATTAGGAAAGTAGATCCTAACAACTATTCTCACCATGGTTTTCCCATAGTGGGTGTTCCATGTACATCTTGTGTTACGTGTACTTGTGTGTGTTGTCTATGCATGATCTTCTAAATTGCATTAAAAGAATTAAAATGACTAGTCTTTATTAACTCTATTGATTCACCCCCCTCTTAGTAGATAGTTGTGTTCCAACAATTGGTATAAAAGCACTAGTTCCTTTTAAGAAGCTTAATTAGCTGAAGCGGATCTTGGGCATTGAACAAAAATGGCTAGTCGTGAAGACCTCATCCTACACAAAGAAATTATATGATCAAGTATTCCTCATTTTTGTATGGTTACTACTATACATGTAATCAGTTTGGTCATAGGTCTAGTGAATGTAGAGTTATACCTAAAAGGAGAACAAACTTTGTGAGTAGAAATTCATTTTCTCCTTTAGTAGATACAAATGTTATATACTATAATTTTAATAAATTTGGTCACATAGCTAAGAAATGTAGAATAAAATTTGTAAGACCAAAAGTAAAAAATAATAAGAAAGGAATTCCCCCTAGAGTGAACAAAGGTTCAAAAGTATCTACAAAAGAGAAAGTTAAGACAAAAAAGAAATTCAAGAAAGTGTGGAAAGAGAAAGATTAGAAAGCCGCATAATCAATGATTGATCGAATCACTCTCCATGCCAAGAAGCAAAATTTTTGGGTATTAGATAGTGGTTTCTCTAAACACATGACTGGTGATAAGAGCAAGTTCATCAAATTGAGTAGATTTAAGGAAGGATCTGTCAATTTTGGAGATAATACTCCAATGAAAATCTATAGTAAAGGAGCCTTAAGCATAGATGGAAAACTTCCTACACATGATTTCCTTTGTGTTGAAGGATTAAAGCATAATCTGCTAAGTTTTAACCAAATGTGTGACAATGGATACAAAGTCACATTTAATGTAGAAGGTTGTAAGATAAGGAAATCTAGGAGATTAGTTGCAGAAGGGAAAATAAGTAAAATAAATATTTATAATCTTAGTGAAGTGAATGGTAATTGTAACACCATAGAAAGTGCACAAGACAACAAAGAAGATTAGAAGCAAACATGCAATGCTAAAGTCTAAGATGCAAATCTAAATGTTAAGCAACAAAGAATAAAGGAAAGTAAAACGTATTTAAACTGAAACAATCTCACCAATTTCAAACGTATTTCCATGATTCATCTCGATTGCCCTTCTCCATTTTGCTTGTGTAGTATAATTGCCCTCAGATTTTTCGTAAGTTCGTGCAAGTATAGCCTAAGATAATGATTAGCAAAATATCGAAGATTCAAGATAAAGTGCTCTCAAAAGTCATAAGATTTCGCGAGAGAAATTGGAATGAAGAATGACAAATCAATTTATAGAAAATTGATTATTCGAATGACAGGTCAAGATTGAAAGATTAACAGACGGTTGAGATCGACAGATTAGACATGAATTCTAATAATTGTTAGTAGTGAAATGAGTGATACAAACTAGAAATAGGATTAAAGATTAAATAAATGATTTAATCTTCAGTTCGGCATTCAAAAATAGAAGAATTATCTTTGCATGACAAAGATGAAGATTGATTATAACAACTCTCTGTTCGAATGCATGCACAAGGTTTAATTAATTAAGTAAGAATATTTAATTAATCTGCATGTACACGCAAATGAGTTAGAATTGGATGATTGAATGATTTGATGAAGAGATTACTCGAGAACGCCACTCAGACATCAAATCAAGAGTTAACTGAGCGATTAAAATAGATGTTGAGTCGAGTAAAAGTGAATACTTAGATAACTCACATAATTATCTAAAATATAGAGGAATATGTTAAAATAGAATTAATGAATTAAATAATTCATTGAATTCAAGACTCAATATTCGAAGAATAATTAAATAAATAAGATTTATTTAATTAAATGATGAAGGGATTTAAATGAATAATTAAATAAATAATTTATTTAATTATAGTTGAAATATGATAAAGAGTAAATTAAATAAGAATTTATTTAATTTGACAAGAAGGATAAAGTTAATTAGTAACATAATTAAATAAAAAGCGTTTATTTAATTAATCAGATAGAATTAATGTTAAGGTGCAAATTAATTAAATAATTAAGATTATTTAATTAATAGAAGAATTAATGTTAAGATGAATTAATTAATAATTAAGATTATTTAATCATGACCGTGAAGAATACAAATTACGAAGAATATGGAAGTCGCAGGCTTAAAACTAGATTTCGATGTCTACATTTGCCCCTCTTTGATACAATGTCATTTCGGCGTTGTGTCAAAGAAAATTGATAAAAACATGCCCCAGTAATGCCCCAGATTAGAATAGGTGAAAGTATGCCCCCTCGGGAAAATTGACAAATTTTTGAAAAGTTCAGAAAAATTTGGAAATGCTCCCGATTAGTCCGCTGGATAGGCAGAAATGCAGTGGAGTTGACGGAATGGAGATTGGAAATGGGAGGGACGGGTATGGGATGATTGAAAATGGAAGTGAACGCGGCCAGTAGGAGAGAAATGACACCTAGGCCTTAGGTATATATGAGAAAGAGGGGTAAAAACCTATTCATTTGCACCCACCTAGTTGAGAAATTGAAATTTTGCTCTGAATTTCTAGCGAGGATGTCTCCAGTTCCAGCTACTCACCATCGCGCATACAGGATCCGGACATACCAGAGACCAGCCGGCGCGGACCCTCCGGTATGGACCTAAAACCTGCCTTTTTGAAATTTTTGATTTGTGCGCATTTTAATGCATTTATTTTAGATTTTACGTATGCGTTACTTTAATTAGGAACCGCATATGCGTGCGCGAACGGCGCATGTGTATGCGGAAAACCGCATTTGAATGTTTATGCCGGTAATTTAGAATAGTTTTCTACGGTCAAACGCATTTGCTGATTTCTGAAATGCATTTGATTTTTTGAAGCGCATTTGCATTTAGAATAGCCACATGTGTATATTTAGAAACACATTTGAATTTACTGCACCGCATGCTTTATTTTTCAACGCATATGTATGTGGTCAAACACATGTGATATAATGAGGCGCATTTGTTAAAAAGCAACGCATTTGAGTTTTATGAATCGCATTTGATAGAAAACGACGCATGTGAAAAAGAATGACGCATGTGAAAAAGAATGACGCATGTGCAAAATAACGACGCATTTGCATTTCATGTAGTATTGTCTGTTTGCACTAGAATAGATGATTGAGGCTGACATGAGGCATGTATAATGCCATTGCAGGTTGTGTTGGACACGATTTATACACGGGAGTCAAGACCCACCACGTTTCGATTCAGAGATAGCTTGCGGCCGGCTGAGCAACGGGTTCTATGGCATCTGGGTTTATTGCATGTGACCGATATGCCCCAGATTTGGGAAAATCAGGGTTTGTTGACAACGTTATGTGAGCGGTGGCACTCGAAGACATCATCCTTCCACCTACCGACTGGAGAGGCCACAGTGATATTAGAGGATGTGTATAGGATCCTTAGACTGCCTATTAGAGGCACACGGGTAGCATATGATACCCAGAGGGGTGCCACCGAGATGTGTAGGTACTACCCCCATGCGGACATTAGATAGCTAGGGTTCGATGATTATGAGATTAGGTGGCGGGTGTTGGCCCAGAGATATAGACAGTTGGACTGTCTATTGGCTACATTGATAGGTGGTATAGTACTGCCTGACCGTCGAGGTCATGGTTTTCTTGTGGGATGGGGGGAGATGATAGTGGGCATGCTCGAGCTTCGAGAGGTGTATGCCTGGGGTTCTTGTGTACTCAGGATGTTATACTTCCATCTGCATGATATTGCCTACCGAGAGGCACAGTTGATGAGTTGCGGCACCATGCTCCTGATGGTATGGGCGTGGGAGCACATTGCCATTTTTCGGCCACCTGTGACAGTTGACCTACCTCATGGGGCTTCGTACGCCTTCCGTTATGTAGGGGTGACCACACAACATCATATTGGGGATACAAGCTACTTTAGACACGCCATAGACACCATGGAGCAGTTTACATGGAGACCATACCTGGGCTGTGAGCAGTGGTCAGATGAGGATGAGCACCTACCATTTTGCAGGCAGACACAGTACTTGGTTGGGCGGACTGTATCGCATGTGCACATTATAGAGTGGCGGTTCCCAGATCGGGTCCTGCAACAGTTTGGAGAGGTGCAGGATGTACCTCGAGGTAGAGCAGAGTTTGCAAGATCCTCATGAGAGGTCCCGCTATGGGGGCTAGAGATTCTAGTAGCCACAACAGAGGTAGATATTGATGCACTACAGGCACTTCCATGGGGATGGAGAGCAGGACCAACAGACACAGGGACCACAACAACTTATGATCAGTGGTGGGTAGCACACAGGCCGATCCCCTTGACAGATCCAGAGCAGCTAGCACCGGTAGAGCGGTGTGGTACAGGTCCACAAGGCAGGCGAGGCTGAGGAAGTAGAGGAGGTCGTGGTGATGGAGGGGATGATGGCCGAGGTGGACAGTGTGGAGGCAGGAGAGGGAGACATGGGCGTAGAGGACGAGGACCACCTTTTTCATCAATCCAGGAGGAGGGATGAGGAGAGGAGGATGTGGCTATGCCAAATGTTGGGAGAGGAGGAGAGGAGGACATTGCCAAAGGTGGAGAGGAGGCACAGCCGGCAGAGGCAGTGATCCCAGATATCCTGGTAGAGGAGGAGGCAGGCAGAGATGAGGCTGAGGTTGACACCCTGGGATTGCTAGGTGCCTACCAGGAGGATGATGATGAGGATGATGATCACGAGAGAGAGAGAGAGATCAGATCTTGGAGGAGCTAGATGAGGAGGAGGATGGGATAGACATGGCCAGATAGGATGATACAGGGGCCGAGGATCCAGACACAGATACACTGTGCGCATAGGTTGCATCCCTGGAGGAGCAGATGAGAGTGTTGATGGCTGAGAGAGATGCCTATCGGATGGAGAGAGACAGAGCTTTGATGGACAGGGATCAGGCTATAGCTCAGGGATAGGAGACTGAGCAGAGATTCACAGAGCTCAGGGCCTTGTGCACAAGACCATTAGCTACGTTCGCTAGAGAGTTAGTCAGAGCTGGGGAGAGGGAGAGGTACTATCGGGACCTATATGAGGCAGAGGTTCCCTTAGAGAGACGAGCTCCCAGTTTCTCAATAGCACACAGTAGCAGGTCCCAGACCAGGACCCATATGCAGACAGTTAGCACAGAGGGGGTGGATCAACCACGTAGAGCAGGGCCATATGACATACCTCCCACAGCTCAGAGATCAGCAGGTTCCTAGCATCATTCTCCCACACACTCCCGGCATGATGGCAGTGGCAGTTCAGGATAGAGATACTGCTTGAGATTCATTTGAGACATTGTATTTTGATCTTATAGCCTGTGGGCTTCCATGTATTATTGATACATTATGACATTGTGATGTGACATAGTTGAGTGATATATATATATATATATGATTTTGGCGATGATTCTCATGATATGCATTTCTATTGATTGATTATGCAGTCTTTATTTGTACATGTGATATTTATATGACATGCCTATGTGATGGATGAGTATATGTATTTTATGATGTTTATGCAGCTAATGAGATAATGTTAATTCTATGTGATGTATAATTCTATATGATGTTGATCCTATATGCTTATGAGATGCAATATGATGTTATATGTATGATGCAGACGACATGTAATGCTATACAAATGTAATGTGATGCTTGTATTTACAGTTGCTTTGTACATGAAATGCTTATGATATGTATTGTTTGATGATGATTGTCTATTATGCCATGATGATCTAGATATGAGATATGTTCATATGCATGTATTTTTCTAACATGTATGTTGATGCAGGATGATATATAATGTTTTGTATCATAGGACTCCATCATAATGCAAGAAAGAAGAACTGTTAGTGCAGAAAGAAAGATCGAGAAAGAACGAAAGATAGAAGATAGATGTTAGTATTAGCAATCTTCGATTTTTTGCTGTATCACAAAAGGTATTGCACTTTATCATCATTGGGCGGGACTAATACAAATGGAGAAAAACACCATGATATGACATAGATCAAGGTGTGCAAGGTCATCCACTTGCTAATAACAGACAGTCGCAGACAAGGATTGTCATTAACTCATACTAAGGGCACAAGTTGCCCTAGTCTTTTTGTCAGGACAAACCACAGACAACAAACAAAGTAAAAGATGGGTCATGAGACGTCATTGCTCCTCTAAATCCTTCATGGGACATCCTTGAGGAAACTAGTAACATGACTCAAAAATCAAAGTTAAAAGACAGTCGATAGACAGTAGTCAAAGAAAATAGAATTCTGATACATCGTTGCTTCTCTAAATCCTTCATGGGACATCCTTGAGAAAGCTAGTAACATGAATCCTAGTCATCAATTCAAGATAAATGATAAGATAAATAAGCCATAAAGTAAAAAAGCCAGTAAAATGTTTGCCAAAACATGATTTGTTTGTTTGATTTGTTGATTGATAGAGCCTAATTTCAGGAGATACACATACTGGATAAGACTGTGAGTCTGGTTTCGATGTTATGACTATCTGTATAAGGCATGACAAAGCTTGGTTTCAGAAAGACATGTATCGTATAAGACTTTGAGTTAGATGTCGTTGATGTGATAAATGTAAGGCTATGTTTGACCTTGTTGATTATGCAGGAAGGACTCATCCTGAATAAGACATAGGTTGATTGTTTTGATAACATCTGTTTCCAAGAAGGGCACATCCTGTAGCAGACATTAGTTGATCTGTTTTGATTATTTTGTTTGGCAAGTTGTTTGGTTTGACTTAGAGATATTGCTGACTTGTTCACCAGATTGATGCATGACTTGATATGAAGTGTTGACAATTGACTGTGTGTGACGACAAACCCTAAAGGACTGACCTAGTGCGGCCTCGGGGGTGCATCAATTGATGGCCTTGCCTACGTTGTACACGCAGAGACCTCGTAGTTCGACTTGACTTGACTGACAAGACTGACTACAAATAGAAGACATGTGTGAAAGTGAATGTGATGAACCCTACTGGACTGACCTAGTGCAGCCTCGAGGGCTCATTGATTGATGGCCTTGCCTACGTTATACACGCAGAGACCTTGTAGTTTGACACGACCAATGACCTTGTCATATAGATAGATGGATTAAATCATAATTTTATACAGATAAACCAAAATGGACTGACCTAATGCCTTGGGGGCACATCGGCAGATGGCCTTGCCTACATCCAGTCATAGAGGCAACGTAGTTCGACAAACGACAAAGACTGACAAGTGCGACTGACTCTGACTCTATTTTTGGATTTTTTGAAATGTTTCGATTTTTTATTTTTTTTTGTCTTTTTGAAGTTTTCTGATGTTTTTGTGTTTTCTCAGGTCATTTTGTGATGTTTGTGGATTTTCTATGGTTTTATGTCTTCAACATAGCCAATGTAAGAACCAATATGACACATGTCAAGTGTCTGCCCCCAGTCAAGTATAAGACCAATTGATTATGCATAGGGTAAAATGGGGGATATGAAATGCACTCGATGTCAATCGTTTCGAGTTATGGGAAAGACTACCACTTATTATGAATGGTATATACAAGTGATGGATACAAAAGATAAGAGGTATGTACAAGGATAGGTAATATGTACAGGGTAGTGGTCTATGTACAAGGATAGATACTATGTACAAGATCATGGACTATATACAATGATAGGGACTATGTACAAGGTAGATTAGAATAATAGTAGACAAAGGAGCAGAGTTGTGTACACATGGCACCTGTTTGCCAGGTTTTCACCAGGGTACCTATCCAAAGCGCCACCGAAGTGGTTTTCACCATTGGACGAATGATTTGTCTTTACTATTTTCTATATTATCTATTTTTTTTGGTGTTACCAAGATGCCTGTTTGCCAGGTTTTCACCTTGATAACGATTTTTTTGTGACTTTATGATTTTTTTGTATTTTTGCTAATTAAGACAAAGGCTCGCAGAAGCTATGTGTAGAACCTCTTCAAATGCAGACTATTAATTGGTGAGGACAATGGTTCCCCTTCAGGAGTAGAGAGTTGGTACGCTCCTGATCCAAAAGCTTCTGTAACAATATAAGGTCCTAACCAATTAGGTTCAAACTTTCCTGGTTTGTCTCTTTCTGCTTGATTCTTTGGATTCTCCATTAAAACCAGGTCAACAATGTCAAAGTTTCTATTCAAAACCTTCCTGTTATAGCTACGACGAAGGTGATTTTGATATGCTTGGAGATGGTCTAGTGCCTTCTGTCTTCGCTCATCTAGGAATTCTAGCTCATGGAGTCTCGACACTCGGTACTCTTCATCATCAATGTGGCCTTTCAGGGATACCCTTAGGGAAGGAATCTCAACTTCAATAGGCAAAATGGCTTCAAACCCAAAAACAAGTGAATATGGGGTAGCACCAGTGGGAGTACGGATACTTGTGTGATAAGCCCATAAGGCAAGGTTAAGCTATAAATGCCAGTCACGACCAGCATCATTGACAGTCTTCTTGAGGATTCTAATGATGGTCTTGTTAGATGCCTCTGCTTGGCCATTACCTTGTGGGTAGTATGGAGTGGAGAAGTGATGTTGGATATGAAATTCTTTACACAGGTGATGGACTTCTTGGTTCTTAAATGGGTGGCTATTATCCGTGATGATGGACTAAGGGACACCATATCAACAGATGATATAGTTCAGGATAAATCTAGAAATCTGTGTACCGGTAATGTATGTCATAGGAATGGCTTCAATCCACTTGGTAAAGTACTTAGTGGCAGTGATAATGAACTTGTGTCCATTAGATGATGTGGGGTGGATCTTACCTATGAGGTCAAGTCCCCATTGGGCAAAAGGCCATGGTGCCGTGATAGGATGGAGTTCTTGTGCTGGGGCATGTATCAAATCTCCATGAACTTGGCATTGGCGGCATTTCGTTACAAAGACATATGAGTCTTTTTCCATAGTAGGCCAATAATAACCTAGTCTCATAATCTTTTTGGCTAAGGTAGGACCTGCTAGAATGGGAACCACATATACCCTCATGCACCCCATGCAAGGTTGCTTGTGCTTCAGTAGAATCAAGACATCTCAGTAGGGTATTATCTAAGGCGCGTCTATATAGGGTGTCTCCGACGATGGTGTATTTGGATGACTTGCGGAGGAATGTCCTACGTTGGTTATTGGATAGGCCAATGGGTATGACTTCGGCATGAAGGTAATCATCGATTTCTTTGTACCATGGGGAATCGGGACCAACAATATCACACACCATTTCAGAATCTGGGATATTGTAGGCTAGGACCAAAAGCTGTTCGACCAAGAACTCAAACTTAGGCACGTTGTTAGGAATGTCAAGAAGTGATGCAATAGTAGCCATAGCATCTGCTGCCCTATTTAAAACATGAGGTATTTGATGAAATTTGACTTTGTCAAAGTACTCTTTAAAGCTATCATCCATGCGCTTGTATGGAGCAAGCTTCTCATCCTTAGTCTCATAATCATCATTTACCTGTCTAATTACTAGTTGGGAATCGCCATATACTTGTAGGTTCTTAATTTTCCACTTGACTGCCATGCGTAACCCTATGACTAGAGCTTCATATTCTGCCATGTTGTTAGTGCATGGGAATGCAATCCTGAATGACTTAGGGATGGAATCACCCTATGGTGTGATAAACAGTATACCAGCCCCTGAACCATGATTTGTATGTGAGCCATCAAAGTACAGTTTCCATGTTATGTTTGTGTCAAATGTGAATATGAACTCATTAGGAAAGTCTACAACTAATGGGTGATCTACCTGTATGGGTGCGTCAGCTAACTGATCAGCAATGACCTATCCTTTAATAGCTTTTCTTTCTACATACTAGATATCATACTCACTAAGTATCATAACCCATTTGGCTAGTCGCCCTGTTAATGCTACCTCGCTGAGAAGATATTTCAGAGGGTCTATTTTAGCAATCAGCATTGTTTGATGGTTTAGCATGTAGTGCCTCAGTTTTTGGGTAGTAAATACTACTGCAAGATAGGAACATTCAATGTTACTATAGTTGAGCTCATAACCTACCAAAGTCTGACTGATATAATAAACTGTCCTTTCATGACCTTCATCGTCATTCTATTCAAGCAATGCTCCGAGTGATGAATGGGTTGCCGTAATATAAAGAATCAATGGTCTTCCTTCAACAGGTGGCATTAAGACAGGTGGTGTGAGTAAATACTCTTTAATCAGTTGAAAAGCCGCTCTACACCTAGCTGTCCATGCAAAGGGTACGCCTTTCTTAAGAAGATGTTGAAAAGGATGTGTCTTGTCAGCTAGCTGCACTATAAATCTTCTGATAGATTGCAACCTTCCCTATAGTGTCCTTAGTTGACTAAGATTAGTGGGTGGAGGCATGTCCATGATTGCTTTTACCTTAGCCGGATCCACTTCAATACCTCATCTAGAAATGATATAACCTAACAGCTTTCCTGACTTGACTCCAAACACACATTTCTTTGGATTGAGTCTCACTTTATATGTTTCCAACCTCTGAAATATCTTGTTTAACACCTGTATATGTTCTGCCCTTGTCTTGGATTTTACAATAAGGTCATCGACGTAATCCTCCATACAAGTGTGTACTAGATCATGAAAGATAGTAGTCATGGCACGCTGATAGGTTGCTCCTGCATTCTTGAGTCCAAAGGGCATAAAATTCCAGCAATACATTCCCCAAGGACAAGTGAAAGTTGTCTTAGGTTGGTCTTCAGTTGCAATTCTGATCTAGTTATATCCTAAAAATCCATCCATAAGGGACAACATCTCATATCCTGCTGTCATGTCAACTATCATGTCTATGTTAGGCAAAGGGAAGTCATCCTTAGGACAAGCTTGTTGATATCTGACTGGTACAAGATTGGAGATCCAATCGGCATAGTCGATAGATCTGATGAAACCAATGTCTAACAATTTCTTGAGTTCTGCCTTGACTAATAAAGCAAATGTGGATGCATTTTTCTCAACTTCTGTTTCATTGGCTTGGCACCTGGTTGTAAGGGAAAATGATGCAGAACAAGTTTAGGATCTAACCCCGGCATGTCGGCATATGACCAAGCAAAATTTATCTGTCTCTATACAAAGAAGTCGTGGAACTCTGGCTTCTCTTCTGTTGTCAATGACGCTGCAAAATAAACCAGTCAAGGATTCTCCTTTGTGCCTATGTTGACTTCTACGGATTCTTCAACAAGCATGGGTGACTTTTCCTATGCAATGGGGAGAATGTTCAAACCTCCATCCTTAGGTGCCTTAGAGAGGTTTTCACCTTCGGATGCATCCTTTCTTTTTACTTTTTCATTGTCTAAAGGTGCCTTTCGGTTTTCACCTAGAGACTCGTCCTTTTTATCTTGTTTATTCTTTTTCTCATTTTTGCGACTGGAGGGTTGAACAGATTCCCCAAAATATGCTTTGTTGTCCAAGTCAATGGTAAAACCAGCCTTATGATCCCCGTTAGGTATGCCTTCTCGTAATCCGAGGAACTCAGCAATTTCTTCATCGTTCTCAAAAGTGTCTAAGACGGGTGCGTCTTGTTGATCCCAATCAATGAGTTGGGGATAGACTAAAGGCATTTCATCGTCGGAGTTATTAAAGTCTAATGGGGTCAAGGTAAATATTGAATTATTCACGTGATTACAAAAATCTTGTACCAGGTCCATTTTTCTCTTAGGTTTGGGTTTAGGTGGATGAATAGGTGGGCCTAATGCCAAGGTTTGACTATCGGAAACAGGTGGCTCAGGTTGCCAAGAGGTAGGATCAAGTGATTCCCAATAGTAGTGTTTAAACCATTCCTCTTTTGTCATTTTCTTTGACGTACATGAATTTAAGGGGTTGGGTGAGGAACTTAACATCAAGTCAAGTTCTCCAAATAACTTGTCAAGGTCCATGGAAGAAGTAGAGGATAGCGATTCCCACTCATAATCATTAGAGTCAGGGGAGTTACAATGATATTGGTCCACTTTTTCATGAGATGTCTTAATATCTTCTGAAGCACGTACTTCCTCAAGTAAGGGTAATGGAGTACTAGGAACGCCAATCTGAATTGGTTGAAACCCTAGCCCTACTCCTTTTGGCCACTGAGAAACAAATATTGGTTCAATTCTGCCATCTTGGTTTAAGCCTAAACCACTCTGTCCATCATATCCTTTGCTTTGCATAATTTTGAAACCCTTTCCATATAGATTTGTAGGAATATGAGCCAGTAAAATTGGTTTCTCATCATCTTCTCTATACAGCTAGGAAGTAACATCTTCTGCATCGACAACCTCTCTGATTAATTCACCCCATTTAGTGAAATTTGTTGTGGGGGGGAACATGTATAGTGATCATAGACTGTCCCCTACCTGTTGTAGGTAAACCATATGACTTAGGAGGAACCAAATGGCTAACACAATAAGAAGTCTTCATGTAATACTCTCCACAACCCTTGTCTTGGATCTCAACCCTAGGAGCAATAGGAATTGAGGGTAGAACAGATGTTCGAGTGAGGGTGGATGGATCAACATAAGAATATGGATTGGATGATGAGGCCTCATGGTTTACTGGCACTTGGCGTTGAGGGATCTCCTTTAGATTGGTGCAATACTGGAAAGGATCGGGATCACTATCTATAGTTATTTCGGTGCCATTGTAAGGGAATTTAAGACACTGATGATACGTGGAAGGGACTGCCTTCATGGCATGAATCCATGGTCTACCTAGCAGAAGGTTATAAGGGAGGGTGAGATCCAAGACCTGGAATTGTCTCCATCACCGCAGGACCAATTTTGATAGGAAGTGGTTACCACCCCCTTTGATTTTCGTTCTTCATCATCATAAGCCTTAATGACAATACTCTTGGTGGTGTCTACTCATGCTTTTGAAATACCTAATGCCTTAATTAGTTTTAAAGTACATATATTTAACCCTGCTCCTCTGTCTACCAAAACTCATCTAACTTTGGTGTCATCAACAAGGACTTCTAGATGTAAAGGGTTGTTGTGGTTCGTCTTTTCTGTTGCATAGTCTTGTTCAGAAAATGTGGCATGGTGATTATTAGTCAAGTAGCCCACCATTTCTTGGAAATGATTAACATCAAGATCATTAGGGACTGTGGTGTTCTGTAAAGCATTATCGAGGATAGATCGATGCTCAGGGGAAATACGTAGCAATTCCAAGATTGAGATTTGGGCTGGGGTCTTCCCCAACTGGTCAAGTAGGTTATATTGTAACTTGGAAGATTGTGGTGTTTGCTACGATTGAGGGCCTTGGATAGTGAACTTAGTATGACGAGAATTGACCGCACACTCAGGATTAGTATTGATAGTAATGGTATTGATATTCTCATCAGCGGCGCGAAGGCAATGAATGATTTTTCCACTATCATAATCATGTTTGATACTCGCATAGTTGGCTAACATATTGGTCTTAGTACTTGAACTGGGGGTAGTTCCTTTCCCATGGTCATGTAGTGGGTCAGAAAAGACTTGATGATCAGTGTTCAATGACTTTTTTTTTTGTCCACTAACTTCAATAATTCTCCTTTCGACAAGATCATGTATGATATTCTTCAGTTGTCGACAGTTTTGTAAGTTATGTCCCTTAGTCCTGTGATAATCACAAAAGGCATTGTCATCCCACCAAGCTGGTTTAAATTGTCCTGGATCGTATTGTCTTGGTTCCTGTAGCTATATAAGATTATGTTGTAACACTTGTTTGAACACCGACTCAATGGGTTCCCCTAAGGGAGTGAATTCACGTTTTTGAAATCTCCTTGGTTGTGGACGTTGAGTATTTGGGACCACGTTAGGAGGTTGATTAACAACATTACGCATGTTGGAAAAAGTATGAGGTCCTTGTAATGTGAGGAGGGGTCCTGCTTGTAGTGTTTTAGCATCAACCACCCCATCATTGGTGACATTTTTGTTGTGAGACCAGAATCTGTTTCTATCTGTGGGGGTGTTTTGTACGATCGGGTTTCGATTGGACGTTGTTGTCTTGAGTTCGCCCTTTTCAATGAGATCCTTCTCTATTATCACCCCTTTTTCCACTAGTTCTGAAAAAGATGTACAACAATGTACCCTTAAGTTACTCCTGAGTTTTGGATGAAGGTTTTCTTGAAACATTGTAACCTTTTGTTTTTTGGGTATTTCAACAGGACACCTACTAGCAATAGTTCTCCATCTCTGGAAGAAAGTAATGAATGTTTCCCCTTCATCTTGCGTTGTGTGGCACAAGGTTGCTATATTTATCTCGTGGTCAATGTTGAAGGAGAATTGCTCCACAAATTTCTCAACTAGTTTACCCCAAGATCTAATGCCAGAATCTAGACCCAAAAACCATTCTAGTGCAATTCCTCAAAGAATTCTTGGAAATAGCCTCATAAAATAGGTGGGGTCATAAGCGACATCTATGCATATGGTAGAAAATTCCCTTATATGTTCGATTGGATTTCATTTTCCATTGTACTTAGGAAGATTCGGTATGACATATCTGTGAGGGAAAGGTGTCATGTACAATGATCTGTCAAAGGGGAATGGGCATATGTCCTTTGTTGAAAATGATTTTTTAGTTGACACCGACATGTTATCCATTTGCGTTTGTAATGCGTGCATTTGTGTTTGTAGGACGTCAACTTGGGTCAAAGATGTGCTAGGAGGATTATGCGGATCCGTGTATGTGTTCTGAAATCCAAAGTCTCATGATGGGTTTCGATTAAACGTTGGCACCTGAGGTGGGTTTGGATTTGGAATATTGGTAAATGTGTTCTGGTCCGAAATCGGCATAAATTGATGTTGACCTGAGATCTGTGTAAAAATTTCTGAGTGCCAATCTGCGCAAAAGGATTCTGATTCAGAATCGATGTAAATTGGTTTTGACTTGGAATCTGTGTGGACAGATTCTGACTACCAATTCTATGCAAAAGGATTCTAATTCAGAATCGATGTAAATTGGTTTTGACTTAGAATCTGTGTGGACGAATTCTGAATCCAATTTGTGCAAAAGGATTCTGATTCGGAATCGATGTAAATTGGTTTTGACTTGGAATCTGTGTGGATGGATTCTGACTACCAATCTGTGAAAAAGGATTTTGATTACCATATTGGAAGGAGGGAATTCCTCTTGTTTGTGTAATCCTTGGTATAGCTCTAGTGACTTGAGCACTAGGTATGGCCACCGACTGTGGTATGGTACTTGTGATACTAGCAGTAGGGGTGGTCATTGATTTTGGACTTGGGACACTGACATAAGGTGTAGAGGCTAACATTTTAGGTCTTTTACTCCCAACAAGAGGACCAAAGGGAGTGGATGATGAAGCCCCTACAGTGAAGTTAAATCCTGATGTCATGCTAGATGTACCAAATGGGGACGTATGGATTGTTGTACTTTATGTAGATGTGGTAGATGGCATTGTTGTGCTGATCTGAGGTATAGTAGTACTAGCAGTCATGGTATTTGTCCCTTGTGTAGGTTGAGTTTGTAAGGTGTTGATATCAAATCCTGGAGGTAAAGTAGCACCTTCAGCTAGCAATTTGCCTAAAAATCATTGACGATCATTTGCTAGGTACTCATCTACAAAAGAGGAAAACCCAGGGTCCTGTGCGGCAGCCTCTATGTCCTCTACTACAATATATCCTTGAGTGTTTCTAGTGGTGAATTTTTCTAATAGAGTCTTATGAGGTCTTGAAGAAAATGGATTGATGAACTCGTTTGGGTTTGACATGTTTTCTCTCTCTCTTCTCTTAGACCTAGTTTCAACCATGTAAGACAAGCTCAATATGCGGGAAATGCAAGACTATATCTACAAATAGTATGACCCTAGTCTATGTTTTTGGGATTTTCGTATGCAAAATAAGGGATGTCCTAGGATGACACTAGTCTAGACTCTAAAGATGCAAAGTCTAAGCAAGACCCTAAAGTGATCAATTCTATTAATCCAAGACGAAGGGACCAACTACCTAAAGTCAAACCAAGGTGTCAATTTAGTTAAGTCAAGGAACCAATGTAGGACGAGGATCAAAGACAAGTTGAGTTTCCTAACTAGATTGATGAGCTAGGAGGACTCTCTGTAGGACAAAGTATAAGATGATAAGACTAGGTTCAATGACAAATCTTATTGACACTATGATTTTTCTAGAGTATAGATGGCAGACTACTCCTAAAGTTTGTAAAAGTGACTTTTCTAGAAGTCTAATGCAAGGTAATATGTATCCTAAGGTGCAACTAAACTCCGAACTAAGACAACTATGGTAATGACCAAATGAACCTAAAGAATGCAAAATTGAGCAAATCATTTTAGGTTTCTGTTCAAGGACTGTTTGTGTAAAGACAACTAAAACTGGTATAATCGTGGTGACTGGACAGTGACTATGAATTCTAGTTTTCTGATAATCAGACAAATGCGTTGCAGGATCTAACATATGTGGTTCAAGTTAACAGTTGCGGTTTTCCAATAATCAATTGCGTTTCTCTGGTAAAGTCCAGTTTGACCCTGACAGATGCGGTTATCCTTTTAACATATGCGACTTGTACTGACAGTTGCGACTCAAAATATAACACATACGGTATTTTTTAAAGCAATTGCTAGCTAAACTGGCAGATGCGACTCTAAACTTGATAGATGCGACTCAAGACCAAACAGATGCGACTTGAAATAACAGTTGCGACTTAGAGTTTAACAGATGCGACTCTAAAAATCAATTGCGAGTTTCTGGTGAACAGTTGCAACTCTCTGTGAATTTTCAATGACATGAATTTTAAACTAACTCCATTTTCCGTGATCAAATTCTGACAATCAAAGACAATCGTAAGAAAAAGTGTTTTCAGTTTTGATTTTGGACTCAAAGAACGTTTAAATTGATAACAGACAAGCACATCCTAATAGGCCAAAGGCCTAGGGTTTGTATACTTGGTATAGCCCACTGAAATACCTTGGATTGGTGATGAACACCTTTCCTTCTCGAGAGCAGATAGCTTAGAAATTTGGTGGCATTGGCTCCCCTCCATGACTCATTAGCGTCTTTCAAGCACACCAATTTTGAATTCTTTGGGAAATGACCTCCCAAGAACTGCTATCTCTACTCAATGGGATCAGTAGTGAGTAATCTTCGAGCATGATACTGTACCCTGCACTATACCAAGCAACGACCACAAATAGGTTGGTCTCTAAAACAAAAGGTATTTAGTACGGGCATTCTATTCGTGGGGTGTGATGCATACGGCGCGAGTCCCCTTTCAGATCCATCTCGTCAGAACCACACTCATGATTCTTGGGGTTTCCCCAAGAACCCACTTTTATATACCGGCTGGAAGTCCCTCGGGTTCATGGTGCTACCGGTCTGAGTCATCCTGGGGTGAGTACTTTTTCCCACCAAGACAGGCCCAAGTTCTAGAGTTGGTAACCATTTCTCTTACACCCAGGATCGCACGGATGTGCAAGGGGAGAGGATACTTCGATGTACCAAGTTGTAAGGGTAACTAGACTTGTGCTTTCGCACCAAACACAATAGACACTCGTTAATTTTAACCAAAGGAAAGATTTTCTACGCTACCAAACAATCTGTTTCAAAATTAACTAGGGTCTTCGACAAGCGTCTTGCAGAAAAACTCGTTAGTAGTTTTCAATATTTCCTTCGTCAATCGTCCTACAAAAGCTTGTTAACTCCAAAGGGCCACACGCTGAAGATAAGATATTAGTAACACACAAATTAATTGAAAATTTCAGATTTTTGAAAATAGAAATAAATTTTTACTAGTCAATTGTGTCGCTGTATTACCAGTCAGATGCATCGTTTCTTCTTCAATTGCGGCGCAGGAATTCAATTGCGGTTCGGGAAAATACAGATGCGTCGTTTCTTATGTCAGATGCAGTTTGTGAAATCAATTGCGGTTCAAGAAACTTCAGATGCGTCGTTCCATACGAAAAACCTGCAAAAACCAAAAATAAAAGATCTACGGATCCGTAAAGATGGTAACTTCACGTCGGGTTCACCAAATGTAATGCCATAGAAAGTGCACAAGACAACAAAGAAGATTAGAAGCAAACATGCAATGCTAAAGTCTAAGATGCAAATCTAAATGTTAAGCAACAAAGAACAAAGGAAAGTAAAACATATTTAAACTGAAACAATCTCACCAATTTCAAATGTATTTCCATGATTCATCTCGATTGCCCTTCTCCATTTTGCTTGTGTAGTATAATTGCCCTCAGATTTTTTGTAAGTTCGTGCAAGTACAGCCTAAGATAATGATTAGCAAAATATCGAAGATTCAAGATAAAGTGCTCTCAAAAGTCATAAGATTTTGTGAGAGAGATTGGAATGAAGAATGACAAATCAATTTATAGAAAATTGATTATTCGAACGACAGGTCAAGATTGAAAGATTAACAGACGGTTGAGATCGACAGATTAGACATGCATTCTGATAACTGTTAGTAGTGAAATGAGTGATACAAACTAGAAATAGGATTAAAGATTAAATAAATGATTTAATCTTCAGTTCAGCATTCGAAAACAGAAGAATTATCTTTGCATGACAAAGATGAAGATTGATTATAATGACTCTCTGTTCGAATGCATGCACGAGGTTTAATTAATTAAATAAGAATATTTAATTAATCCACATGTACACGCAAATGAGTTAGAACTGGACGATTGAATGATTTGACAAAGAGATTACTCGAGAATGCCACTCGGACATCAAATCAAGAGTTAACTAGCGATTAAAATAGATGTGGTGAATAAAAGTGAATACTTAGATAACTCACATAATTATCTAAAATATAGAGGAATATGTTAAAATAGAATTAATGAATTAAATAATTCATTTAATTCAAGACTCAATTTTTGAAGAATAATTAAATAAATAAGATTTATTTAATTAAATGATGAAGGGATTTAAATGAATAATTAAATAAAGAATTTATTTAATTATAGTTGAAATATGATAAAGAGTAAATTAAATAAGAATTTATTTAATTTGACAAGAAGGATAAGGTTAATTAGTAACATAATTAAATAAAAAGTGTTTATTTAATTAATCAGATAGAATTAATGTTAAGGTGCGAATTAATTAAATAATTAAGATTATTTAATTAATAAAAGAATTAATGTTAAGATGAATTAATTAAATAATTAAGATTATTTAATCATGACCGTGAAGAATACAAATTACGAAGAATATGGAAGTCGCAGGCTTAAAACCAGATTTTGGTGTCTACAGTAATAGATGTCTAATAGGATAGGTTGATGAGAGTTTTTTATGGCATAGAAGAATGGGTCATGCCAACTTTGATAACCTAGTAAAAATGAGCTCAAAGAAGCTTGTTAGACATGTGCTTAAGATAACCAAACCTACAAACACCACTTGCAAGGAATGTCAGCAAGGTAAGAAAACAAGGGTCAGATTTCAAACAAAAGAGTATACAACCACAAAGCTTTTGGAGTTAGTGCATTCTGATCTTTTTGGTCCCACTAAGACAAGATGATTGAAAGGAGAAAAGTACTTCATTTTTCTGATAGATGATTACTCAAGAATGACATGGGTAACCTTTTTAAAGGATAAGTCTCAAGCATGTAAAAGATTCAAAATATTTAGGGTCATGATTTAGTAGGAGATTGGATGAAGAATCAAATGCTTAAGATATGATAAATATGGAGAATTCACCTCTAATGAATTCATAAAATACTATGAGAAGAAAAGAATCAAAAGAAAATATTATGTAGCAAGGATTCCATAGGAGAATGGATTTCTTGAATGAAAGAATAAAATAGTCAAAGAGATGGCCAAAATAATGCTAAATGAGGCCAAGTTACTTGATCTATACTAGAGAGAGGTAGTACATATAAAAGTATACACCTTGAGTAGAGTCCAACTAAGGGTAAAAAGTAAGAAAACCACCTATGAACTATGGTATGGAAAACAACCTCTGTTAAGTACTTAAGAGTGTTTGGAATAAAATGCTACATTGGGAGAGAAGAAGATAACTTGGGAAAATTTGACTCAAGATGTGATGAAGGAATATTTCTTAGATATTCCACCCAAAGCAAGACCTACAAATGCTTCAATAAAAAGCTACATAGAATTATAGAGAGTATCAATGTCAAGGTTGATGAAGACTTGAAACATGTTAAACCTAATAGTGATATCAGTGAAGATGAATCATAGTCTAAAGGGGAAGTATTTGATGAAGAGCCTAAGGAAGTAAATGAAATGTCACATGCAAGATATATTCAAAAGAATTATCATGTAGAACAAATCATTGGCAATATAGATGAAGGATTTTGGACAAGAAGAAGAGTTGCAAAGAACAAAGAGAAAGTAGATTTTTCTCTCATGTCTCAAATAGAGCCTAAGAGCTATGTTGAATCTAGAAAGGATGATAATTGGCTAAAATCCATGGAAAAAGAACTAAGCCAAATTGAAAAGAATAAAACATGGGAATTAGTTCCAAGGCCTCCAAATTAGAATGTGATAGGTACAAAGTGGGCCTTTAGAAACAAGCTTAATGAGGATGGATTTGTTATAAGGAATAAGGCTAGATTGGTGTGCAAAGGATATTTACAAGTTGAAGGTATAGATTTTGAAGAAACATTTGTTCTAGTTGGTAGATTTGAAGCCATACGCATGTTTCTAGCATTCTCTATTTATAAGAAATTCAAAGTCTTTCAGATGGATGTCAAATCTTCTTTCTTGAATGGAAACCTAAAATAAGAAGTCTACATAGAACAACCTGAATTTTTTCAATTGCCAAAAAAAGACAATGTTTGTAGACTGAAGAAAGAACTTTATGGTCTAAAATAGACACCTAGAGCATGGTATTCAAGATTAGACCAGTACCTGTAACAACAAGGATTCAATAAAGGATGTCTAAACAACAATCTGTACTTCAAATAAGAAAGTAAGCATATGATAATTGTTTTTGTATATGTGGATGACATCAATTTTTGTGGTAGCAATAACAAAATGTGCAAAGAGTTTGCTACTTAAATGCAAAATAAATTTGACATGTCAATGCTTGGAGAAATTTATTTCTTCCTTGGTCTATAGATAGTACAAACTAATGAAGGGATATTTATATCTCAAACCAAGTATGCTAAGGAGATGCTCAAGAATTTTGGAATGGAAGATAGCAGACCAATAGGTACTCTTGTGATAATTGGATGCACTTTGAGTAAAATAGATGAATCCCCTAATGCAAATCAGACCATGTATAGATCAATGATAGGTAGCTTTCTATACCTAACTTTATCAAGGCCTGATATCATGCAAGCAGTGTGCATGGTTGCAAGATTCCAAGCTGCTCCTAAAGAGTCACATTTCAATGTAGTTAAAAGAATATTTAGATATATCAAGAGTAAAATTGATTATAGACTATGGTATCATAAAGGTAAATATTTCACTTTAATAACATATACACATGCTAATTGGGCAGTAAGTGTGGATGATAGAAGAAGCACTAGTGGTGGTGCATTCTTCCTTGGAAACAAACTTGTTTCATGGCTGAGAAAAAAGAGTCAATTACTCTTTCTACTGCTAAAGCAGATTATGTTGTAGTAGTGGCGTGTTGCACTCAAGTATTGTGGATGAAGAAAAAACTTATAGACATCAATGTAGAGTAAAAATCACCTATCTCTATTCTTTGTGACAATTCAAGTGTTATTAACATATCAAAGAATCTAGTGATGCATTCTAGAACTAAGCATATATCAATCAAGTATCACTTCATAAGAGAAAAGGTTGTAAACCAAGAATTCACAATGGAATATGTGCCAACCCAAGATGAGGTTGTAGACATATTCACCAAACCTCTTCCCAAAGAGAAATTTGAGTATTTGAGACAGAAATTGGGAAAGGTTACTCCTGCCTCACATTACTAGATCTTAGTGATAGGTCATGAGTCTAGGGGGATAATCACATAAGCTTTGTTCATCCCTGGAAGAAGAGAGAAAAGGAAAGTCAAGTATGATTGGTTTTACAAATTTTTTATGACTTGACTATTGTAGATTCTTGGAAAAAATCCTTTATCTGATAAAGGGGGAGAAAATTATGGACAAAGAGGGAGAAAGTTGGAGTCCCTTTTCCACTAATGTCAAGTGGGGAGAAAAAGTGTAAATGCTGTTTTTAAATTTTTTCCAAATGCTCTATTTTATCAAACGGGGAGATATGATAATGCTTTATGTGTCCAAATTATGTTTTGGAAAATATCCCATTGCCTAAGGGGGAGAAAGGTTCTTGTGAAAAGCTTCAGTCCATGTTCATTAGAAGTCAATGCAGAGCATGCATTTTCAAGAGAAGAGCACTTATTTAGCCATCAACAACAAAGGGGGATATTGTTGGCAATATGAATATCTGTCACAACCCCTATTTTTATGGTTCATATTTTACAATGTCTGATTAAATTAATTAGCAATGAAAATAAAAGTGCAATGCAACAAAGAGGAATTAATTATAAATTAATTATAGATTTTATTTATTCCAAATAAATGATAATGTTTGGAGTAAATATTTAATTTGCAAGTAAATTATATTTCTTTATTACTTATTAAGGGTAAATATTACTTTTGCAACTTAAAATGGCATTTCTTCACTATTTATTGTGGGTAAATTACTTAGTTGCAATTAAAATAGAAATTCTTTATTATTATCAAAGGAAAATATTTTGCATGAAAAAGAAATATGATTTTAACTTCAAGATTCAGTTACTAGGAATGGGAGGAGAAATCTTATAGAAAAAAGGGGAAAATCATTAACGGAAGGATATATACCATAGCTTTCCAAACCTTTCTTTCTTGATTGCTCTGCAAAATATATAACTGAAAATGGTTGTTGGAATGGGTGTGGTTTTCTAAAGCATGGTGAATCTAGAATGGTGAAAAGGGAAGAAAAGTAAGAGGGGAAAGAAAAACAAGGAGAAGGAATCTACAAGAATCGATTTCTAGGTTTTTAAATTATTTTCCAGTTTATTTAGATTTTTAAGGTGTGAACAAATTGTGGTATTATGGAAAAAGATAATTACCTTTGTCAAATCCCCAATTGCTTGAAATCTTGTGCTGGCACTGGAATGTTGTATTCTCTATTTGAGGAAAGCAAAAATCATGCTTGTATAAGCTTGAAAAATTATTTTATCCTTTAGATTATTTTATGATTTTTGTACTTGAAATATATATATATATATATATATATTTATTTATACATATATAAAATTATTAACCAGTATTATCATGGGAGAGGTTTAAAACTAGATTGAGTTTTTGAAGAGGGTCTCTATTTGTGTCGAATGGAAAAGTAATGTCACGTTGGGTGGGGGACACATGAGCACCCATGTGAGGGCATTGTGGGAATAACGACCCATCCCACAGGTCGCAGCCTGGGATGGGGTGTTGCCTCCCACAGGCAACACCTCCCATAGGGAGGTTGTCAACCCTCTACCATGTCGACCCCAACCCCCCTCACTACAAATTGAAACTTGTTTTAGCCTAGGTATTGTTGTGCATAATTTTTTTTTGTTATTACATTACATGGATATATATATATGTATATATGTTGTGTTTTGTGTATATTTTTTAATATAAAATGAAACATTCCAGCATTACATTTCTATTTATTGATATTTTAATTTATTTCACTGCAAAATAATTTTTTGGAAGCATATATATATATATATACACGTATATATGTATGTGTATATATGTGGAACATTAAATGCTTGCTGAGTAATATATGATTGTGGATGTGTACTTTTTCCTTCTCGATTACTAATGCAACTTTCAGAAAAAGTATGTATAAATATAAATATATATATATTCAAGTAAAAATACCTTTCCATTTAGAAGAAACAAATTGTATGTCTGAAGTTGTAATTGAAAAGAACTCATTTCAGCTGTAACGTAAATTTTATATATCTATTTATATTTAAAAATATGTATAGAAACAAATATAAATACATTATGGGTAGGAGCAAGATTAAATTTTTGAAAAGAATTAATATCAAAATCTATTTTATAAATGATTAATATTTGGTTCTAAATTGACATATTTCAGTATTAGTTAAACTTATTGCTGAATATCTGTATACATACGAGTATTGATGAATGAGCAAGTTGACATTTTTTCACTATAAATAAATATATGTGTTGTTGATTGAAATATCTCCATTCAAATATACAAAAATCTTTTATTTCTTTAGAATATATCAATTAAATTACAAATAAAGTATTGAACACTTTGTCAACAATAGAAAAGTACACTATGCATGAAGTTTCTATTAACCATGGGAATGTTAGAGATTGACAAAACCAAATCAATGTGAAATGTAAAACTAGATGAAGTATTTATTTCTTGTGAATGATTTTCTCTTGAAATCAAATAGTGAACTTGGGAAATATTATGTGTTTTTTTATGCATATGCGTATTCGTGAATGGGAAAGTTTTATTTTTGAAAATGTATATATATTTCTGATCTTAAAGTATTTCATTTGATTATGCATAAATCTATAATTTTTAGTAAATCGTTAAAATTAGAAATAAGTTATTGGATTCTTGCATGCAAATGGAAAGGTGCATATGTGCATTTAATTGCTACTAGTCATTGGAGTGTTAGAACATTGAACAAATTGAGACAATTGTGAAATGTAAAACCAGAGGTAGAGTTTATTTCTTGTGAACTAATCTCTTATGTAATAAAATAGAAAACCCTAGAATTATAAGAGTACTTTAGAAAGAATAAATAACAAAGTAAAGAAATTAAATTAAGTTATTATATTTAAAAATAATATTTAATATATTCCATTGAAGAAAAATATTCTAAGTATGAGATTCATTTAGGAGGACAAAATTTAAGATTTGAATATGAAATTTGAGATATGATATAACACTTGATCCATATATATATAGATGTAGATTGCAATTAATCTATGCTTATTATGTAATGTGAATCAATTGGGGATTTTATAAAAGATAAATAAATGTTAAATCATACCTTTCCTTATTAAAGTTTAAGTTTAATGATGACAATCTTCTCATTCATCATGGTTTATCTTGCATTTACGAAGAAACTAGGAATTCCCTCATTTAGTTGAACTTGAGTTTTATTTGCACAAGAATGTATACTCATATATATTCATTAGCTTATATATGAATTCTCATATATATATACATGAGCTATACCCTCTTAACCCTTTTATGGTATTATTCTCTTATTGTTGAAACCTCTATGAATCAATGAGTTTAGAAGTAAACATTCTTGTTATAATTGAATAGGTATGTGTGCATTCTAGCAGGCTTAAGATTACTTTCATGAAGCTTTATGTGATTGGCTTATGGATTTCAATGTACTTGTGTGATATTTGAGAGGTAATTGGAGGTAGAGTGGTCTTATTCGCAAATACTTGGGAGTGATTCATGATAGTGTTGGCATTACAGTAATTTCATATGCAAGAATGATGCATTGGTGAAACTTGGAAATGTTGCTTGTAGAATTATGTGATTGGTAAAAGAACTTCAATATGTTCCTTGTTAAGTGTAATATGTATGATATCCTAAAATGTGAAATGAATGGTCATGTCAGTGAGATAGTATGACCATTTCTTGTGAGGTATCTTGTAACCATTGAGAATTTGTAGCCAGTAAGGCTTTGCGAGTGAGGTATTTTATTAAGCCAGTGAGGCACTTTTATGAGTGGTTTTTCATCCCTATGAGGGTTTTCCACTCATGAAAAATATTTGTGTTATGGTTCTTTGTGGTTGCATTCATGATCTTGCTATTTGCTTAATTTTCTCTGCAATATTTGAATTTACATGTATTAATGAGATGATAATTCTTGTGTAAGCCTACATGGCTAAATCTAGTGAAGGCTTGACCTTGTATTGATATACTTGATTCATTGATGTATGATATTCCATTTGAATTTAAGTGATGAAAGTGTTTAAATTATTCTTCTTATTTCGCACCTTTTTATGATTATTAAATTATTTTGGAAACTAAGGGATAAAATTTGTAATTGAGATCCCTAGACCTTACATTATCATTGATGTCAAAAGGGAATCAAATTGATGTCAAAAGGCATCATAGGGTAGTGATAGTGGTCATCGATGTTAGTGATCACTTGCACAAAGAGAATTGTTTTGCAATTGCACATTGTAGGTCATTGATGAAAGTTGAAAATGTTGTCAAGAAAATTTACAAAAGTTGCATAGATGTTGCATAAGGAAGATGCGGGTAGTTGTGGATCTTTGTGGTGAAAACAAATGACAAATCTAATATGGGTTTTTCAAGTACTTTTTAGAAGTATTATCTGTGGGTCTAGATGATAAGAGATGATCCCAAACTTGAATTATCTTTGCTTTTGACCATTACTAGGGTTTCTTAGTAAAATCCTAAGGGTTCTAGTCATGGTGCTACATAGGTTTCTACTTTTTGGTTGATTGGTAACTAGCGATAAAAAATCGCTTAATTTATGACTTAAGAATTCTTAGTCATTGTGTTATTGGCCCCTTTGTTCTAATGGTTTATTGGTCAACTGAAAGGAAAGGAATTTAGTATTTCCTAAGTTTGTAGGCTTAATATATGTTCGAGCGTGATCAACAGTGGTGATCAGTGATTGAAGTTCAAGTAGCTCCCATGCGCTTGCAAAGCTATTTGGTTGATGTTATATCTTGGCTACAAAATCACAGAATCCCACCACATGTCGAGTGGGACTGATTTCAAAGCTTTACAAAGATTGACAATTGTGAAGAATAGAAAGAAGATCAATGATTTTTGCTACTTCAAAGAGGATATGGTGTGTCCCTATATGGACCGTGCAAAAATATGAGATGCTTACACATGTCCCCGGTGATGACAGTATAATGAAGGCTAATATAATGAAGATAAATTACATGCATTGGAAGATAAGATCAAACAATTGAGTTTGTGTGAAGACATATGATGATGCATTTCTAACATAACGTATGTGAGATAGATTTCATACTTTTGTTGTTCCACTAAAAGGATGGTGGGTTCCCATTTTGGTTGTGCAAGAATGTGGTATGCCGACACATGTCCATGATGTTGTAGCTCAAAGTTAAGCCCATCCAAAGAAGAATATTCACCTGAACATTAAGTAGAGATATATGGTGTAGATTTAAATGGAAATCAATCGAATAGTTGCATTTTAAAGTTGAAGCATAATAACAAATACCATCAAATCATGGTGAAAAATTAGAAATCTATGACCTATATTCAAATATTTGATTATTTCAATGGCTAAGTAGTAAAACACAGTGAAAACAATGGAAAACAATGAAAATAAACATAGAGAATAAAATCTGATTTGCTGCAATAACTCAAGCTAATGCTTTGGTGATTGTGATGTATGGATGAGACCATCAAAGCACAAATGGTTAGAAAATCAGATAAAATTCAATCATGCATGTAATTGAATTGAATGTGTATCAAATCTAGGGTTTGATATATTTTAAAATAGAACATATAGTGAATTGTGGTAGTGGTGCATGGCTCAAGGAAAAAGGAGTCTTGTCGGTTAAGAAAAAGTAAAAAGTATAATAGAGAAAATATAATGAATAGTGACCTAGATGAAATGCAAGTATACATTATCTAGGATATACATTTAGTTTGTGTAGAGGTAGAGAAGAAGAGAGGGATGTTGATGAGAAGCTAGTAGCAAAGAGAGAGAAAAGAGGATGTTCTAAAGTGCAAAGGGTAGAGTAGAGAAGAAGAAAAGAATGAGCAATTGCAGAACAAGTCTGTAACATATAATTAGATTCATTTGAGTCATTTATAATTAGGAGTTGTAGCTCCATAAATTTGACTTTAAATATAATTGGTTGGTGCCATCAAAAATCTGAGTTGGTGCTTAGTTATGGAGTAGGTTCCTCCTTAGAGTTGGTGCTATTAAATTAGGCGATTGGTGTCTCCTTAGGGTTGGTTCCCTTAAACATTATAACTAGTGAGGTTCTTATTGTGAGGTTGGATTAGGATAGTAGATCCTAGTAGCTATTCTCACTGTGGTTTTTCACTTACTGGGTTTTCCATGAACATTTGGTGTTATGTGTACTTGTGTGTGTGATCTCTTCATGGTCTTCTAAATTACATTAAAACCATTAAAAGGACTAGTTTTTATTAACTCTACTTATTCACCCCTCTCTCACTAGATACTTGTGTTTCAACAATGATAGACATGATGAAATTTTATGCAAGAGGAGTCCTTGTTGCTCTAATTGTGATAGAATTTTGACAGATTTTCACTATGAGTGAGAAGTAGAGAGCTCCAAGTCCCAAAATGTTGTAAGTTATGAAAATGAGGAAGAGAAGCAAGTTTTGTTCTAAGATAGGGTGAGAATAGTCATTATAGTCGCATTTTTGGCACTAGGAAACATGTCACAAATGAACTATATGGAATATTCCCATATGAATCTTAAATTTTAGTGGGATGTTTGCATGTCACAAAGACGTCTTCATGTCACACTATTTTCTGACCAATTTCCTTCAAAATTCAAACCATAGGCTACAAATTCTTCATCATTTCCATCCATGAAATCAAAATCGTGAAGTCTTGATTATGTATTTTTCATAAATGCATCGAGCACCATGCATAAGTGTGAAATTGACCTAGGTTGAAATTTTTGACACTACATGTTCGCCCACTTTAGTGGGTCGATTTCTTAGAGGGATCAACTACACTAAAGTAGCTAGAAAGATGTAAAACATTAAGTATAATAAGTGTATTGATTGCCTTGAAAGAGAATACTATAGATGCTATAGAGTTTTCCACAAATGATACCACTAGTACTCAGAAAAATTCTACAACATGTGTTGTGAAAATCTAGCTACAAAATAAAAAAAATTCAATTCTAAAAATGGAAGAAGCTACTTCAACGAGAATAATGCTTAAGAAGATGTTAGTGAACTAGAAGAAAAATCTGATAAAGATGTGAATATATTCCCCCTCATGTTTTTTCCCCTAGCCAAGAGGGTAAAAATATGAAGGTAGTTGAATCTAAACTACCACAAAAAAAATCAAAAATGGGAAAAAATTCAACTATATACTCACTAGGTGGGCCCCAAAAGGGTCATCTTTACTTTTCAGGATGAGGATTTTTTCTTAGAGTTTTATAGATCTTTAGTGAGAATGCCTCACCAATGGGAGATTTTTCCATCACATATTGAGGAGCTTTGTACTGTCATGGAGAGCGATGAGCCCTTGGATGAGGTAGGCCAATTTGTTTTACTTTCATATTTATTTCACGCATTTGATTTTAGTAAGAAAAATTAGGGTAGCGTGGGAATCCATGGTGTATATCAACATCCTAGAACATGCACTAGCATCTAAGGTCGTGCTTTTTCATCCAAGGTATAGCTTCATGTTGGTGTCCTCCTAGCACGCTAGTGTCCTAGGGATGTGTTGGCATCTAGGAGAGCACGTTAGCATCCTAAAAGTTATAGTTAATTTTTTTTTATGAAAATTTAATGTTTGACATGCTTAGAGTAGATGTAGATGGAAAAGATGTATGATTTTATGTGATAGATTTGTGTTCTTGAAAGTTTTTATCGATCTTAGGGAGCATATCGACAGTCTTGTTTTATCACTCATATGGAGTCGAATAGGAGATGTTACAACTTAGGATTGCAACCTACTTCACAAAGTTGGTCTCTAGTTGATCTACAAGATGTCAGAGATGAGATATCATCATGCCATGTTGATGGCTCTAATGGATAAGTGGGACATAGACACCATGTCACTCCATCTCCCTATAGGGGAGATGACAATCATTTTGGTCAACATCTACCTAATCTTGTGCCTCCCCATCTAAGGGTAGAGGATTATATTGGATGAGCCACAAAGTGCACAAGACATCTAAGATGGCTAGTTATACTGTATTGGTCGGGTTGCTCCTGTAGACATGACCAAGAACATATACCTATGATGGATGGAGCAAGGACAAGTAGTGGTACCCTTGGTTTGTTGCATTCTGATCATGAGGGTGGAACTTTGAGTAGCCATAGAGGGATGAGGCTCTCATTTGCAAATGGGCCTCATTTGGTACATCTGAGAGATGGAGGAGACGACCATAGTCACCTAGGGTTAGATCATGTTGGCCCACCTATACAATGACCTCAGGTGATATGTCCACTTTGAGTATCACAACTTGGCTACCTCCACACTCCCCTAGGTATGGGTGTTCAAGCATATCACTTGCAAACCACTAATTAGGTTCCCCCAACAGATAATAAGTGACTTTCCATGAGTGCACACATACCCATTAGTGTGGCAGTGGAGGTTTGACAACTTATTGTTTTGGAGACAAATAGTGCACTCACTAGGGGTCAAAAATGTTGTGTGGAAATCCTACCAAGGTATGGACCAATAGCCTACCAATATGACAAAAATTCCACACATGTAGCATGACTGATTCTTGGTGGGTCAACATGACCACATCATAGTACCATATTACTAGAGGCAGACCATGAGATAGTATGGTTAGTGTAGATGGTTCCCTATACCATCCCCACTTACATATGGTCCTTCAGGAGCACGGTCAAACCTCAAGATCTTCATCTTCCTATCATTGGGGATGTTGTGCAGAGTGAGGGAGTAGCAATGATGATGACCCACCTATACTAGATATTGATGACATTGGAGTTACAAATGGATTCGATAAATGGTGGGAGACAACAACTCCTGATCCTATCTTTCAGGACACCATCAGGGCAAAACCAAGTGTTTAGGGGTCAGAGGGAGAGGAGAGCTCATAGGAGGAGGTAGAGGAGGGGTAGAATCCTATGAGCCCTCCTCTACACCACATATTGTACAAATGGGGATGCCTCCAACCACAACAACAGGGACACCAAGGGCCTTGGGGGGTGGGGCCATACCTGTGGATCTTGACTAGTGAGTTGGGGACCCAAGTATGATTTGATTTATGATTTAGAAATGATTTTAGTTCTATGGTTGCATAATGATTATTATGATGTAATGACACATATCTCCTTCTCAATGCTTGCAATTTTCAAATGAGAGTGGCTTGAATTCTTTGGTCGATCACTAGTGGATATGGTCCCAATGGTCCAAACTCGAGGTCCTATCTTGGATGCCTACTAGCCATAGTAGATAGTCAAGATGCACATGTTGATGGTCAAAATAACACAACAATGTTAAACAAAATATCTCTATTCTATTTTTCTTGAAAAATATAGTTAATCTCAAACCACCTATCTTCCAAGGTCTCGGTAGTTGGTTCTCAATTGTGTTGTCATCATTCAATGATTCATGCAACTGTAATATTCAAGGGGCCTTTGTTGGTAAAATGGTACAAAATGGGTATTACGAAGTAATCTAAGAGGGGGTTTTCAAATAAACAGAAAAAGATAGATTAAGGACTTAGGACAATAAGATGTGAACACATATTTCCTTAAATTCAAACATGCAATTTATGTAACGAGCCATTTCCTAATTAATTAAAACTGTAAAATGAAATAATTCATGAAAGGTTCATGCAATCACATTCATCCACAGTGGAGATTTAAACATAACACCATTCATCATCACTTTTTTTAGAATTAATTTTCCAACAACAAACATCACAAGCTCATCACCAAAATTCACAGATCAATAAACAACAAGAAAATATTATCCATAGATAATACAATAGATAGTTTTGAATTTGACCACTTCTTATTGATTTTCACCAATTTTAAGAAACATTTATGCACAACAAGATTCACGGGCATATGGAAAACCACTATCTATTGTCATCATCACTATACTAACAAACTTTTAGAAATTAACTATTTACATTAAAACTGTAAAAATGTTTAACTTTTGCATTAAAGCTATACTAAATGAAAGTCTCTAATCTTAGGCAGCAAATCTGAATTCAATTTGCTGACCTTTACAATAAGGATAAATTTCTAACTTATAGAAAGAATTAAACACTAATTCTCCTTTCAAAAATCACGATCCATCAATCAGGGTCTAGATCCACAATTATAGGGGCACCTCCTGTTGATCCTAAGGATTCTTTTGTTGAAATTACTAAGATCGAAGAAGTGTGCCCCATTCCTACAGAGTCAAAACTGACTGGGAGTTGTTGCTTTTCCTACTACCGGTTACTACACCCAATTCTTGGCCTGCCAAAATTGATCTGGAGCTAACTGTTCATCAAAAAATGATTTGGGATTTGACCTTTGTTGATTAGATTCCTTTCCAAAAATAAAATGTTCTTTCTTTTACTTAGCTGCCATAACTTGATTGAAATATTCTTCTATGTTGCTCAAAATTTGCTGCAAGGTCTCTTCAGGTGCATCTACCCATTCTACCCTAAACATCACCCTTTCAAACTCCTTGGTGGTGGCAGTATACATGTCTTGCAGTTGGATAATATTTCTGGCAACATCCCATACATAGAATCTAATATCCATCAATTTGTCAAGAAGAGGCCCTTCATCATCATCTCCTTCCTTTATCATCTTTTCCAACCTGTTGCTCCATTGATCTTTCATCTCTTGCAGAGAAATCAAATCAGGATCTAATGAAACCTTCTTATCAATTACATCAGCAACAATACCCTTAATCACCTTTCTCTCATTAGATAAATCTCGCTGAGCATGTTGCAATATCCTTCTATGCTCCATGAGAACCTTTTTTTTTAAGATTAAAATGTTCATACATTTATCAATATATCTGAAGTCTTGATCCTCTAAAATGGCATACTCAATTACATTTTCCTTAGGTAACTTCTTCAAAATCCTTAGCTTTCACATATACTCTTCATAGTTATCTTCTTCTGTTCCTAGCTTCCAATTATAATTTTCTAGATTTTAATCAACACATACCTCAAAATAACACTTAGAACTAGTAGTAAAAAAAATCTCTATCTCCTTCTTAAGAAGGTCAACCCATTCCTCCATCATTTGAGCTTTCCTTTTCATCTCGCTCAACTCATCAACTTCCTTGCAGCTCATTAATACATGTATTTCCATTGATGCTAGCAGTTTGAAGGTGGATTTAATTAACTCCTTCATAAAAAATTTCATGTGCCCTACTCGAGCTTTAAGCTCATCCTTGGCTTGCTTATCCTTGATCATCCTTGATTTTTTTGTAGATGCCACAATGTCAATACGGTTCATCTGTTGGGTCCTTGTATCCTTACCCAGATTGATAGTGTTGATTTGGTAATCCAAAGCCTGTAACTCTCTATCATCTTTATCCACTATATGAGTTACAATATCTACTACTAAATCTCCCTAATCAATGAGCTTTGCAGAGTGAATGGCTCGGGGCTTCTTCTTGGGCTTCACTTTATCGACCTCCTTTACTATATCATCCCAAGTAACTAGCTCTGATTGAAATTGTTGCCTCTTCTCCAAATTCAATTTCAACCATGTAAGATCAATAGGTTGAGTTGTTACATGCTAAGTGCTTAGAGGCATTGATGAGGGAGGAGTAGTAGGAATTGCCTCCACCACTGGTTGAGAAGAAGCCTTTTTCTACTCATCCTTGTCTTTTAGTAATCTATCTTGTTCCATGTTTTCACTGTGAGCTTTTATTTCTTCTATGTTTTTCATCTCTAACTCTTTCTATGCAGCTTCCTCATCATCCCTTTGTTTTTTCTTTTCCAGCTCTTTTATACAAGCTTCTTCAACTGCCTTGTCATGTTCAGCTTTCTTCTGTTGTTCAAGCTCATGTGTACAAGCCTCTTCATTAACTTTCTTTTGTTGTTCCCCTTCTTCATGAGCTAACTCTTCATCCTTCCTTCTTTTTTCCTCTTCTTCACTAGCTAGCTCCTTAGGAACTTATCTTCGAGCACCTTCTAATATTTCCTTCTGCTCTTCCTCTATTAAAACATCCCTCATTTTTTCCTCATTCCAAAGGCTTCCCTCTTTGAACCCAGTGTCCTCTGCTCCAACTTCTTCCCTCTCAAGATATTCTTCATGTTTTTCTTTTTCTTCTTCATAGAGTGGAGTTTCCTCAGAGTCTGAGGACACATGTGAATCTGTTACATCAATTATCAGGGGCCTTACTTCTTGACCAGTTGCAGCTTTTATAGTTGATGGTGTAGTGGAAGGGGTTTCATCAGTTTGCAAAGGGACAGTAGAAGGACCATCCTTGGTAGTTTATTCTCTATGGTATATAGTAGCTAAGGGTTAACACCCAAACCTAAAACAACCCCCGTAGCTATAGCTTGATAAGTGACTTTAGCCTATTCCAAGGATTCAACCACCTTCTTCATTGTGATTTTCTCTATAGCTGGGTCAAGCTCTTCTGTCTGTGCAATAATTTTCTTCAACCTCTTATATTTCCTTGTTTTTTTTGAAGAAGTAGGCTCACCCTCGAGGTCTTAACCCTTGGCTATTTAAGATGAAAATTAATCCATTGCAAACTTCTCTCAACAACTATGTATGAAATTTTATTGATATTTGTTTCCTCTTTCTTCATCTAGTTAATCAAATCCAAATCCTTTGTAGCCACTTGATCCATTTCATACCGAGGATCAAGAGTGATTCCATCATCTGAAGTCCCTTCTAGAATATCTTCTTTAACCCTGAAGTCCTTAATTTGGGGTATGGTTAGTCTTTCATATCCTTTTCTTCTCACTTCAAACTAATCTTGCAAATTTTCCCAGAAGTCCTTGAGAAGTGGCTCATGGAAGGGAAACAATGAAGCATATAGACCATTTATTTTCCCCTTCAGATCAAATTTCTTCTTGGATGTATGAAGCTTCAAATTCAAAGATTGAAATTCCCCTGTTGTTGAATTAGATATTACAAAAGAAGAACAAGAATAAAATCCCAATTGGATTGGGAACGATTTTCAGTTGGCCTTGTGTTTATCATAAAACTTGGCATTTACCTTAGATTCTTGATGAGAAAATTTCATCAAAATCTACCTATCACCACAACACCTTGGTAGTTTGAAAGGGTTCTTTTCATATCCAAACAATCTAATATAAGTGGATTTGGGGTATTAGATAAACCAACTTCCCCATTCTTGAATGAAATCCATAGCTTCTCGTGAAAACCTGAAGCCAACATTCCAAGTGAGCTGGTTAATGACCACATACAAAAATGAATCATTAACTATTTAAAAATATCTTTCTACTACTTTTAGCTCTAGTTGATCATAATGTTTCCACACCTTTTGTTTAGGACCATCTTCATGTTAGAATTCAACATGCTCTAATACTATGTTGAGATTATGGATGCACAGGGTCCCTGAAGCTACAATCTTCAATGGATGACCTTTGCCAGGAAAGATAATCAACCACAAAGAAAGTGTTCCAACTAGGCATGCACAATAGAGATTCTATTGATCTACACTATGAGATTAGATTGATTACAAATGTACAAGTTTCCTGATTATATAGGAAAAAGAGAAAACCTAAGATGCATGAGATGTTGCCATGTGTCTTGATCTAACAACGTGTGACAACATGTGGACCCTATCTAGACAATTATTAAATGTTGAGATAAGTTCTAGAAGGACAACTCATCTTCTAGAAGGAATCTTATCCCTACAAACAAGGAAGGGAATATTATCCCATTTATTAAATGATTTATGAAAATGCAACCTAGGACTAAATGATATATGACGTAAGTTAACTTATGCTAGTGTAATAATTAATTTAATTACACTAACACTTCAAGTGTCCCCACAACAGTCAATCCTGGGAGCCTTCACATTCTTGCAACATAATATATTACATAGGAAGACATGTAAAATGTCTTGGTTTCCTTTACTTTGATTAGATGATTATGAATATTGTCTAAGATCAATTGTCCCCAATCCAAATGTTGTTTCCCATCTAGAATTAGTTGGATAAACAAGAACATCCAATTATCAAAGGCATGCGAATCCTCCTTTCCAAATGCCCTAGCTAGCAAAGTGATCATGTCCCCTATGTCCTCATAGAAATCAAACCTCTTGGGCTTAGGTGGTATTTTCTTTACTGATTTCTTTTTTCTTTTAGTCCACCTTTTGTTGATAAGCTTTTTATTTCCCTCAACATCTGTTGCCCATCATTTCAATGGATCAACCTCAAACATAATTTTGAGATTAGAGTGAGGAGGAGGATTAAACACCGTCCTAATCATCCCTAGGGTCAAGTCTATGATCTCATTTCCCCATGAATCAATGCACTTCCTTTGAGTTGGATTGTAGGCTTGTGCAAAAACTAGTGTGAATTTTGGACATTGCACAATAATAGGGAATGTAGCCACATGTGCTAACCCAAAATATGCAATCTTTATGGCCCTTGGGGAAGCATATTCTAAAAAAGTATCATCATGAAATTCCTTCAAGTCAATATGGCCCATAAGTGTATCTATAATCTTCATGACCTCATAACCAAATTTGTATGGCACTAGATTCCCCTTGAACTTGTACTTCATAGTGATGGGAATCTATTATAGTTTTAACTTGTTAGTCTTTATTTCCTTTGGTACTTCTTAAGCAACAACCTCTTCCTCCAAATCAGACATTTGTGAATACCTACAATAGTGAAATTCATATAAAAAAAAGAGAAGAAATGTGACTGGGTAAAATCTCATATGCATTCATACTAAATCCTCATCCATTCAAGAAAATTCCCATTTACAAGTTAGTCCTGTGTTTTTGGGTCTCGGGTTCGGGGTAGAACTAGGAACTTGATCATTTTATACTTAACACTAAACCATGTTGGAAGTCAGGATCAGGAAATAATTTGAACATGACCTTAAGATAGCATTCTTACCACTTTATCAAACATCAGAATCAGGCCTGAAATCAACACTCATACTTTGTCAAAATGCATGTCAGGATTCTGGAGTAGGAAAATACTAGGCTTAGAAACCTATGTTGGCAAAAATGTTTTAAATTTTGTTTAGGGTCGAATCTCGCAATGTATTTGGAAATTGAGATCAAGAAGTCACTAGGCATTGATACTCCACAAAACGAAATTGATTCAGGGTTCTCTCCGAGTTTTGATCCTAATGAGTTATTGAAAGCCAAAATCGGGATATAGTTTGAGACTGGACTCCAAGGAGGTGAACAAGTTTAAGTATCAATCTAAGTCCCAATCCTGATGAGTTATCAGAAGTCAGAATTGGGATGTAATTTGAAATTGGACCTTTTGGAAAATGAGTGGGTATGAGTTAGTCTCGTGTTCTGATCTCGACATTCTATTAGAATTCAGAATCAGGATTGCACCTAGCACCAAAACTTAAAACTATGTCAAGGATTTGGTTTCCTTTTGAAGTTTGATCTCAATGATTATGCGGGTATCGAAATTGGGACAAAAGTAGACACTTTAACAAAAACCCTTGAAAACAATAAGGCTAAGATCTGAACCTTGATTCTGATCAAAGATAAAAAATTAGAATCGAGATCTTGATAGGACCCAGATGTAGTTGATGGTAGCAAGGGAAGTTTGAGTTCCAAAACCCAATTCTGATAGGAATGTGGGAATTAGAATTGGGAAAATATTGGTAATGAAGGAAATAAAATAAATATAACAGTATTTTCAAACATGCCTTTTGGATCGGGATAAGGATTGGGAGAGTTTCAAAACCCTAATACAGACCAATTCAAAAATTTAACCATATGGTGATTTCATTTGGGAATTAGACACAGAAAACTTAAGGGTTTTGACTCTCGGTTTGCAATGGTCAAAAATTTAAAGTTCATCAAAATTTGAAGCAAACTCAACCCAAGTAGTATAGAAACCCTAGCTAAACTAGGGCACGACAAGAACAAAAAACCCGCGTAAGAAGCACAACACAAACAACAACAACAAAAATACAAGCCCAAAAGAGAAGAAACAATGACGCACTAAAGGATGCGAGGAAAATGAAAAAAAAACAAGAAAAACAAGAAACAAGAAACAAGAACAAGAACAAAAAATGCAAAACAACGAAAGAAACAAACTAGCAAAACAAACACACACAAACCAAAAATGAAAGGAAAGATAATGAGAAGGCACCTACCTCAAGAAATTAAAAATAAAATCTAACAGCATGATGAGAAATCCTCAAGTACAACCTCAATTATAAACCCTTCGCTTTGCTTAGGTTCGCTCCATCAATATACACAAGCAATAATGAACAAAAATTGAGGAGTGGCGAGAATAAAAACTCGTTCACATGTGCAACTAGGTGGCCATTTTAATGTGGGGTAGTTCAAGTATTGGGATCGGGGTGGAGGTCATAAATGAACCATCGCAAAAATAGAAGATAGGTGGGAGTCGGGATCGGGAAGGAATGCAACACTAGAACCTTCAGCAAGTGCAAAGTTCCCAAAAATCTCTGAAATCTGAAACCAACAAGCAAGAAGAATAGATGCGAGAATTGGGATCGTGATGGAACCAAGAACAAGAACTTTGGAAAATTTCTTAGTTCTAGTTCTAGTCCAATATCTGATTTTGAAACACACAAGGAAAAACAAAAGGGGTCGGAAGTTAGGGTATGGATGAAAATGGGAACCAAAACTTTGGAAAAGTTCTTAGTTCCATTTTTGTTCCGAAGTTTGATTCTAACAAACAAAAAGCACACAAGGAAGAAAAGTAGAGGTTGGGATCAGAATGAAAATAGAAACTTACACTTTAAAGGGTGTAAGGTGATGATTTTGATCCAATACCCAAATACGACAGAACAAAAACACAAGGCAAAACGTGGGGATCAGGATCGTGATGAAAATGGGAACTTGAACTTTGGAACTGTATCAAGTGCTAGTGACAGTCTGAAGCTTGAACCCAAAAAACAAAGGAAAACAAAGATTTGGGAGGAAAAACATAACTCCCAAAGCTCGAACAAGAACACCAAAGACAAAAAAAATAAAGGGGGACCCATTTTAACCAAAAACAAAATGGGGTGGTTATGCAAGGCATAGCAACATGTTCAATTGTTCAAGCATGTAACATGACTCAGGACAATATACAAGGATACTCGAGTGGAGTTTGTGTAGAGTGAGTCTGAGCTTAGAGTGATGATGAGTTAGAGAGACCAGAGGGCCGCAAAGATTTGAATCATCATTTCTAAGAGAGACCTCACCGTCATGAGGTTAGAGAGTGTCAAGTAGGGATGTGACATCCTTTAGACTGAGTTTGAGGAGCTCAAGAGGGAGGTCGATGCTACATAGACTGGCACCCCTATGGATCCCAATCATTCCTAAGTGTGGTAGCTCATGGATGATGTGGCAATGGCTAGGAAGAGAGAGGAACTCTATGAGAGCAGATTGCTACCTTGAGAGAGAAAATCATTGGATTGAGAGGGGATCTAAGGGGACTGTAAATCAAACTCAATATTAGTCTCCTGATATTAATCTTGTGTATTAGTCCACCAACCATCACACCCAAATCTAGATCCACCAACACCAAAGGGCTCAAGGATCCATGCTCTAGGAAGATATATATATTGTATAGACATTTTTTATCGATATACTCATGATATATATTATTTTTTGGATGTATATCATTTTTTAGATGTATAACATTTTTGGGTGTATATAGTCATATACACATATATAGACATCATATTTTGTTTTAGTGATGATGACACATGTGTATTAAGACATTTATACACACACACACATATATATATGAGATTTTGATTTGACTATGACTTGTGTTTTTATGTATGTTTTTGGTTTCATGTATGTTATGGATGCATATTGATGTATGATTATATTAGATGATATGATGATTTAATTAAACACATTTGAAATATATGCTTAATCAAATACTATGATGATCTAATGGGATATGATGATATGGATGTTCATGAAAGTAAAACATGCTAATTAATAAATAAAAAACGCGAATTAATAAGTGAACTATGCTAATTAATAAAGATATTACATACATGCACATATAAAGAAATGATTAATCTAATAATTAAGATAAAAATTGAGATTATCGACTAACAATGCATATAATTCAAAATACACGTGCTCTTAATTCCTAGTTAAAGAAATTAACGATACATGCATGCATCATAACACAATGAACAAATAATGTGTCGATTGAGTGTCATGACACAATGTACTTTGATTCTAGAAAGAACCGAGTGTCATTCCTATGACACATAGAAGAATTATGTGCATAGTATCAACACAAGTGCATAGAATTGAAAGGTTCTTTCAATGGTACACCATTCATGTAGAAATACTATAGGCACCCAAACCATAAACAAAGGTGATTACGTATGGACCTAAAAAATTAGGACTAAATTTTCCATTTTGGTTGGGTGGAGCATTTATGTTTCTCTAGTTCTCATAAAGAATGAGATCACCAATGTAGAAATTATGAGAAATAATATTTTGATTATAATGCTTTGATAGATATTTTTGATAGGCTTGAAGGTGCTCAAGGGATTTCAATTGACACTCATCGAGAAACTCAATTTGGTTTAGACATGTGGCATGGTAAGTGATAGGGCAGGGTTGGATGGAAACAATCACTGTTCCATGCTCTGGGTCACTCCTAGGCAAACCCCTTTGGTGTTACTCTCCACCCTCTTAACCTATAGGTCCCAAAACTTGTTAGGAACCCCTGGTTCTCTTGGCCAACCCTACTATCATCTGCATACACCTAACCAAGTCAATCTTGGTGCTTACTCCTCTTTTCTCTCCTTGGCCCTTAATCTTCCTAAAGGCCAAACTAACTATCCAAACCTTACCAACCTGTTGCAGGGGCTTGTGATGTCTTGTACAACTTCAAGACCATCCCTCCATAGTTCTTGATCAGTCTCAAGCCTTCAAATCTCCATCGCTTCCCTCAAACCCTAGTCTAGGGTTTAAGAAGGCTAGTAGCCCTTGAGCCCCAATTAGGCCTCTTAGCCCGAGAAATTAGGCTATAACTCCAAACCTACCAAGATTCAACACAAACTTCCTCTTGGGGCCCTAGTTCAATTGCAAACCTCTCAAGGAATTTTGGGGTTTTGGGCCCTCACAGGCCGTACATAGGCTCAACCCTATTTTTGTGGGAATTAGGGATTTTTAGGCCTTTTCTTGGACAATCAATGATCTGCCTACCTCTTTCAATCACCAAATGGTTTGGTGAAGACTATGCCCTCCTGTCAAACCTTTCCAAGGACCCCTGCATCCACCATATGCCTTGGGTTGCTAAGGAATTGATACCCCTACAACGTTAGGGCTTGGTTTTTGACTGTCTTCCCTAACCGGGCACTGGCAGCTCACCTAGGGAAGGTCTTTCTCCATGGAACCTTGCTTTCTACAACCTCCTACATCTATCCTATATACAAGCATGGAGCTTAGTCTCATTTCCCATGGACTATACACCAGGTTTAGTGGAAAACAGAGAACTAAGACTCCATGAATAACAGCCTGTTTGCTGATCAACAAAGAAAGAATTAAAACCTACTAAGAATAAAGCTTGGAAACGAAAGAACAACATCTCTAGAAACTACACAAAGCTTGTACAATGATTTCCACACGTGCTACACCCTACTCATTACTAGGAGCTCTCCATTAACACAATAAAAGAACAAAAAAACAGAAAACTTGCAAGAACTTCAATGTTTTTTTCATATATCAGCAACTCCACAATGAAATCAAAACTTCTCCAACCCCTTGAACTGGTCGAAGCACACCTTTTAAATGTTTTCCAAGGTAGTTAAAAACCCTAGGTCGGCCTTCAAAAGAACAAATAACAAGAGTTGGAAAACCTGCTGTGTTTTCCAACTTTTCTAAATGTTGCCAACCCAAGCCAAAAATGTGAAACTACACACAACTATCCTTTCACCTCTTATTGCACTCAAAACAATAGACCAAGATATACAAAAAATCCTCTAAAAGCTAACTAAATGGTCAACATGACCTTAAGATAACTTAAACAAGATAGAACTTCATTCTAGACTTCAAGAAAACCCAATGTTTCTCAGGTGCTCCTACACCAGTAAGTGTCATCATTAATCAACCCTTTAAGGGAAACTTGTAAAGGAAAAATTTCCAACTCTAAAGGCATAATATCATCGATACCATACATGAGGTTGTACAGAGTAGCACTAGTAGTCGTATGAACACTCATGCATTAGGCCCATTATGGATAAGTTAATTGATTATGTCAATATTTACTATTTTTGTTGACTGTCTTGTGCAAAATTTGTTCAATAATTTTATGTGATGCTTCAACTTGACCATTAGATTAAGAATAATAAGGTGTAGAAAATTGATGCTGAATATGAAATTTGTCCAAGAATTTTTTTACCTCATTGTTTTTAAATGGCATGCCATTATCAGAAACAAGGGTAGAAGGTAATCCAAAATGAGAAATTATTTTACTTAGAAAAAATTATAAATTTTCTTAGCGTTAGTGGATCAAAGTGGAGTAGCTTCAACTCACTTCGTGAAATAATTTGTTTCTATTATGATGAAGGTGTGTCCCTTAGAAGAAGGGGGACATATCTTTCCAATGGTATCCAAACCCCATGTTTGGAAAGGCCAAGGAGAAGCTTGAGTACGAAGTTCCTACATAGCAGCTCAAATAAGATTGCTATGTTGTCAACATTAAGGACATTTCTTGACAAAGTAAAAGGAGTCTTGATCCATTGTTAGCCAATAATATCCCATGTATATTAGCTTATATACTAAGGATTTACCACAAAAATGTCCATCCCAGAGCCAAAATGGGATTCTTGAAGGGAAAGGGGTATCTTGACCTTAGTTAGACATCAAAGAGGAAGACCATTTTAAGATCTATGATAAATAACATTAGATAGGATGATATAAGGGGTTGAAAGCTTTTGTATCTAGACATGGGTATTCTTACTTATATCATTAGGAAATTTTATAGTTTTAAGATAGTTATAGATATAAGAATACCACTCCCTTGATTCTATATGTGCACACATAAGACTATCAAGTTCATGTTTATCTGTGATAGTGGGGGAGTAGAGAATTTGGATCATGAAGTGGTATTGATCTGGGATATAGTCAAGGTATACAAGGGAAGTGGCACTTTCCATTGCATATACATGATGGTTTTCTCTACTAAGAACATTTCCAATGGTATATAAAGAAAAGTGACTAAGCAAAGATAGTGCCAATTCTTGATACTAAGATAGCTTACACTGATTAGCTTGATACATTCCCATAATCTAATTTATGATTGATTCAAAGTCACCATGAATATGGATACATTTAATTTTAGAAGCTACCATAGCATGCAAGCCAACAATGAGGGATTGGTACTTAGTGATATTATTTGTATAGTTAAATTCTAACCAAAAGGAAAGTGGACTTTCATTTCCTTTAGGTGAAATAAGAACTACACTTTCTCCAAAACTATCTTGACATCTCGATCCATCAAAATAAATTTCCCATATAGGATCATGATTTAAATTAAACAAATTTTCATCTAGGAATAGGTCTAAACTAGGGAAGGCATTAGGTGAGGGAGCTTCTACTAAGTGATCAGTGATAGCTTTACCTTTAATTATTTTCTAACAAACTTAAGATTGAATTTAGACAACAACATCACCCATTTTTCTAACCTTCAAGAGAGATTAGTTCTAGAAAAAAGTGCTTAAGAAGATCACTTTTAACTATTTCATGAGTCTCTACATAGAGAAGATACTGTATTAGCTTTTACATCACAAAGATGAGATAAAGACATTATTTTTCCATTGTAGAGTATAATTTTTTTATAGTCGACTAGAACACGAGTAATGTAATAGAGTGTTCTTTCCTTAACATCATTATCATGTTGAGCTAGTAAAGCTGCTAAAGCATGAGGTGATGCTGAAATATACATTAGAAAAGTTCTATCTTGCATAGTTGGCATTAGGATGGAAGGATTAGCTAAGTAGCTCTTGATTTATTCAAAAGCCTCTTGACACTTATCACCCCACCAAAAGTATACATCCTTCTTCAACAACAACATGAATAGAAGGATGTGATCAGCCAATTGAGATATAAATCTACAAATTTCTTAAATCTTCCCTTGCAAACTATGAAGTTGAGAGATGTTCTTAGGTGGAGGCATGTTAAAAATTGCATCAATTTTATTTGTATTGACTTTGATTCCATGATCAGAGATAATAAATCCTAGTAATTTTTTGGCATCTATGTCGAAGACATACTTAAGAGAATTTAATCTCATCTTATAAATTCAAAGCCTTTCAAAGATAAGACAAATATTTTTAACATGATCTTGATGAGTTATACACTTAGCCAAGATGTCATCAACACAATTTTCTTAAAGCTTATGAATGAAACCATGAAATATTAGAGTCATTGCACGTTGATAGGTTGCTCTAGCATTCTTCAACCAAACGACATGACTACATAGTAGAAGGTACCCCAAGGGGTTGTAAATGTTTTCTTGTATTTATCTTCTAGATTTATAAGGATCTAATTGTATCTTGAGAAGCCATCCATAAAGGAAAGTAAGGCATGGCCTGCAATTGAATCTACAATAATATCGATATTGGGTAATGAAAAATCCTTTAAGAGAAGCCTTATTAAGATCACAAAAGTCAATGCAGACACGAATATGACCATCAAGTTTACTAACAACTACAATATTTGAAAACCAAGGTGAATAGCCAATGGGTTGGATAAAACTAGCTTTCAAAAGTTTTTTTATCTCAGTCTTGACTAATAAGGCCATCTTGGGATTCATTTTAAGAATATTTTTCTTAACAGGCCTGACATAGAGATATAGAATGATATTATAAACCACAATAGATGCATAAATAATGGGCATGTAAAAATATTAAGATAATGATACAGAAGATCAGAATGTGATTTATGTTCTTCTGAATAAAGGAATTTTCTAATCTTAATCACCTTTTCTAAATACTTTGGATCCATGAGGACATTAGAAGTATCTCCTTTAAGGAGTGTACTTTATTCTTCAGGATGCAACATAGGCATGTTTTTACCATCATAAGACAAATAATATTTCTCATCAACACTCACAATAGATTCTCCAAAGTATGCTCAACAATTCAAGAGATATGAGAATCAAAGTTTATGGTGATAGGAAGGAAGATCCAAATAGAAACCTAAGAATTATTCTAGATATTCTTCTACAGAGAATATGTCTAGAGGAACTTCATTAGAGTCTACTTTACTTTAAATATATTCTAGATAAATTATTTTAAGAGGAAGATACTCGATAGAAAACATATTGGCATTCAACCATGGCTTCACCTTAGATATTTTGGGGCAACATCAAAGTCCAATCTCAGAGTCACATGGATCAGCCTCTAGAGGGAATTTACTACCTTTTTCATCATGCCCACAACATGTTAGAAACCAAGATCTGATTGCAAACCAGAAAAATGACCTTCCACAGAAGAGAAAAATGAAAAAGCAGAGATTTGCATAAAAAAATGCAATTTGATATATTCGAAGTACCAATAATTACAAGAGATAATTTGCTTTATAAAAGAAAAGATACATAAACCTAATCTTATCTTGAGCAACAAGATAGCTCGATAAGATAAAGATGAAAGCTTAAAACTTAGGAATTAAATAAAGCCTAAGTAAACTTATGCAAGCGTAATTAAATATTAATTACACTAACACCCCCCATAAGTGCAACTTAGGGAGAAGCAGATTATTATGCAAATATGAGTCCTAGCAACAAGGCCTGATCAGGTACTCATGTACAAATGTAAAGAGAGAGAAAACCCCCTCAGTGAGATGAACTGTTGTGAAGAATCACTGGAAGAACTCTGATGAAGCAACACTGGAACCCCAAATCCAGCAAGCAAGGAAAGATAGTTTTGTTTGAAAAATACCAATTGGAATCACAAATGCAATAGCAGACCCGATGCCAAGGAACACTGGAAACTCACATACTGGATCAACTCTAGAATCTATAAGCAACAGTAGATGAAAGGATGAATGGACCCATAATGATGATAAATCTAGAAGTTGTGTCTCGAAGCCAATGCTAAACTAAAACTAAAACTGCCCATAGGACGAGTACCATCAAGATTCTGGAACATTAACCATAAAACCATGGCCTTCAAATGAGAAAGATCTGAACCAATGTGGATCAAGAACTATAAAATCCCAATGTGAAGTGTGAACCGAAGCAAACCAATAATGTGTACAGCTAAGCAAGAAAGAAGCTAGAAGGAGACAACAGAAACCAGACAAACTCATGCAAGTTGTCACCAATCATGAAAGATGGATGCAATAACCCCCCTTAATGGAACTTTATCTCAGTTCATTTATTACAATAACCCAATGATTGTAAAAGGAGATAATGCAAAACATTCATAAACTACAAAGAAAATGCAAACTTAGTGCATGAAAACAAAAATGAGTGCATGCACAAACCAATGTTCACATCTACCTCCATGATGAAAAATATTCAAATTTGATTTCTGAAAAATCTTTTTATAATGAGATGACAAAAACAGAAACCCATAAATTTTTTGAAGCAAAAAATAAAACCCAGAAATCGTTTTTTGATCCAGCAAGCAGAAGATGAAAAAATAATTTTTTAAAACCTTTAGCCAGGAGAAAAAAATGACACGCGACGGTTTTTGTGCAGCTATTTTCTTCAGATCCGTGAAAGAAATTAAAAAACTGAAAGATACCCAGATCGGATTTTGACCATGGCTACAAAATCTAGAAATCATTTTTCCTACAACTGAGTGGAAGCTGGATTTATTAAGCAAAACTAAAAATGGCTCCAATAAAAAACGGCTTTCATCAAACCTCAATCTTTTCCAATGCTTTGAATCGAATGGAAAAACTTGATTTGATCCAAAACGCTGCATAAATATACTCAAGGAGAAAAACCCTTGAGGGACCTTGAACGAACTCTGCAATGAATCTCTCCAGAAATCTGAGAAGGGGCTGCAAATCAAGGCTTTGATACCATGTTAGAAACCAAGATCTGATTGCAAACCAAAAAAATGACCTTCCACAGAAGAGAAAAATGAAAAAGCATTGCATAAAAACATGCAATTTGATATATTCGAAGTACCAATAATTACAAGAGATAATTTGCTTTATAAAAGCAAAGATACATAAACCTAATCTTATCTTGAGCAACAAGATAGCTCGATAAGATAAAGATGAAATCCTAAAACTTAGGAATTAAATAAAGCCTAAGTAAATTTATGCAAGCGTAATTAAATATTAATTACACTAACACAACATTTAGCTCCATATCTAAATTTAGAGAAGATGTTAAATCCTGGTCCATAATGTGATTGCAATTCTTGAGAAGAAGGGGGACTAGTATAAAGAGAATAATTAATATTATAAGTATCACCCTGCTTTATGAAAGTGTAATCATCCTTCTTAGTAGAGGAAAATGGAATTTTTGGAGAATCTAAGTGGATTTAATCTACTTTGTACTCCCTAATGTAAGATTTTGTGAAGTCCAAATATTCCCAATCATCACCCAAACATGCATTTGGTTTAGGAGTAGGAGTAGACTCAGGAATTTCTTCTTTAGGAGGATCTCTTTTAGGGAAATTTTTCTCAAGTGTCTTTTGCAAGAGATACTTCTAGAGTAGATTTTGAAACATTGGAAGCTAACAAAGGAATATAATTCTAAAAGGTATGTGTAACTAAGGCATGACTAGTTGCTACCATTTGACATAAGTGCATAGCATTAGAGTCAACCTTAATTGTAACTACCTGATTGTTAACAAAAAACTTAATGGAACCATGAAGGGTAGAGGTGACCTCTCCTAAATTATGAATCCAAAGTCTATCCAAGAGGATATTTTATGGTAAAGGTCTCGGCATAACATACACTAGGGTAGGAATGGTGACTAGTCCTATCTTTAAGGGAAAGATAATAGTTCCCAAAGCTTGTCGACCCATATTATCAAAACCATGAATGAATAAAGAGGATATAGCAATAGAAAATGGATCAATTTTAACTTTAGGTAATAGATTGAGAATACAAGCATTGAGTGTTGAACTACAATCAATGAGAGTTCGTCTAATACGAACATTATTAACATAAACAATTATCATCAATGGATCTACTCGACTTCACTCTTATGGAGGTGGGAGTTCATGTGGATAGAATGTAATATTTAGTGAATTCAATTGAATATGATTTATCAATGCATTCACATCCATCGACTTAGAAAAAGAAGGTAAAATAGTATTTTGAAGAGATTCCTGAAGCATACCTTGATAAACTGGGGCAGTTTGAAGCAAATCCCCAAGTGAGATCTTAGCAGTCTAGTAACATAAAGTTGCTTGATAAGATCATACTCAATTTGTTGCTTGACTGGAGGTTTAGATGCTTGAGGAAGATCCAGTTGAGAAGGTGGTAAAGGATTAGGTTGATCAAAAAAAAAATTATTCCTTAATAGTATTATAAGTATGTGCTACTGAATTATAAGAAGAAGCTTTAAACTACATAAAATTTATATAAAGATATGGAGAATCACTATTAAATGGAACACCATGAATAGAATAGATTATCTTTAGAGAAGGACTAACTGAAATCACATAAATTATTGGTCTCTTAGGCCTCTCAAGGGAAACATAGACTACAATCACATTCATAGACTTTTCATCTTTTAATGAGGGAGATTCTAAGAGGGAAGTTTGTATAATTGGTTTTTTATAAAGGCAGGGATACCTTTAGGAAATCATCTAGGGCATCCTCTAACATATTAAATTCCTATTATGAGAAGACATTATCAAATGCATTGAAATGTTGAACACAAATATTCCAAATGATATTTTCATGTCTGCTACCCTCAAGATACTAGGATCTCAAGTAGCAAATTTAGACAAATCAAGCCTAAAACCTGCTAGAGTGAGGTCTTTTATTTGTTGAACCTATCCAATACCTGCACAAATGGAGATGAGGAATTTTTTTGGGGTTGTATAGGGGTTGTTTCCAATTGTTTTCATTGATTTCAACACTTGAGGAGATTGTTGGTAGTTGTTTTCATTGATGTCAGCACTTGAGGAGATTGTTGGCAGTCGTTGTCATTGATGTCAACACTAATTATTGGTTGTCTTTGGTGTCAACACTTGATGAAGATTATTATATGTTTGGTAGTGGTTGTCATTATTGTCTGCACTTGATAAGTGAGGAAGATTGTTGACATTTACTATCATTATTTACAACATTCAGTTTGGGCCAACATTAATATATGATGTTGCTATTGAAGTTCATGGTTAGATGTCGTGACTTCTCCGATGATAAGGTTAGAAGTATTGAATATAGTTGTTGTCAGCAGAGTTGATTTCATAATGATATATTAAGATGAGGATTAGAAATATTGCTAATAATGGAGAGATGTTTATGAAGGTCTATAGTATGTCTCATGATCTCTCTTGATGTTCCTAAATAGCATGTGTTGCTGAAAGAAAGTTTTGGCCTCCACAAGTTGGTTAAATGTTCCTAGTTCAAGAAGTTGTTGGAAGTCTACTTAGGATAATGCTCTACATTTCTCTATTATTGAAGGTATGGTCTTGTGGTTTGGGATTCAAATTCAATGTTATATGGATGTTGCACTCCTATCTTTTCAGGTCACCATTGTTGCCAAGGATATTTCTATGAATTGTAGAAGCTTGGAAGTGTTGTTGGGTTTTTGGACTGGTCTAAGAAATGATCTACATTGATTTCTCTACTCGTGCATCTTGGCGAATGTGTTTTCAACATTTGTGTAGTATCTCAATTCCAATTTCATGTGCTGAAGTGGTTTGCAAGTTCAATTGTTAATGTTATTGTAGACACGTAAATATACTGATTGATATCGTGCATCTGATCCTGACTTACTAACATCATTTCTTCCTGAATCATCCCTCGGTCTAACCATTTAATCAAATATCCCTATTTGATTAAATTCGTCAATTTTCATCCCTTAATTGAATAAATCATTTTATCTAATTAAGTCAGTTCCTTCTGTTAATTAAATCAATTCATTTGATCTAATTATCCCTATTTAATTAAATAATCAATTTATTTGATTAAATCTCCAAGATCGATCCATTAAATTAAATAAATTAAAACCTTATTTGATTTAATCTAACATCATTCCTTTTAATTAAATAAATCAAAATCTTTATTTAATTAGCCTCTTATCACATTCCTCTCTTATTTGATTTAAATAAATCCATAAATCTAAGTCAAGTAGGTCACATAATCTAATCTCCTATTAAATTAATTAACCCTTGATTAATTTAACATCATCTCATGTCACATCCTCTAGCTAATGCAAGTTGCACATGAAAATAGATTTAATTCATTTATTAAATCCCTATTTTCCTCACATGGCATCTTTTGGAATATTCTTTCAATTTGAATTCAAAAATTCCAAGTCAACATATACATCCAACAAGGCAATAAATTCATCTTACATGTCCTTTGCCTTGAGCCAAGTGGCATTTATTGCATTTTCCCTTCCCTCTTACATGTCATTTCAACCAATTTGAATTTCAAATATTGGCATTTATTGGCACAAACCCCAAATCTTGCACATCCATCATCCATTCATAGCTTGACAAGTGGCACCATATCATTGGATGAATGTTAGTCCCACATTGCTCAAATTTGGACTTTCATCCATCTTGAAATCCTATAAATAAAATGCTCATATCCTCATTTCATCATCCACAATCCAAGCAAAGTTACCATGCTAAAATGTTTAGCCATTTCCATCCATCATTGAATTCTTAGCTAGGATTTTTGCAAATTTGGCTTGGAGTTCTCATTTTTCATCAAAGTGGATCAATATCATCTTCAACATATCAAGATTTCATTATAGGAATTGGGAAAGGGCCAATTTTCACATCAAATTGGCACCAATTCCCCCATGGGATCATGAGTTTGCGCATCTAATTAGGATTTAATCTTTATTTAATCTATTTCATTGTGTTCTTTGTTCTTTTCATTCCTAGTTTGAAGTTGTAAATGGATTTCATGGGGAATCCTTATTTAGACTTGCAATATCTAACTTGAAGTGTTTATTCTCTTTGTTTTGCAGGTACCTAGGTTGGGGTTCGCACATTTGGCGCTAGAAGGAGGGTTGGATATCATTATTTCTAACATTTTCTTGAAAATTCCGCGTTTTCCTTCACACATAGGAAATTCCAACGCAGGCTCGTCAGCGTCGCTGTTTTGGCACTGTGGGCTCGTCAACGTCACTATATGGCACTGCTTGAAACATAAACTGCGCCACTGGACTCGCCCGCCAAAATTTTTAAATTTTCAACTCCGCCACTGTACTCGTTGACTTGCAAGACTTTTTGAAATTTTTGAAAACTGCGACGCTAGGCAAAAAGAGCGACGCAGTTGAGCTCTTTGTCCTAACACAGAGTGCCACTGATTGGTAAGCGGTGCTGTGAGGGCACTGCTAGGAGAACAAACTATGACACCTTCACGAGTTGCGACGCTGGGAGACAGTAAAAGGGAGAATTTAATTTTTTAACACGTGCTTTTGATTCATGACTGATTTTTCCTCTATTTTCTACTTTTTCATTTCTGTGTTTTTCTAGAATTTGACTGTTTTTCTCCTTTGTAGGTTGGGAATGGAAATCAAAAGAAGAAAGAAGCATGAGAAGGGTGTTCGTCAAATCAAAGTGTTTTTAAACACGCTAGTGTTTGTTCAACACTATTTTAAGAATTTGTTATCTTTTCATTCTTAGAACACTAGTTTTCATTTGGGCTTAAAAAGAACCTTTCAATTTCTTCTTGCAAAGGTTAAAACGAACTTTAGGTTCAACAACATACTAGATTTTGTTTCTTGGATTAACAAATTGAACAAATATCTTTCACTTGTGATTTGGTGCTCTAAAACGAACTCACATATTGCTTTGAGGATTTAAAAAGAACAAGTGTAGCTTTGTTTTTGTGAGGTCTTACTTAGACTAAAGCCATCGAAAAAGGATGTATGCACTTCTCTCGCACTTTACAACGACTTTGAGAATCAAAAGGCCTTTTTCATGACTTTGGGTTAAGACAAAGCAATCACCTCCACACTTCAATTTGGGCTTAAAATTGAACAGCATATTGTGCGAGTGTGAGTGGGGGTATTGTTGCGTATATTCTCTCTCTTTGTTGCCAACGAGGATTGATCGAGTTACGAATAGTGTTCTTCATTCACTTTTTTTTTATCTTAGAGGGTCTGCCTTGGGGAAAAAGTACTCATGGAAGGGAACGACTCAACCGGTAACACTCTAAATTCAAGAGTATTTCCAACCGGGATATAAATGTGGATATTGGAAGAAATTCCAATATCACGTAGTTGATTCTGACAAGATGGATCCGAAAGGGGACTCTTGCATATGGGTCAATCTCCATGAACGGAAAGTCCTTACTAGAACCCATGTGCTAGAATTTTCCAAAATCCTTTTATCTATTTGTTGGTGCAAGAACGGTCATTCTCAAGCCACCCCACACTTTTACGGTCTTCTAGTAGAAATGGAAAACATGCCATGGGAGTTTCATGGGTGTTGATGCTTAGCTGCCCCGTATAAGTGAGTGTTGTGGAGGGGAGCCAGTGGGGTCAAGCATCTAACCATTCACTAGAGATAAGCATAGCTGGACTTGTCCAAGTGGGAATCCAACAAATATTGTCTTGCACATCCATAGGATTGTACTTATTCTTGGGTTACAAAATGCATTGCTTGATCAAAAACATCTCAAAAACAAACACTCAACATCATCTAAATTTCAAACCCTTTTGAAGACAAATGCAATTGACTCAATCCATATGTTATTGCTTTCCCTTGGGATTCACATCCTTAGAGGTTTCTAAACATTGGATTATATCTCGATTTGTCTCCTTAAGTAAACAATAGGAAAACCCTTGCCGTAAGTTCATTGAATTTCCACATAACATATCTTGTGGGGTTTGAAGAAATTAAGACATTGGATATCTTAGTTTGAAAACCTAATTGAAGAAAGTGTTTTTGGTAAAATAAAGACATTAAACAAAGCTAAGAAAATTGAACTTTCATATGTGTTGAAGACTCATAATCCAAAAGCAAAAAGTCATTGGTTGGAAATCCGAAAATGAATGTTCAAATGAAATCATTTCTTGGTTACAAAGGTCATTAGGAAGCATTTGCATGCTCTTCAATACCTAGATCTAGGCAAACAAAGTGTACCTTTTTAAGTTCATCTTAGGATCAAAACAAATCAAAATATCCTTTTCATCCATCCTCCAAAACATCAAAACAACATCATCTCATCATCACCTTTTGGAAAATCTTGAAATCATCCTAAATGCTAGGCTTTATGGAAAAATAAAAATCATCAAAATCATTGAGACTAAATCCTTGAAAACATTTATCAAATCACCTTTGGCTAGGCATGTGTAGATGCATCCTTTTGCATATACTTAGTCAAAGTTATCAAAATCATCTTGTCTAGCTTAGTGTATGTCGATGAATCCTTCATCATATGCTTAGTGAAACTATCATCTTGTTTGAATAGGTGTGGGTAGATGCATCCTTCTCCTCACACATATTCAAAACATCATCCTTTGAACAAAGCTATCCCTTAGATCATCATCCAACATCTTAGGGTCCTTTTGCTCAAAATCAAAGCAAAATCAAAATCAAAATCCCAAATCCCAAATCCAATCAAAATCAAAATTTGCAAAGTCCTAAAGCCTAGTGTCTCATTCAAGATTTATCAAAAGCAAAAGCATCTGTATCATCCATCATCATCATATCATCACCTTTGACCCTCAAAGCATCCTAAAAACTCTATAATTTGGGGGCATAAAATAACGATCGATCCAAGGAATCAAGGGATTCATCTCTCATATCCTTGAAGATTGATCCTTGTTTTATGGTTCTAACTGAATCTCAATACAAGAAGAGTATGGAAGCCAACAAAGAAACACCCACTTCAAGCGATCTTAGCAAAACAAGCATAGAAATGAATCTCGCTGAATCAAGCAATCCATTGACCCTCTCATCATCACAAAATCCGCAAGAAGAAAACCAAGGAGAGGACCTCACCTTTGGAATGTCTCGTGAAGAAATGACTGAAATGCTTTAAAATCCAGATAACCATAGAATCATTAACATCATGATGAGACTTAACCCTTCGTTGTACATGCTTGAACTAGAAAAACAAGGGGTCAAGTTGCCTTCAGATTTTGACGTAAGTACCATAGTCGAGACATCATTTCCTCCAATCTAATCCACCATTCCCATCTCATCCACACCACCATCCCAAAATATCATGCAAAACATTCTACAAATCACAACATTGTTTTCTCCAACACAACCCAATGTCAACAAGGGAAATACATTTCTCAATGCTCTTCAATCACATCCCCTTGTTAATAATCAAAACTTGGACGCAAACACCACATTGGAACAAAAAATACCCAAAAACACATTACACAAAAATGTTCCTCTCACATTCCATCACGATCCATCATCATCATTTTTTCACGCAACACCTCAAACACCTCTTCTCACAAATTCACAAGAATAGGGAGATATGTTTGGAATAGGGGGCATCTTCGACACCACAACATTTTCACAAGGACTCGCACCCCTTACATTTTCACCTCTCCCACCATTGCCATTATCATCCACACCACTCCTTGGTTTAGGGCTTCCCCCTCTACCAATTATCAATCAAACCACTATCCCAACCATCAATCAAAGCATTGCACCAAACACTCAAAATTTGTCATTGATATCACAACAACAAACGACAAACACACAAGCAATGACAACATCATCAAACACCCCCTTAGCATCACAAAGCATGGTCTCTCAAGGACCAACCACATCAACAACACCATCCATCATGCAAAACATCAACACCACCTTCACGAACACTATTCCAAATCCACCATCACCCCCACCACCACCAACTTTCACCACATCAAGCCAATACGATGCAACATTGCAAGCTGCTTTCCAAAGAGGATACCAACAAGTTCAAAAACAAAAAATCATACAACAAGCTGCTCAAGCCACTCAAGCCACACAAGCTACCCAAGATGCACAAGCCGCATTGCAAGTGCAACAAGTGCAACAATCCCAAGAATTATTGCAACAACAACAACAACAAGCTCCTCAAGCTGCACAAGTTGCACAAGCATTACAAGCACAAAGGGCCGCTCAAGCACAACTTTTATTGCAATAAGCAGCACAAGCACAAGCAACACAAGTACAGGCAACACAAGCACAAACAACGCAAGCGAAAGCCCAATATCAGGCACAACAAGCCCAATATCAAGCAAAAATTCTTGCACAAAAACAAGCAACGCAATTGCAAGCATATCAACAAGCATTAAAGCAATATCAAGAACAACAAGAAGCAGCAGAATTAGCAGCCCAACAACAAGTGTTGTGGGAACAATAGCAAGCACAACAAAAAGCATTGTTGGAACAATAATAAGTGCAACAAGCACAAATCCTAGCATAACAACAACAAGATCAATAATAGGCGTTGCTCATACAAAAGCAAGTGGAAGCCTACCTCGCTCGCCAGAACATACATATACCATCAAACAACGCACTGACCAACCCATCCATCCAACCAACAATTGAAACACCCCACAACACTTTCTTCCCACCCCCTGATCCACAAAATGATGTGACAACACAACATAGGTTGCTCTCACAACAAGTGCTCGACCTTCAATCAGGGCGAACAACCAAGACACCAAGCAACTTGTGTCCCTATCCATTTGATAGGAGCCTAGAGATGAAACCATTCCCCAAGGGATTCAAAATCCCTAAATTTGACAAATATCGAGGGATGGGCAACCCTGAAGATCACATCAGGGGATTCCAGGTTCATTGCATGGAGGTCGTATACGATGATACTTATCTAATGTGGCTATTTCCTAAAAGCTTGGCAAGCCCCGCTATAGAATGGTTCTCTCACTTACCTTCAGGCATTAGAACATTCCAAGAAACTAGGTATGCATTCATCAGGAACTATGCATGTAACATTGCAATGGATGTCAGTCTCGAAGAACTATATGCTCTAAAACAAGGAAAGAATGAATCTTTTGCTTCATTCCTTCAATGATGGCGGTCCAAGGCCAATCGGAGCAAGTGGACCATGCTAGAAGAACAACAAGTTTGCACCATCATAGCCAACCTTAAAGGCCACTTGGCATTTCATCTCAAGTTTCAGGGCATCACCACATATGATCAACTAATTTCCAAGGCGCTTAGCATCGAAAGAGCCCTTGTGACCCAACCCGCAAAATCAACATCATACCACGAACAACAAAACAACCGCCCATCATCCAATTACAATGATAAACCTCGCACATGGGAAGGGAACAAGAACATTACTAATGATGGTGTCATTGATGCCAAGGTGGTCATTAGTGGTCCACGCCAAAATACACCCACACAACAAATCCAAACACAACACCAAAACACTCATCACACAACATACCAACCCAACAACAATCCAACCATCAATAACCTCAATGACCAGAGTGGACCACCCCAATGCAAAAGTTATCCCAAACGAAAATACACCATTTTGGGGAAACCACTTGAGGACATAATGAAAAATTTGATCGATGAAAAACTCATCAAGCCTCCTACATTTGAGAACTACCAAGAACCCAATGTCAAACCTCCTTGGTATAACGAGAATCAAATTTGCAAATTTCACAAAATCAAAGGCCACACTACAAAAAATTGCATGAGACTCAAAAATATCATCCAAGATCTCATCGATAAGAAAATCATAAACGTGGAACAACCTATGGGAAATCAGGATCTTAAAATATATATGAATCTAATGCCGAATCATGGTAACAAAGGCAATAAAAATGATAAATGGAAGGGTAGTGTAAATCATTTGTATGAAATAGTTGTTGCCTCCCTAAATGAGGACTGTATGGTCATCACCATCAAGGGCGCCCATGCTGAAGATTATGGAGTCACTACAAGAGGCAGCAAAGTAACCATTGCAAGATCATCCCAACCAAATAGAGTCCCTACATCTAGATATTTTCCTAATGGCTATAATGTCCTAGACCAACTCAAGAGAACACCAGCACACATCTCCATCATGGAGTTAAAAATATCATCAACCCATAAGAAGATCCTTGAGGAAGCATTAGCCTCATCCACTGTCCCCGTAGATCTTGATGCAGAGCAATTCCAAGCTATGGTCGGAAATAGCATAACACCTAACCTCCTTACATTCTCTGACCAAGATTTCCCCACCCAACCATCTCACAACTGTGCACTTCACTTGGAAGCCATCATAAACAAGAGAAAAATCAAAAGGGTCTTGGTGGATGGAGGTGTAGGTTTGAACATCTGTTCTCTGAGCCTCATCAAGTAGTTGAAAATATTAGAAGATTCCATCAACAAAGGAAAGGGCATCACGATAAGAGCATATGACAACCAAGAAAGAGTGTCTCAAGGCATGATTAAACTCCCTATTCAAGTAGGGCCAATGCTCATGGAAACCACCTATCAGGTCTTGGACCTCAACTTGCCATATAATATCCTCCTGGGACGTCCATGGATCCATGCGATGAAAGCTGTAGCATCAACCTTCCACCAATGTGTGAAATTTACACATAATGGATAGGAGGTCACCGTCCATGGAGATCTCGAACCGTTTTCATATTGCAAAAATCTTGAAGCCAAGTATTACAAAATCCCCCAAGTGCCAAAAAATGATGAGGGCCCATCGACACCATACATCGACACTGCGACTCTCACATCCACTTCTGCGATAGAGATACCCACCATCCCCACCATCCCTACCATCTTTGATATCAAGCTCATCATCCAGGAGGACGGTTGTGGAAGCTACAAGCTCCCTAACAATGCTTTTGTGATGGGAGAATTACCACAATCTCCTAGATCATGAGGACGCCCACAAGAAAATCAAGCTTCCACATCACAAACCTACCCTGAAGACTATCCTGAATTCACAAGCTGGGGAGACCTTGGCCATGAGGTTATTGAAGCAGATCCATCTCACATTACCAATGGATGAAAGAAGCAAGGGCCTACAAATGATGCTCGTAATGGGCTACGATAGAAATCAAAGACTTGGAAAAAATGACAATGGGCTCATAATACATATCATGCCAGAGACTCGACCAATAACAAATCTTGGCCTTGGGTGTACCCCACCGAGTATAACCATACGTGGCCGAAGTCCTCTGGTTAGAGTGGTTAATAAACCTCGTCAGCCAATTGCAGCAGAACTATAATTACCAGTATCCACAGGTCATGTTCTAGATAACTATACCTTTGTTATAACCGATGTCTGTAGTAGTAGCGATGATGAGGACCCCATATCCAATCTACCTAGGTTATTTGAGGATACCGCCCTTTGCATGATTAGTACCCTATCCTTTGAGCCAAACCATCAAAATCATGAGATCCGCTTAGTATACCCCCAACTGATCGACTATGACCAACGAGGACCATCGGTTCTTGATACATTCAAAAATGATGAGGCATTCTCAGAATTCATGGGATTGAGGGATAGCATTCTAGATGGAGATCATAAGGTAGTGTTTATAATGGAGTTGGATACACATGCATATTACGGGGAAACAATTGAATCCTTTAGTCGCAAAAGTGAGAAACTAAGAATCATATCCAAGTCCTTGAGTGAAAACCACATTGTGGCACTCTCTGACAAGAAAATAGTAAAAATAAAGGATGTATCCAACATTGAAAACCTCTCTAAGGCACCCGAGGATGAAGGATTCAATCTTCCTCTAAGATCTATTAATCAAGAGAAGTCAGCAGTCTTGGCTGAGAAATGCAATCCTATCAACCTAGGGACAGAGGAGACCCTACATATCACATTTTATGTGGAATCACTATTATCAGAAGAGCAAGAACTCCTAGTAGCATTCCTAAGGGAAAGGAAAATAAACTTCACATGGAGTTATGCTGACATGCCGGGACTTGATCCAGAGACTATGGTCCATCATTTAGCAGTATATCCAGAAGCAAAGCCGGTAAAACAAAAACTTCAAAAAATGCATCCTCAAATTGCCCTATTGGTCAAAATGGAGCTCAAAAAGTTGTTAGATGCAGGATTTATTTGACCAATTGATTACCCCGAGTGGGTGTCAAATTTGGTAACTGTTTCCAAACCTGACAGAGCCATTAGAATCTATACGGACTTCAGGGATTTGAACAAAGCATGTCCCAAGGATGATTTCCCACTTCCCAACATTGACATGATAGTAGACATGATAGCAGGACATGAGATGCTATCACTAATGCACGGATTTTCAGGATACAACCAGATCATGATAGAAAAAGAAGATCAACATAAGACGGCTTTCACTTGTCCATGGGGGACCTACTACTGGAACATGATGCCATTCGGCCTAAAGAACGCAGGAGTAACATATCAAAGGGCCATGACATGATTCATAAAACAATCGAAGACTATGTCGATGACATTCTAGCTAAATCAAGAAAAAGACAAGATCATATAACAACCCTAAGTGCTATCTTATTCAGATTGGAGGAAGACAAAGTTAGACTAAATCCCAAGAAGTGCGTCTTCGACGTACAATCAGGTAAATTGCTAGGATACATAGTCTCCATGAGGGGTATCGAGGTGGATCCAGAAAAATTGAAAGCAATCCTCGAGATGGAAGCACCAAAGACATTAAAAAAATTGAGAGGCCTCCAAGGCCGACTTTAATCCATTTGACGGTTCATAGCACAACTGGCAGACAAGCATAACCCATACTCTCACCTACTCCACAAGGGAGTGACGTAAAAATGGGATACAAAGTGTGAAGAAGCATTTAAAAAAATCAAGGAATACCTACTGACACCACCAGTTTTAATGCCACCCATCCCAAGAAAGCCATTGATCTTATATGTGTCAGCAATAGCAGCAGCCCTTGGAGCTCTCCTAGCTCAGCATGATGAAAACGGAACAGAGAGGGCCACCTACTACATTAGTAGGACAATGGTTGGTCATGAGCTAAATTACTCATTCATCGAGAAAGCTTGCCTCGCCATAGTGTTTGCATCCCAAAAATTCAAACATTACATGTTGGCACACAAGATAAATCTCATTGCAAAAATTGATCCCCTCAAGTATCTCCTATCAAAGGCAATGCTCACAGGAAGAATTGCAAAATGGGTGATGATATTATCAGAGTATGACATCGAGCATGTAGAGCAGAAAGCCATTAAGGGACAAGTTATTGCAGATCAACTAGCAGAAGCACCCATTTATTCTGAGAACCCTCTTGTCTCAGAATTCCCAGATGAATCCATTTTTAACCTCAATGTAACTGACCATTGGAAACTATACTTCGATGGTTCATACACACAACATGGATCAGGAGTTGGTGTCTTCTTCATCACCCCACAAGGGGACTGCATACCGAAGTTATACAAATTGGCATTTCCTTGCACCAACAACATAGCATAATATGAGGCTTTGACTATAGGCCTCAAGATAGCAGTGCAATGGAATATCATAGCTCTCAAGGTCTACAAAGACTCTCAGTTGATCATAAATCAGGTCAATAATGAATATCAGACTAAGGATGATAAGCTCACTCCATACAAGAAATTGGTGGAGACTCTATAGGAATCCTTCATTGACATAACATTTGAGAAGATTCCAAGAACCAACAACAGAGCAGCAGACGCCATGGCTACAATTGGGTCCCTATTAGACATCCCTCATAACGTACCGAAATATGAATTTTTGATTGAGCAGCTTCTCGTTCCCACATTCAAGGTACCAAAATCAGAATATGTGTGTGAAATCGTTGGTCTTGGCGATCCTTGGTATCATGACATCTATACATATCTTCGAATAGGATTCATACCCGCTGACCTACCATCAAGCCTAAAATGAACCTTTGTCAAAAAGGTATCCAGATTTGTGATCCTAGGTGACACCCTATACTGTAGAAGCATAGAAGGTACCTTACTGCATTGCCTAAATGCTGAGGAGGCATTAACCACTCTAATTGAGGCTCATAACGATATCTGTGGCTCACACTCAAGTGGAATGACCATTGCCAAGAAACTGCTGAGGATGGGGTATTACTGGCCCACAATGGAAAGAGAAGCACATGATCATGCTAAAAGATGTTTACAATTTCAGCAGCATGGGGACCTCATCCCATCCATGCTCCAGCTCAAGAGCTTCACCCAATCGTCACACCATGCCCTTTTTCACAATGGGGACTCAATCTCATTGGAAAAATCACACCCACCTCATCCAATGGCCACAAGTTCATCATAACTGCAATCGAGTACTTCACAAAGTGGGTGGAAGCCATACCCATGACATACATCACTGGGAAGCAGATCTCAAAATTCATCCTGAACTATCTCATCTGTCGTTATGGTGTCCCACAAGCCATTGTCTCAAATAATGGGACACCATTCAAGAACCAGGAGGTTTGCGATTTGTACAAGAAATTCAAAATCCAACATCGCTTCTCCACCCCATACTATCCCTAAGGCAATGGCCAAGCAGAAGCTACAAACAAAACCATCCTCAAAATCCTCAAGAAAACAGTCAATGACGCAGGTCGTGACTAACATCTATAGCTTAATCTCACCCTCTGGGCTTATCGAACTAGCATTCGCACACCCATGGCGCCACCCCCTTCTCCTTGGTCTATGGATCAGAAGTCGTACTCCCCATTGAGATCGAGCTCCCATCCCTCAGGATATCACTGCGAAACCTCATCATGGATGAAGAGTATCGAGTATCAAGACTAAATGAGCTGGAGTTATTGGATGAGAGATGCATAGATGCTTTGAATCATTTGCAAGTCTATCAGAATAGACTCAAACAGAGCTACAACAAGAAAATCAGAAGCAGGACTTTCCAAGTCGGAGAACTAGTCTTAAAAGAAAATCAAAAGAATGTCCCAAACCCAAGCAGCAAAGGCAAGTTCGAACCTAATTGGTTAGGACCTTTCGTCATCATAGTAAGTTATAAATCAGGGGCATATCAGCTATCAACACCCGAAGGGGAACCTCTGCTAGAGCCAATGAATAACTCCCATCTCAAAAAGTCTTATGCCTAAATATTTCAAGGTATAGACTCAAAAAATCCAAAAAATAGGAAAATGTCCTAAAAAAATGGTCACTTTGGCGAAAACCTGGAAAACAAGTGTCTTGGTGACAACAAAAAAATCAAAAAAACAAAAAATCCAAAAACAAAAAAAAATTCAGAAAAAGGATTAAAATAAATAAATTGTCCTCTAGTGAAAACCACTTTGGTGGCACTTTGGGCAAGTACCTTAGTGAAAACCTGGAAAATAGGCGCCTTGTGTAAATAAGCACTTTCCATCCACCAAGATCTATATGGCTTGTTCGGAATCATCCCTCCATTTTGCTCCCATCATCCATCGCATTCAAGTCTCCATCCATCACTCATCCACTTGCATCCGCACCATAGCTTGGTCTTGTTTTTGTATCATGATCCCTCCTAGTACTACTTGGCCCATCCTCAAGGTCAATTTTTCCTACTTTTATCAGGGTAGTCTATGGCATCACGCTGGGGGCATGTTCTTATCAGATCAAATTCATGTATATTCTTAAAGTCCTCAAATCAAAAAATCAAAAACATAAAAAAAATTAGAAAATCCAAAAACATCAGAAAATCAGAAAATCCAAAAACATCAAAACACCAGAAAATCCAAAAACATTCAAAATCATCAAAATCCAAAACAAGTCAAAAAGTCAAAAATTCAAAAATAGAGTCATCTTGTCGAACACATCATCTCTCGAGCTTGAACATAGGCAAGGTTGATCTTTGATCATCCCCCGAGACATTTAGGTCAGTCCTATAGGAGTCCGTCATAATAAACTGACATCTCATCATGTATATCCATCTAAATCGGTCAAGTCATCGAACAGGTCTCTGCATATAACGTAGGCAAGGCTCGTTGACCAGCTCGAGGGGATAGGTTTAGGTTAGTTTCTTGGTCAAAATCTCAGAAAATCCCAAAAACATTGAAAAATCTGAAAAATCAAGAACCTTTGTAAAATATAGAAAAAAAAAACCAAAAACAGCCTCAAAACATTGCAAAACATCAAAAACATCTAAATATTTGAAAAAAAGTCCATCCGCCTCATGTCACTTGCACCCGCAATAATCACCATCCATAATAAACTAATCGCCATCCTCAATTTTTGACAGGATAATCAGAAACAAGTCTAGTAGATTAAAAGTGAAAACTCAAAAATGTCAAGTCTTAAGTCTAAATCAGTGCATAAGCAAGTTGGTCATCTCTTTGTATTGGTAACTCATCATCTAAATTGGTCCCATATCAAACATCCCTTAGAACACTTTCGGTAAACAAAATGACGTGCCACTTTCCACTAACATGTCCTAGGATGAATTCTTCCTACAATGGGCATTATCTTTTGGCAATAAGTTTCTATTCTTATCCTTAGAAAACACATCCTTTTTCCATTAGCGGTATTGAAGAGCATCAGTTTGTTTGTTTACTTGGTCTTTTATCTTTTGACTTATCTTATTTTGCACTCATTCCAAGGATGTCTCAATGATATCCCAAAGCAGAGGATTTAGAGAAATAGGAATGGGGCAATGATCATTATCTTTTGTCTGTTGTGCTTGTTGGATATTCTTGTAATATAACCTCGGTGAATACTTGCTTTGTTAGGCATGTATGGAAGAGGCCTAGGGCAACTTGTTGACTATTTCAGGGATAGGTTTACCTTTCTGTGTTTTGGTCCAAGGTGTCTGAAACTTTGGAAGTGCATCCTAGCAAGGTTTACGTATGTCAGGTGTGAACAAGAATACTCCTATCTGATTGTCGAGTCAAAGTCCATCACACTAAGTACCACACCATCCTGGTTTTCTATACCTTGATGCATCATACCACATGTGTTATCAAACATAAGAAAATTTGGCCCTTTGAAAATCCCAATTCCTCTGCAAGTAATCATCATCATTATCATCTACATTTGTATCATCTTGTGTCTTATTGAAATGACTTCTTCTTTTCTTACTAACTGCACTAACAAGGTACTATGATAGTTGATCATCATCACCATCATCGCCATCGATTCTGCATCCACAAATCATTAGCATATTGCATAAGCGTATCATATAGGAAACATACGCATTGCATTATCACCATATAAACAGGTTATCATAAACATTGTTCATAAATAGGTGCATCCATGTCATTGCATTTCACCCATTACATTGCATCTCATGGCATTATATCGATTATTGCATAAACATTCATTTGCATTTCACAACCATTTCATATTACCATCTAAATCATCGCATAGCATCTACGGAAGCATTTCATAATCATTTTTGCATAATCATAAGCAATAGGTATATAAGCATTTAATTCATTAGGCATACATACTTGCATAACATAAATGACATCATTATCATCAGATTACGTTCACACTTTGCATTAACATATCATTGCATCACATACATCATCATTTAGGATAATAACATTTGTTATTCTAAGCATCTCATAAAATCATTTCATTTGCATCATATCACGACCATCGCATTCACATCATAAATCATCTCATATATAAGCATATTCCATGCATCATTACATACATCATTGATCATATCATTTTATATATACCATCATTTCACATATTGCATTGGCATAAAATAAATCATCATATAGACAACATCATTATACATCATATCATAGGTGAGCATAATATAGATCTGTTAGTCATAATCATTGCATAAACATCATTAGAAATAAATGCATCCATAAAACATCATTGCAAAGCATATAAAAATAAATCATCCATGCATAAAGGAGTAAATAGTACATCGCATAAAAATTGGCTCATATATATCATATCATCATGTCGCGGTCATAGTACAAAGAATAAATCGGATCACTGTACATATATGTCAATCGGTACAAAAATCCCATCGGGGCTATCAAAAATGAGCCCATAAGGCACAAAAAGTACATCATAATATCAGGATCAAGCTCAATCTCTGTGAATGTTGCCCTTGCCCCTGTCACCGTGACCTCTGGTGGTCTCTGGCTGGGCCACTCTGAGTACTTGGAGACCCAATCTACTCTAGGTACGGTTTCATGGTAGGCCCGACAGTAGTACTCTATCTCTCAGATGGCATCCCTATAAGATCGTACTGGCACTGTACCATGGGAGGAGGAGGTTGTCATACTCTCGATCTGCTGCCTACGGCCTAGGTCAATGGCTGCCTGTACCTTTGTAGCCTGTCTCTGCTGCACAGCCTAATCCCTCTTTGCTCTGAGATGCTCTCTCTCAGCCCTCGCCTGGTCTCTCTTTGTTGTCAGTGCCTGAACCTGGGCCTGCAGCTATGCAATCAGTGCATCCTGATTATCTTCCTGTCCCTGTGGCTATACCTGTGGCTGTACATGAACCTGATCCTCACCCTAATCTCATGGTGGTGGGACTGGTGGCTCCTGCTGTTGATCCTACATATGGACATCTCCCTGACCTAGTGGAACTAGGGGCACCCCTGGTGGATCCTATCAAATATCGACCCTCGTCCTCACCCCCTGCCTCTGACCCTGTGCACCTCTAGATCCTCACCTGGAATGGTCAACCAGAGAGGAGGTCTGAACTAGTCTCTGTAGGCCTAAGTGGTCCCTAGATCTGCCAAGCCCTGATCATAAGCCCACGGTCGGGCTACCAACTACCTAAAGCTATCAACTTCCTCAGAGGTAGGAATACCGTGCCCCCATGCTATCTGTGTCATGCTGCATGCAAAGACGACTACATAACTATCATTGGGCCAATCCTATGGCTCTCCAAATTGACGCTGTATGTTCCCAGACAGGTACCACTCGATCATCGTGTGCTCCCACCCCTACATATATCGATCCTGGTGGCAGTAAAAGAGCTGGGTAGTATCGTCAGTCCATCCGGGCCGACCAAGGTATGGACGCCAAGTAAAAACAAGCATCTCATCTAGGACCCGCCTTCAGTAGGGGATCCCATGCTTGCCAGTGTGTGTGAAGGACACACCGCCTCTGTATCGTGCCACCAGGGCATCCTCTTCCCCCATCAGAACTAGAACGATGCGTGGACGTAACACAGAAATGTGCTCCCATGCCCAGACATGAAGCAAAGTCACTTTGGCCCCCAGCGCTCTGCCATCCATATAAACATACTCATGTAAATCCTTGTAGAGTGAGGCTATAAGGACAGGCCCCCATGCAAAGTGAACCAGCCTATCCCGGACCATTCGCTCCCAGCAATAACCCTAGCCGGGACTGAAGTATCGCCCTCGTCTGTCTAGGGCAACCAAACCTGAAATAATCACCGCAACTACCCAGCGGTAGGGAGGTGCGATAACCCTGTACCGCTCGAGCTCAATCTGCCCCTCACAGTAAATAATGTCCTGTGTAGCAAGGACTCTGACGCAGCACTTGTGTCCCTCGTCCATATCATATATCGCTCGTTGCCCATGAATAGGCAATCATAGGATGCGCCAAACATCCTCCAAGGTGACGGTGGCCTTGCCAGTAGGGAGATGAAACTACGATGTCTTGCTGTGCCACCTCTTAGCCAGCGCTAATAGCATTCCTAGGTGTGTGCGCACAAGTGTTGCGTACGCAATGTGCCATAATCCTGTGACTCCTAGTCGATCCTAGTCTCTGTCGCTCAGGTCCCATAGGATGCTAGCCAAATCCCACGATCGATGCTCCTAAGAGTAGAGCTCCCTCGGCCCGTCCTGCATCAAGGAAAGTCACCGTGTTAAATTTTTTTGAAAAATTCCTGGTGAAATGCTCTAGGTTCATCTCCAGCGGCGCAGTTTGTGAAGGTGTCGCAGTTTGATTTTACTCAAACTCTGATGCTCGAGCCCAAAAAAGAGAAAAAATGCATCGCCGTGGTGCACTTTAACCCCCAGCGTCGCAGTTTTCATGAAAAGGGCACCGCCGCGGTGCACTTTTCCTAAACCGGCCCGTCGAGCCCGAGCCTAGTGTCAGAGTTTTTAAACTTTGAACTGCATTGCTGTAGTGCTAAATAGCACCGCTACGGCGTAAAACGGCCTGGCATGGCACAGTTCAAATGTCGAGCGACACTATATAGCGTTGCTGGAGGTGAGCTCTTCTTTTGAAGTGGTAATTAATGCATTAAATGAAAACATAAAGCTTTAGTAAGGGTCACATACCGGTGCCCCGATGCCAGGTGGCCGCTGGTAGGTTCGAACTAGGTTCGAAATGTGTAGAGGAAGCTGTCATTGCACCATATCGCCAGAGGGTCAGAGCTCAAATCTCAAAGTTTGCTAGCAGAGGTGTGTGAAAATGATTTGAAAGTGACCCCTGGGCCCCTTTTAAGCCTAAAAAATTAGGGTTTTTTAACCCTAAATGGCTGTCCTGCTAGGGTTTTGGACCCCCGAACCTGTTTTTGTCCATTTGAGGCTTGTTTTTCATCGTTTTATTGCATTTAGACATGTTTTTAGCCTCCCAGACCCCTTTAGGACTTGTCGGGTACTTTGTCATCTTTTTTGCGAGATCACCCAAAAAATTAAATTTTTTGTCTGATCTCTTGATGGGGCATTATAATGGCATGTTTTCTCCTGCCATGCAACACTAGGGTAAGTTTTTAAATATCAAAAATTTTCGGCTTTGATCGAGATTGTTTATTCTTTGAACCAACGCAACGAGTGCATTGCTTCAAAGAGGGGAAAAATGTAGACACGTAAAATATACTGATTGACATCATGCATCTGATCCTAACTTACTAAAATCATTTCTTCCTAAATCATCCCTCGGTCTAACCATTTAATCAAATCTCCCTATCTGATTAAATTCATCAATTTTAATCCCTTAATTGAATAAATCATTTTATCTAATTAAGTCAGTTCCTTCTGTTAATTAAATCAATTCATCTAATCTAATTATCCCTATTTAATTAAATAATCAATTTATTTGATTAAATCTCTAAGATCGATCCATTAAATTAAATAAATTAAAACATTATTTGATTTAATCTAACATCATTCCTTTTAATTAAATAAATTAAAATCTTTATTTAATTAGCCTCTTATCACATTCCTCTCTTATTTGATTTAAATAAATCCATAAATCTAAGTCAAGTAGGTCACATCATCTAATCTCCTATTAAATTAATTAACCCTTAATTAATTTAACCCATCTCATGTCACATCCTCTAGATAATGCAAGTTGCACATGAAAATATATTTAATTCATTTATTAAATCCCTATTTTCCTCACATGGAATCTTTTGGAATATTCTTTCAATTTGAATTCAAAAATTCCAAGTCAACATGTACATCCAACAAGGCAATAAATTCATCTTACATGTCCTTTTCCTTGAGCCAAGTGGCATTTATTGCATTTTCCCTTCCCTCTTACATGTCATTTCAATAAATTTGAATTTCAAATATTGGCATTTATTGGCACAAACCCCAAATCTTGCACATCCAACATCCATTCATAGCTTGACAAGTGGCACCATATCATTGGATGAATGTTAGTCCCACATTGCTCAAATTTGGACTTCCATCCATCTTGAAATCCTATAAATAAAATGCTCATATCCTCATTTCATCATCCACAATCCAAGCAAAGTTACCATGCTAAAATGTTTAGCCATTTCCATCCATCATTGAATTCTTAGCTAGGATTTTTGCAAATTTGGCTTGGAGTTCTCATCTTTCATCAAAGTGGATCAATATCATCTTCAACATATCAAGATTTCATCATAGGAATTGGGAAAGGACCAATTTTCACATCAAATTGACACCAATTCCCCCATGGGATCATGAGTTTGCGCATCTAATTAGGATTTAATCTTTGTTTTATCTATTTCATTGTGTTCTTTGTTATTTTCATTCCTAGTTTGAAGTTGTAAATGGATTTCATGGGGAATCCTTATTTAGACTTGCAATATCTAACTTGAAGTGTTTATTCTCTTTGTTTTGCAGGTACCTAGGTTGGGGTTCACACAGTTATATCTCATGATTGAGCATTATGTGTTTATGGTATGAAGTATTATGTTCCTATTTGGTTTGTGGTGGTCTCTAGTGTTATGACTGTTAGAAAGAAATATTTGGAAATGTTTTTTGGATGTTCATGAAGCATCCCTATGTGATCCACACATTTCTGATTGTCCTCTTTGGTGTTGCATTGTGTCTTGTGTTGGATTCTTGGGTTATTTGTGGATAGCTGGCCAAAAGGGCTTGTTCCTTTTCTTGTGTTATGTGCTTGGGGTTATATGCTAGAAATTGAAGATGTGTTGATATTTTTTGAGTCTTGATCTATCTTGGTTAGAACTGCATTGATTCAATTCAATGAGAAGTATATTTTTGGGCCGACTAGTTATGTGCTTCAAATTTCATCTACATGTTTCCTTAATGCCGACTTAGATTGATGTGTTCCAACATGTGAATTATTTTAGATCACATTGGAAGATGTATTATTTTTTGGGGTCCTCTCTATCTTTGGGATATGATCACATTATGCTTTGGTGGTTGACTTATTGAATTAATTTTTATCTTCTTCCTAGCTAACCTAATTGAAGTTTTGAGGTGTTGTGGTGGATATAAATGTAAGATCATTTCAGATGAAACAAGGTGGATAAGTGTACAAGTGTGCAAACAAGAAAGTGTGGATTGTATTTTAAGATCTCACAGAAGAAGTGAAAAAGTGTGAAAGATAGAATTAGATGTGCTATAATGCCTTAGTAAAGTGTTATGTTGACAAACATTGTAATCTTTCTCTAAATCTTTGTATCCTACTTCGAGATAGTGAATATCATCAGGTCTATGTATCTTGCTCCTAAATTTGTGTTTTCTTTAGTTCAACAAGTCCTTTGTATCTTGTGCTAAGATAGTGTTCCTTGGTTTTCAAGTCCTTTTTGGCAGTGATCCTTTATATTGTGAGTTAACTCTCACCATGGTTTTCCCTCACTGGGTTTTCCATGTAAATCTGGTGTTCTTTTGTGCATGTGTGTTCTTTGCTTCATATTTCTTCATTGTTGATATGGTTAGAAGTAGAATTTCTATATCTTTCATTGCTAAGAATTGTTGAAGTTGTTGAAGATCAAGTTGCTATATCCTTCTCTATTATTGTTTGATTTAAAGGTTTCAAATAATCTGATAAAGAAGGTTGTATTATGTTGAAATATTTAAGTTATGGAAGGGATTAAGTTTTTGAAAAGACTAATTCACCCCCCTCTCAGTGTTTGAGTGTGTTCCCCAATTGGTATTAGATCCAAGTTACTTTATAGAATCTTAATAACTTGAGGAAAATATTTGGGATGGAACATGATGGTTCATACAAGGGTCCTAGGTTTGATGGGACTAACTATTCTTTTTGGAAACTAAGAATGGAATGCCACCTAAACTCTCTAGGGTTTTGTGTGGTAATTATTCAAGGATGGTTATGTTGCTCTTGCTACTCATCCAACAAATCCTACTAAAATCATATTATATGAGTGCAATGCCAAAGCTAATAATTCTCTCTTGTGTGGATGAGCTAATTTAAATTTTTTGAAGGTGATGAATTTTAGTTCTTCTAAAGTTTTTTAGGAAAATATTAGCAACATATATGAAGGTGATACAAAAGTAAAGAAAGCCAAGATGTGAATCTTTAAAAGTAGATTTGAGACTTCGAGGATGACAGAGGATGAAGACATTACAAGATATATGCTTTAGGTGCATGAAGTTGTTTCTAGCATCACTGTACTTGGTAGATAAGTAAAAGAAAGTGAGATTGTAAATAATTTTTTGAGGCCCCTTCCTAAATCCTATAGTCATAATGTGTCTTCCATTGAAGAGTCCAAGTACTTGGATCAGTACTCAATTGATGAAATTTTTGGTGCTCTTATTTCCTTTGAAATGAGAGAGTTTGATCAAGATGTCCCAAATAAGGAAGCTACATTCAAAGCTAACAAAAGAATTGAAGATGAAGCTACTGATCAAAATGATGAATTTGATGAAACTAATGCAAACTTTGTGAGAAGGTTGAAGAAAGGAACTAGCAAGTACAAAGGTAAGTTACCTTTCAAATGTTTCAATTGTGGAAGGATTGGTCACTTCGCATCTAAATTTCCCTATAAATAATCTGATGAAGGTAACAAAAGAGATAAGGTTAAAAATGGTCTTTATTCCAAAGAGAGCAATGGTTCTTCTAAAGATGAGGAGAATGATTCAAATGATGAAACCCTCTTTATGGCCTTCAATACTAATAATAGAAAGTGAAATGCTGAATAATGTTAGGATTCCAGCTCCTTGAGTGATGAAGATATGTTTTCTTTTCATCTGGATCTAGAATCAATGGAACCTAAAGGTTGGGACTTTAATTTAGATGACTAGGAAATATGTTTTGAAGGAAAAATCTGATCTATTTTAGAAGACATAAATGAAGCAAGGGAACTAAATCAAAAATATGAGAGCTTGATTGAAAAATCTAAGGAAGAAATTGACAAATTGAAAGACAAAGTAGGTCATAAAGAATGTGAATTCAAATTAAAAAAAGTCAAAAGGTATGATCTCTAATTTAAAATAAAAAGTTGAAGAAGGAAAAAGAATTAAAGATTGCTTGAATGTCAAGCCCAATGAAAAAACAATTGAATTCTTAAAACTTGAGCAAGAAATTGTCACTACGAGGAATTTCCTAAAAAGAGAAAAATAATAAATTGACAAAGTGGAGAAGTCTGGAAGGCCCAAAACAAAGGAGGAGAAATATTGCACTGTCTAAGAAGAATCGCTTTGGAGATGTAAAGACTATTCAAAATGGAAAGAAAGAAGATGGATCTAATTTTGACTAGAAGCAAAAAGGATTTAGAAATCCTCCATCTGCAAGATAGCATACCCCTACTAGGTTCAATCAATCCTTTCAAGGTTACTATTTTTGTTGCAATAAATTTGGGCATAAGATTGTTGATTATAGAGCTAGACAAGGAAGGAATGATAATATGAGTAGAAGATCCTTTGTTCCCAAAAGAAACAATTATATTTAGTTTCATGGATATTACTAGATGCTTTCAACAACTATGGTCACAAGGCTAATGAGTGCAAATGTAAGGTAAAGAGGAACAACTTTGTTCTAGAGAACAACATTGTGTGCTACAAATGCAATAATATGGGACACAAGGAAAACTATTTTAGTTGTGGTTTTATGAATCCACCAATTCATAGAAAGGATGAAACCACTAATTAGAAAAAGAAGGGAAATGAAAAGGTCTCAAAGGAAGACCATAAGAGGAAGGATGATTATACACTTGTGCACTTTGCACAAGATGCTAAGATAAACTGAGATAGGGAATTATCTTAGGGGGAATTTCGTTTACTAAATTTTTAGCCCCATGATGGGATCAAATGTTGAAGACTTCAATAGGAAAGAAGAATTGGATCAGAATAAACAATGTGTTGATTTGCAGTGCAAAATAAACCTTTGTTGAAGCTTCTAATGAAAGAAGGTGTGGAGGTTGGTACACATGTTTTTATTAGTATCATTCCAATTTGGTGTACCACACATAAAGATAAGGTTCAAAAAGATAAGTTTCAATTTTTTTTCGAGGCATTCACAATATATATTCTAAGGATGAATCATGATATATTTTGGTCCACTTTCCTCCGTAGTGCAAGATTCGATCTTGCAGTTCAAAAAATGAGTTAATCAATATATTAAGGTGTTATATCCAAGTTTTCATATATTTACACCTTTTGTAGTAAAATCAGTAAGCAATAGATGTTTTATCTATGTTTTGGCAGAACAAAGTAAGGTTGAAGACTTGTTGGAATGCTCTCCATTCCTCAAGAAAAAATGTCTTTCCCATAGAGTCTTGTGGATATGTTCAGGATTATTCAATGCATGCTACTTTTTTACATTGGGAAACTTGGAGGTCTACAAGCTGAGATTTCAAATGATAATGTGCTATAGATTGTTCTAGATGCCTATCTATTGTATATAACAAATGGTTGGGTACTTGTGTCTGTTGGTGTATATAGAAGTTTAGTTATATAAGGTTAGGTGGATATTCTACATGTCTTAGTATGTTTCAAGATTGATGTTTGGTTGCCAAATTTCAAGCCAATCCCAAGCAATATCATGAAGAAGCTACAAAAATAATATTCAGATATTTGAAGGAAATTCCATATTATGTTCTATGATAGAAGAAAGATCAAAAAAATTCTCTAAGTACCTATACTGATGTTGATTGGGTTGGTTGTGTGGGTGACCAAAGAAGTAAAAGTGAAAGTGCATTCTTTTTGGGAGACAGATTGGTCTCTTGGTTCAATAAAAAGTAATACTTGGTATCTTTATCCATAACACAAGATGAATACATTGTTGTAGCATCTTGTTGCACCCAAGTTCTTTGGAAGAAGCAAACTTTGAAGGATGTGAGGGTGGTTTATGATGAACCTATTCCTATATTGTGTGATAATACAAGTCCAATTAATATTTCCAAAAATCTAGTAATGTATTCAAGGGCTAAACACATCTATATCTAGTATCACTTTCTAAGAGAGGAGGTTGTAAAGCATGAAGTCAAAATGGAGTATATGCCTACCTAGGAATAGATTGTAGATATCTTCACAAAGGAACTTTCAAAGGATACTTTTGAGTATCCCTGACAGAACTTAGGGGTTATTGCCCCTCCTTGTTCTAACTAGATGCATAGATGGTGCATCTTTCCACAGGGAGAAATTAATGCCTTATCCTTTTCCCCTAGATTGATGTATCCTACGACTTAAAATGAGAAAGTAATAAGGGGGGGTTTGGTATAGGTGTGAAAATACTATGCATGTATAAAGAAGAAGTGTTGTTGGTCAAAGGGGAAGTTTGTTTTGTTTTCATTGAAGATATTTTCTCCTTTCCCTTGAAGTCAAAGAATATGTTGTTTCCTTCTACATGAAAGTATGTGTTTCCCTTTGTCCTTGATATTAAAGGGGGAGAGAGAAAATGTGTGTTTCCATCAATGCCAAAGGGGGAGATTGTTAATAGTTATTGTCATTGATGTCAAAACTTGAGGAGAATGTTGGTAGTTATTGTCTTTGATGTCAACAATTGAGTAGGTTTTTGCTAGTTGTTGTCATTGATGTCAACACTTATTACTGATTTTCTTTGGTGTCAACAACTGATGAAGATTGTTATATGTTTGTAGTGGTTTTCATTGTTGTTTGTACTTGAGAAGTGTGGATGATTATCGACATTGATTGTCATTGTTTACAACATTCAATTTGGGCCAACATTGATATATGATGTTGTTGCTAAATTTCATGGTTGGATGTCATTCCTTGTCTGATAATAATCAAAGAAGTATTGAGTATATTTTCTATTAGAAGAGTTGATTTCATAATGATATATTAAGATGGGGATTGGAAGTGTTTCTGATATTGTAGATATTTTGTTGAAGGTATACAATATGTCTCATGCTCTCTCCTGATGTTCCTAATGTAGTATGTGGTGTTGAAAGAAAGTGTTGGCCTTGGAAAGTTGGTTAAGTGTTCCTGGTTCAAGAAGTTTCTTGAAGTCTTCTTGGTAAAATGATCCATATTTATCCATTGCTGACGGTATGGTCTTGATTTGAAGTTAGTGTTTTGTGGATGTTGCACTCCTATCTTTTCAGGTCACCAATGTTGCTAAGGAGATTTTTAAGAATTGCATAAGGTTGGCATTGTTGTTGGGTGTCTGAGCTGGTCCGAGAAATGATTTGAATTTCTTTGCATTGATGTATCAGCTTGGTGAATGTGATCTCAACGTATATGTAGTATCTCAGTTCTAATTTCATGTGTTGAAGTGGTTCATAAGTTGAATTGTTAATGCTATATCTCATTATTGAGCATTCTGTGTTTTTTGGATGAAGTATTATGTTCCTCTTTTGTTTTTGGTGGTTGCTAGTGGCATGACTATCAATAATAAATCTCTATAAGTGTTGTTTGATGTCCATGGAGCATCCCCATATGATCTGCATGTTGTTGATTGGCCTCTTTGGTGTTGCTTTGTGTCTTGTATTGGCTTCCTGAATTATTTATGGAGGAATCCATGATACCCCCAAGTACACCATCCATCACATATATACATTAAAAATTCCCCGGGCCCATAAGAGAGAAAGAAAGAGACCACATAGCCCCCCATAATGAAGTCACTCCAAAACCACTCAAGAACATTTGAAGACAAAAGAGAATCCATTTCCTACAAACAACATGTTTCCCCTTGGGAAGTAAGAAATCTAATGGTTAATGCTAAAGAAACCTTATCTCCATGATGAAGAAAGAGGGAAGAAGCCTCAAGAATGATATCTCTAAAGATGCAACAAGTGTCTCAAAAGATGTCTTGATAAAAAAAATTAGGTGTGACCCCAATCAAGGAAGAAGAAAAAGGATGTGGAAACTCAAGATTAACCTCCAAAAAAGATGTGTGATCAAAGAAGAGAGAAACCCACTAAAACATGTTCTCCAAATCTATAAGAGGAATAACAAACCAAATCTAATATACTTGTCATGAAACAATCATGTAAAGGAAAATCTAGAAAAAAAAATATATCTTGTTCATTGGAAGTCCCAGAAACCAAGTCAACACTCAAATCTAAAGAAGCAAGAGATGATAGAACCTCATAAAATGGTTGATGACAAGAAAGGTTTATCCAACCACCAAAACCACCATTTGAACAACTAATCACACTAGATCTAAGAGAAGATAAGATCTAGATATGATAACTAAGACTTCTAGAAGGAATTTTATAACATAAATAAACTTAACATGTGAATAAGTCCCCTATTTACTAGGTAAAAAAATTTATTCACACCAACAAAAAAAACCCATTATGGAGGAGAACCCCTATCATGACTAAAAGATTCTAGATGAGATAAATTAAGTATGATAATAGACGAGATTAATGGAATCACAAGAAAGAGAGAATTACTAGAAGTTTTGGCCCTTCTCTTGAGATGATAAACATTATGAGATTATATGCAGGAGGAGTCCTTGTTGCTGTAACTATGATAGAATTTTGATAGAGTTTCACTAAGAGTGGGAAGTAGTGATGCAGAGGAAGGATTATTCTAACACAACTTTACTTCTTTTATACCCTTCACCCAATGACTCGTCTCAAACAAAGCCTAAAAGCTTCCTATTGCACATGAAAATGTGAGGCATCACCCTTGTTACAATCGACCATTGAAGGAAACATGGAATATGGAAAACTTGAATTATTCAAACCTGCTTCAACATATTCTAAAGGTTTCCAAACTTACATAGCCCCAACTAAGTGATGACACAATGAAACAAGAAAATTAGGTATTGTTGCCACTAGGTGCATTCAAGGTAATGACTTCAAACAAGGGAAAGAATGCTTGTCATATGGATTCTTATAATTTTTTAGGCCTCCAAAAACATACCACCATCATCCTTCACCCTTACATCAACAAGCAGTGCATAGATTGATCACAACAACAAGGAACCTAGGGTTTTTAAGACTGTTTACAGACAAATGCAACATACTATTATTGAGAACTTCTTCAAACTTGTGAACGAGGGTTGAATCATGTTGATAAACCTGAGTTTTTGGTCTTTTTGGAGTCAATAAGGTCATATAAAACCATTTGGAGTCATGTAAGTCCATCTGATAATGTTTTGGTGTCATGTTATAAAAAATTATAAATGTTGCAAAATGTTGTCAAAAACTTGAAAATGTTGTCATTAGTGTTAACAAAGGAGTTGGTGGTTGGTTTTTCAATTGAAAATGGTTGTAACATGTTAAAAATTCTATATAACATCGATCCCAAGGGTTGGAGGAAGTTGGAATGAGAAATACTTCATTTTTGCACATCTAAACTTGTGTTTTTCTGTGAAAAGTGACTACAATTCACATTGTATGGATTGGTACTATATGGTACAGTCATAAAACCATTGGAGAAGTTGGAGTGGACACTTAAATTTCAAATTCATTTTTTTGGTAGATTTTCATTAATTTTTGTGTGAGATATTGCATTTTTGGTGGCTGCAGGTATAAACCCTGCCTAGGGTTTCTAGGGAACAATTTAATTTGATGGGAAGATATTCCACCGATGAAAACCTATGAAAATTGGTGGAAATATGTCTTGATGCTTCCCATAGGTTGGAAAAAGGAGCATGCTTGATTCACAAGTTTCAAGAATTTCTCAATGACAGTATGTTGCATTTGTATGTAAACAATCCTAAAAACCCTAGGTTCCTTGTTGTTGTGATCAATCTATGCACTGCTTGTTGATGTAAGGGTGAAGGATCATGGTGGTATGTTTTTGGAGGCCTTCAAAATTTTGGGAATCCATATGACAAGCATTCTTTCACTTGTTTCAATTCACTGCCTTGAATGCACCTAGTGGTAGCAATGCCTAATTTGCTTGTTTCATTGTGTTAATCACTTAGTTGGGGCTATGTAAGTTTGGAAACCTTTAGAATATGTTGAAGCAAGTTTGAATACATCAAGTTTTCCATATTCCATGTTTTCTTCAATGTTTGAGTGTCACAAGGGTTTTTTCCCATGTTTTCATGTTCAATAGGAAGCCTTTAGGCTTTGTTTGAGATAAGTCATTGGGTGAAGGGTATAAAGGTAGCAAATTTGTGTTAGAACATTCCTTCCTATGCATCATATTTTTATCAAAGCCAATAAATACAAAAGTTAATTTAGTGAATTGAAGATAAGCAAAGATGCCTACAAGGGTGAATGCCATTGACAAAGCAATAGAAAGGTTAGTCAAAGAGATGGGAGACAAACTTTCCCAAGAGATGAGAGAAATGAGAGTAAGTATTGATACAAGTGTAAGGCCCCTCCCTTTATATCAATGCCATAGCCATTTATTCTAAACTTATATTATGCTATTGTGTGGATTAAGGGTGCATCATTTAGATGATATAGGACCCAGCTGTGTTTGAGTGCCACTATAATTTTAGTCATTTTATTATAAGAGAAGATTAGTTAAATTCTCATGTAAATTATTCTATTAAGGTATGTGAATAAATCTACATGGATAGATACTATAATTTGTCATGCTATATTATGTTGCTAAGGTTTCCCAGTAATAAAACTCCTTTCTTATCATTTGACTCATGTTGATTTTGAATGTCTCCTATAGTATCCACTTGAGGTTCCTCATATCAAGTATTATGACTAAAGTCACTAAAGGAGCCTTAGAGGTTTTAGTAAATATAGCAAGTGCAGATTCAATCCCTATGGTACTACTTAAGTAAGGGAGATTAAGATAATATGTAAATAAGGATAGATGAAGATTCCTAAAGTCTTCTCTGCTTTTGGATTGTGCCTTATTATGGAATTATGATCTGCTCTTAGATTAGAACATCATCCCATTCTAATAGTTGGAAGATGCTAATAAAGAGATAATCTGATAAGGATAACTAAACCAAGATTTTTTTGGATTAATATTTTGATAATATGTTTGTCATTGTTATCACAAGGGCATATTTTGGATGTCAAAGGGGAGGCTGCTAGAAATGAGTTGATTGTGGTCAACAAAGGAACCTCATTGAGGCCAGTAGGATATCTAAGTGATTTCAAATTAAGAGATATTGTTTGAGGCCAAAAGGAATTCATAGGATTGTTAGGAAGAAGGATTCATTGGCCTTAGGCTATCATTATAGCAAGCCTTGGAGAGTTCCAAAAGTTCATACTTTGGACCTCAAGCTTACCTATATCATTTTCTAAAGAGGAAAGAGTTAGTCATTTTTTCAGCTAAGTCCGACCAGGCTTTAGACTTTGGGATTGAGGCTTAATCTCTAATGAAGGTATTAGACTTCAGGCTTTGGTCATACATTATACCGAATGCCTAAAATAATGAAGAAGGTTTGAGTTAAGTCCAAAATGGCTAGGGAGAGCAAGATCAGATTTCCTATTGGCATTGAAGATCAGTCCTAAGGCTTATGCCTTAACATAATTTTAAGTACGGAGTAAGTTGGATTCAAGTTCGAAAGGGTGTCAGACATTGGGCTTTGGCCACTCCTCATATTGAATTCCTCAAGAAAAGGAAGGAAGAATGTGCTAATTCTGAAAAGGTTTTGAACATCAGACTTTGACAATGAAGCTTATGCCTTGAATTACCAAAATTGCTAAATGATGAAAGATGTATGGAGGAACCCTAACCCCCGAAAAAGTTGCGGCATTGCGGGTCGACCTTGTGGTTAATGCCTTAACAATTTGGAAATGCAAGCCATTAGTATGAAGAAATACCAAAGGCTAACACTCAAAGAGGTTAAAATTTGTGAGGGAAGTGTTTGGGTGTTGTAGATTGGCAAGAAGGCTTATGCCTTATCAAAGGGAAGGTAAGTGGTAGGAGGTAAGATTAAACCCCAACACCTAAAATGGGTTTGAAGTTTTTGATCAATGTTAAGGCTTATGCCCTAACACGAAATAAAGGAAGTAATATGAGGTAACCCTAAAATGTGAGACATGAAATGGCTTTAGTGTTGTAGTTTTGGCCTTAAGGTTTTTAACTTAACAATTATGATAAGTATGCAACAAGAAGAAACCCAAAATATCAACAACCAAGATGTTTTTGGTGTTTGCAGGTTGGCTTGGAGGCTTATGCCTTAACGCATTGTCAAGTAGTTGGTAAGGAGGAAGCTTGAAGGCTGGCACCCGAAAGAGTTAAGTTTATCAATGCTATCAAAGGATTGTCCGGACATTGTCGGTCAGTAGGTTGGCTCACACCTTAACACAAAGGCATGAAAGCATTAAGGTGAAAGAGAGAACCCCACCATCCAAAAAATTCATGCATGTTTAAGAGGTTAGTGGGAAGGATGCAATGGATTAAATTCAAGATGAATGGTAAGGGGTTAGGCCAATGGCCAAACCTTGATAGGTGCAAAGAGAATTGGACATGTGTGTTAAAACCTAATTGTTAAGATCGGCTATGCACTTCAAGGATGAGCCAAGAGGAATTAGTGACCTTCAACAACTTAAAGCACTTTTCAGAGTCTCACACTTTGGTGTTTTAGAGGTCAGAGTGTTGGTTTGCAATTGTGTAAAGGAGGGGAAATGGTAAAGGGTAAGACCGGTGGTTGAACTCTGATTGGTATAAAGGGGATCGAGCATCATGGTCCGATCTTGTTTCTTGAGGCCTTCAAAGCATGTTGGTCATAAGGTAGAAGGTAGAGGGTAAGGCCGAAGGCCAAACCTCGATAGGTGTAAGAAGCTTTAGAGTTAGGTGTTTGGGCTTGCTTCTAAGGTCTCTCTATGCATGTCAGGCATGAGGTAAGGGAAAGTAGCGACCCTCGACCCCCGAAAAACATGAATGAAGGAGTAATCCTACCATTCCATGAATGCTTATGTTTACTTGGGTTGACCAATGCGATTATGTGGGATAGTGATACATGGAAATAATATTTTGCTTCACTTGATTCACATCATTGTTGTGAATCAATATAAATCTATGGCTGAAATTAAAGCAGGTCAAATCAGATGGTGGAGTTTTAAACCAAGTCATGTAATTGAGGTGTGCTTGACCATGGCAAAGATTTCAAGATCCACAATTTGCATTCAAAGGAAAGATTGTGTCAACAATTAGGCGAATGGAGCTTGGGCATGAGAATTGAAATTTTAGCTCTAGGCATCATTCTTGGAAAGGAATGAAGGCGATGGGTGTAGGGATTAATGCAAAAGGATGGCTATGTAGGTGAGAGGGGATTGAGCAAGAAAGGATAGCATCTAATGCAAAACAAGACCCTAGATTTGGGGATGCCAAAAATTGAAAGTGGGAGGAATTTGGTCAGGTGTGCATGGCTTGAGGGGGAGAAGCTTGTCGATGAAGAAAAAAGGAGTGGCTAGGATGGGACTCTCTCCAAGCAATGGAGTTGGGCAGGCACATAAGGAGACTACCATTACAAGTTTATGGTATGAGGAAAGTTCTTCAGTTGTGTTTCGAGGACAAAGAAGGGTGGAGCAGAAGGAAAAGCTCAAAACTCCAACTCGAGCCCTTGGAAATTTTTATGCAAGTATGGAGTCTACCTTTAGCTGGTTTTAAGCATGCCCACCTGTTATTTCATGTGTTTAGATGTATTTTCTTGCTGGACCTTATCATGTGTGTTGGGGGTGTTGGATATATTTTTTTCGTATTGTTTTAGTGGGGATAGTAGTTGGGAGTTTTTGTTGTACCTAGATCGTATCTATGTGTGTTATGGGACTATGTTTAGATTTTTAACTTCCATCAATCATTTCATTGGTCTTTACCTAAACCCTTGTTCATAAGCTATTGAATGGAAATTTTAGTGTTATCCCTAAATGAATAGAGAATGGGGTTCTACATCTCTCTTGGTCTTTAAATTCCAATAACAATAATTTATATATGTGTTTGATATAGGATAACTAGGAAGAATAGTGGGTGTTGAAATACTCAGTTTAGTAAGAAATTTGAGTATCACACTCATGGCACTATTTGAAATTCATTTAGATTAATCTTTTTTTAAAATACCATGTTATATTATTAGAATGGAAGACCCCATTTCATCATCATGGGGCTAAAATATTTCTTGCTCGTGGGTTTGGCTAGAGCTCATGAGGCTTCATGATGCCAATATGGTAGGGTTGAGAGCAAGTTTCTTCTTTGAGTTATATCATTATTGTTATTTATCTTGTGGTTAGATTTGGTCATTGAACATTTCACTTAACTATAATTGAAGCAAATATTAAGTACAAACATTAAATTATTGTGTAAGCATGATGTGTGTTATTTATTAATAAACAATCCCTTAAAACCATTCCTATCCATATCGAGGTTTCAAACCTTCGGCTTCACCTAAGTGGGTGGCAACCGATGGTGAAACTGTCTGGGATAAGAGAACCCTAGAAAGTGTTGCGTAGCCACTCTTATATTCTATAATTAAAGGATTAAAGGCATAAGATGAATTTTTATAGAGTGATATTTAACCCTAAGTGTTATACTCCTTTTGTTAGTCAACCAAGTGTTTGATGGTTGAATTTTCTTGAAGATTGAATATGTGGATTGTCTTATTACCCTTTTACCCCTTAATATTATGAATGTCATATGGTAGCCTTTGTATGGTTGGATTAAAACCACATCTTCAATTATAATTTTTATTCAAGATATGTTTTGGTTACTTTCATCCTAGACCAATTCTTGATTATCTATGTTGGCAAGTGGCCCTTGAGGGGCCATTATAATTAGGATTTTTGATCACTCGTTATAGTAGAAGGGGCCCTTATAGATTCACCGTTGTTTTTCATTCTTAGTATTTACTACCATTGTGAGCTAGTGGTGATTTAAACCTAGGTGTTATGTGTGATTGTTGGTCAATCAAATATGAGTTGGGTAAACTCTAGTTGTTGAGCTATGGTTCCTTTGTGAAATATATATGTAGGAAAGGCCGTCAAAGATGAGCCCCCAAGGAATTAGGCCTATCCCCTAGGGTTTCCTCTTTTTTCTTACTTGAGTTAAAATTGTTACATTGTATTGACATAGCTTGTGACTTGAATTAAGTTGTGATAAATGATGCATTGTAGAGCTAATCAATCCTACCTTGGTGATATGGATTCCATGTCTCCTCAATTTTTGTTATTATTTTTATGAATTATGTGCTTGGAAACAATGTTTGGTGAGTTAGTCATGTGTTGTAATCAAAATTTGAAATTTTCATTTTTCCCTTAGCTGTATTTTATTGCAAAATTTTTGGGCATTAGGTTTGGTATTAGAGCACAGTTGTAATGCTAGGATCTCAGGTTAGTGTTGTTTCCCTTGTATTGTTCTTTTGTGAATTTAACTTGTTTTATTATCTCCTCATTGTGAGAGATGGTTAGTGATGAGGTAAAAATAACCTCATCAACATAATGGAATCAATATGTAAACCTATACCTTTCAACCCAATTTACCCTGCCAATTAATTACCTTTAGGATAAATAATTACTCTCTTTTTATGAATAAACATGCAAACTTTACTTCTTGGAATTAGTCGAAATAAGATAAATTTTACTAATTTAATGGTTTAGTCCTTGAGTATTTCATAGGTCAACTTCCACCCCAGGTTACCATTCCAATCAAAAAGGGAAATGAACATAGGTCTCAACACCATTGAAGATATGCGAGTGGGCATCAAAATTTAAGGAGCATGCGTTATGGGCCAAGTCTTCATAGTTCTGTTATTTTTAGTTTCAAAAACTTTATGGCTCATGTTGATCCTCTTTAATATTTCATGTCATGGGCTTTAAATTCCATTAGTTGTTGATAGTCTATTGAAGACTTTATTAACTGGAAAGTAGGATTTTGTTAACTTCTTTCATATAAATATGTAACTATTGAAAATGATGAATACAGAAGAATATCGTTATGTTGCCAATATGTCTTTTTGAGTAAAACTTCCATATGAAAAAAAAAAAAAGAGTTTTCCTGCCTCTCTTTGAATTAATGAGCAATGTGAATGGAGTCTTTTGAATGAAGTAAATTGGAGATTACCAGTGCATTTGATCTGAGATAGCGGTAGAAACACCTGAGAGCTAGCCACTCAAGGGTTATAGATAGATAGATAAGTATTTTACTTCTTATTTTGTATTTTCTTTAGTAGATAATAGTTAAAATTGGAATTCATTTTTGTGTGTGTGTGTCATGCTGTCAGTGTTAATCCTATAGGTTATAGTTAAGTCCGTACTCTCTGAATTTAGTATCTGAAGTTCCAAAGCACCTTCCTCCAGTTATTTCTATTAAATTGTTTTATGTTAGTTGTTGGATTGTTATCTTTTGCACTAGATAAATGTTTCCTAATTTCTTTACAATTTTTACTTCTTCAAAAATTTATACATTCTTTAGATTAATCATTTCCATGCTTTCTAGCTTAGTGGTGATGCTTTTAAAATTCATAGTTTTCTGCTTTCAAATTTTAGGGGCCCTCTAGTTTAGAGTTTCATTTAGTTGATTGGTAGTTAAAGAACTTGAGAGAGAGATAGTCAAGATGACTTCTATTGCATACAACCTTTGGAAGCTACCCGGTCAATATATTGATGTGTTTATTATCTAAAGTGTTAGGACCTAACAAAAGCCTATCACTTTTTTGGCGCCATTGTTGGGGACCCTTTCTTTTTCTAATGTTAGTAGGAGATATCTTGAATACCCATTTTAGGAATAGAAATAGTTCTTTGGCTTCTTTTCTGCATGGTTAGGAAATGAGGACCTCAAGGAAGATTCATACCAAAAACCCCCCAATCAATATACCAAAAAAAAGTAGGGAGGAAGGAAACTCAGATCAAGAACTTACTGAGGAATTGACCAAACAAGGTCAACCTGAGACCTTCCCACGTACCTTAAAAAGAGAACATATAGTGGTCGAGGAGCATATTCTTTTGCAAACTCCTGAACCTCACCCAACTAAGAAAATTTTGGAAGAGGATCACATTCCTTCAACATCATGGGTGATCGTAGAAATGTCACCAACAACAATGATAATTGTCCACCACCATGCACATTCACTTATCCTATTACTATTGATACAAATGATGATAAGAAAATGAAAAATATCTCATCGTATTTCTTGCCAACCTTTCGAGGTTTGTCTACTAAGGACCCTAATTAGTTTCTATTTGAGTTTAAAGTCTCATGTCAGACATATGACTACAAGAATTATAATCAGAAACTAAAGCTTTTCCCTTCCACTCTGAAAGACTCAACTATGCGCTGGTTTATGGGATTAGCTTCTCAGTCGATAACCTCCTAGGATGAAATAGAGTTTGTATTTTTGGAGAAGTACCAAAGTTATTGTAGGGTCAATGATAGGAAAGAAGAACTGTTCAAAGTAAGGAAAAATGAGGATGAAGTTTAGAGGATTACCTAGATAGGATTATCTTCTTATCTAAACGTTGTGGTGGAGAATTCATAAGTCTTGATATTTTGAAGACCTTATTCCTTAAAGGTCTCGATGATGAAGCACGAAGGAGTTTGTATTTAATGGGAAAAGGAGACATGTCCCAACTAAGACTGGATGATATTACAGAACTGTGTTGAAATTTATCTCACATTTGTGGAGGTATCTAGAAGTTCACCCCCTTACGAGGTTATAATGACAAAAAAAACTTCGTGAGGAGTTGGCCAACTTCAAAACTAACATTCTTTTTCAACTAAACACCACCTTAGATGACATATAGGCTAAAACCCAAAATCTTGAGACCTTGTCTATTTACTGCCCTAGGTGCCAAAACAAACATTTTCTAAGGGAATGTCCCTTGGACAAAGTTGACAAGATTGAAATTTGTCAAGTGTGTGAAAAAAATCACCCCACTAATCAATGTGAGCTACCGAATGCCATCAAAAATTCCAAGAAAAGAACAACCCCAGTCGAAGAAGAAGTGAACGTTGTCAATCAAACAACTGGAGACAATTTTTCCTATGGCCAAAATTCCAATCCTAATTGGAGTCCCCAACCCAATTGGAACAATAATCAATGGGAAACACCCTAGCCTTAGGCAACACCTCCAGTACCCTCTAGTTGGGGAACTTATCCTTGGGGACCACCTAAATGGGAAAATCAATCTTGGGGTAACCCTCAGTGGCCTAATCAGCCTCAATAAAAATGGTACCCTCAAAATCCCATTCCTCAATGGAATCAACCTCAACATCAATTTTATACTGGCCCCGGGAGGATGTGTACTCAACAAAAGACTCTCCTACCACCTCCCCAAAACGCTCAACTAAATGAACAAGTTAACAAATCACCACTTCCTGCGTAACTAGTTCCAAACCCAAAGAACAATCGCCCAAATACTTTGGTATATTTTGCCAAACAAGACAATGCCACTGGACTTAACGCCATACACTATGGGAATCTGCAATTGAGGTCTGGGAAAACAATTTTGTAGATGACTATTGAATAAATCATAGATGAACCTATCCAAAAGTATGCTGAGAAAACCACAATAATACCCACATCCATAGAAAAAATCCTAGACACACCGCAACATAAAACCAACTGGCCATCTTCAGTTGGAGCTTCCGACCTACCTTAGGAGGAGGGGGTCAGTCTCCAACTAAACTTCCAAAGGATTCCACACCTAAAGACAATATAAAAGTACCTTTTCTGGATCATTTGAAACTAATTCTTGTGAAAGAATCTCTAAAAATGACCTCACCTACTGAAACTGCATTGATACAAGAGATTAAACAATTGTAGATTGAATTTCCTTTGCTACAAGCAATTAAGGAAATTTCTAAGTTAAACCAGCTGATTAAATAGTTGTGCATTAAAACCCTAGGGAGGAAACCAAAATGAATCAACACTGTCCACATAAATGGGTACCTAGCTGACTTGTTGGTTGGGATGACCACTACTCTGAAATATGATGATCCAGATAGTCTACTTATAATAGTAATAGTTAATGAGGTAGCAATACCTAATGCTTTGGTGGACCTTGGAGCATTTGTTAACGTGATGACTGTTGATGTGATGGAGAAATTGGGACTTACTTATCTATGCCCCACAACTACAGTCTTACAAATGGCGAATCAATCCATAGCTATTCCCAAGGGAATCATTGAAAAAATTCTTGTTAAAGTGGATGGAGGGAATACCCAATATATTTCCAGATAATTGAATCCCTGACACCCAAAGACAATTACCCAATAATTTTTGGATGATCATGGTTGGCTACTGTTGCAGCCAAAATTGATTGCAAAGAGGGAGGAATAACCATCTCACATGGATCTAATAGAAAACATTTGTTTTTTATCCCCTTTCCAAGCCTTTTGAACACAATAAAGTATGGGTTGATGAACCAGAAAGTCCCAATGGATAGGATAATTTGGCTTCATTGGCCATGGTAGCCATCAAACAACATGGTGAAGAATTAGAGGATGAATGATGTAGAAATTCTTACCATGGATTTGAGCAGTGAGGAAATGACAAACATAGAAGAAATTATAGGACACCCAATCAACATAGACCATGCAGAATTTGATGATGCCAATTTCATCAGATTACTTTGTCCTTAGATGAACTTAGTTAAAAAAAACTCACCATTTCTTTGCAGATGTTGCTTGGCTTCATAAAAATGTACCTCACAGCTACCCTCTTAACACCCTTATAAGGCCCATGTACACTGTCACATCCAACCATTCAGGATTCAAAACCATTATGTTGCTTCTAGGAAAAACTTTGAACATCAATAGTTGGTTGACTAAGACAGAAGAACATAGATTGTTTGACACCCTGGTGAATAGATCTAAAGTGTTTGCCTGGGACTATACAGATATGAGAGGAATACACCCTAGTGTGTTTACACATCATATCTATACTGAGGGTGTTCGACCTGTTCACCAACCACAACGGAGACTCAATCTCACTATGAAAGACATTGTTAAAACCAAGATTGAGAAAATCTTACAAGTAGGATTTATCTACCGAGTTTCTGATAGCAAGTGGGTGTCACCCTTGGTTGTAGTTCCAAAGAAGAATGGGAAGTGGAGAGTGTGTGTAGACTATAGGGAACTTAACAAATCAACACGTAGAGATTATTTCCCCCTACCATTCATGGACCAAGTGTCAGATAACTTGGCTGGGAGGAAATATTTTTCATTTCTGAATAGATTTAGTGGATACAACCATATACAGGTGGCAGTAGAAGACCAAGATAAGATGACCTTCACCTGCCCTTGGGGGACATTTACATATCGGGTCTTCCCTTTGGGCTATGTAACACTCCTACAATGTTTCAAAGGGCCATCCTGGCTATATTTTTTGAGTTGGTAAATGAGTGTTTGGAAGTTTATATGGATGACTTCATTTTATATGGATCAAATTTTGATGAATCGCTCATGAATCTAGATAAGGTTTTAAAATGGTGTGGGGATCATCATTTTTCCCTAAGCCATAAAAAAATGTTTGATCATGGTGGAACAAGGAATAGTGTTGGGACATCATATTTTAGTCGAAGGGATTAAGGTTGATCTAAGAAAATTGAAGTCATACAACAACTTGAAATCCCAAAAACTTAGGCTGATGTCAGGAGTTTCTTAGGGCATGCTAGATACTATCGAAGATTCATAGAAAACTTCAGTAAAATCATAGCCCCTATGTTTTCTCTCCTTCAGAATAATGCATACTTTGTTTGGATGCCTGAGTGTTAGTCTTCATTTGAAATTATCAAGGAAAAACTCATCTCTACCCCTGTCCTTCGAGGACCTAATTGGAGCTTTCCGTTCCATATTTATGCTGACGCATCTGATGATGAAATTGGAGTAGTTCTAGGGCAAGAAGATGAGAATGGAGGAAAATATGCTATATACTTCATTAGCAAGAATTAGATGCCAACATAAAAGAATTACACCACAATAGAGAAAGAATTCTTGATTGTAGTGCATGCAATCAAGAAATTTCAACATTATCTCATGAGATGAAAAGTTACAGTGCACACAGACCATGCAGCCATCAAGTACCTCATAAATAAACCTATGATAAATGTAAGGATAATTAGGTGGTTACTCCTCCAAGAGTTCAATGTGACAATTTTTGACAAACCAAGGAAGTCCAATGTAGTCGTAGACTTCTTTTCCTGGATTAAACATGATGGTGACTGTGCTATGGTACAAGACGAGTTTCCAGATGAAAATATGTTCGCCATCTCCACTAAAACCCCTTGGTTTTTTTATATTGTGAATTATTTAGCCACTGCAGAAGTACCACCTCAATTTTCATCAAAACAAAAGAAACATCTCGTTAGAGAGATTTCCCTTTCAAATGGATTAATGGATTCTTGTTTTGATGTGGAACCGCTATGGTTTTGTGATAGTGCGATAGGGTAGATGAGACTTATAGTATCCTTAGAGTCTATCATGATGACCCTTCTGGAGGGCATTATTTTTCTAAAAGGACAACTCACAAGATTTTGGGAGAATTATACTATTGGGCTTCAATGCATAAGGACATCAAGAAGTACGTTCATAGATGTGATGAATGCTAAAGGGTAGGAAGACCAACTACATCTAATGAAATGCCCCAGTAGCCCTAGGTAGTCCTTGAACCATTTGAAAAATGGGGATTGGATTTTATCTGCCCTATAGACCCCCCTTCACAAGGAAAAGAGTACATTCTGGTATGTACCGACTATGTAATGCCCTAAAGTTTACACCAAATTATAGTTAAGGACAAAACACAATTTCCAAATTTTGTTCACTTGCACATGCAAAACTCTCAAATTTTGCTACCAAAGCAGGCACTACAAGAAAGCATACAACTTTTGACTAGTCATAAACTATAATTCTTTTAGTTTGATAACTATATTGCTTAGACCATCATGGTCAGTTTGAGAGGAGACGTGGAATCCACATCTCTAAGGTAGACTTAAATAGTTCAACCAACCCAAAATTAACCTGAAAACATTAAATATAAGTTACATGCCAACAATAACATATATATATCAGTAGTAATCATAAGAATATATAAGAGAAAAAATCCTAGGGGCCAGACCTAGTCCTCGGGGGCTCATCATCAGATGGCCTTGCCTACGTATATAATTCGCAGAGGCACCGTAGTTCGACAACTAGGCTTCAACCACCTCCCACATGGTTGGATAATAGAGATATAATCACTAGGTTAAAAATATGGCTTAACATCAATATTGACATGGGCTAAACTTGATACTCTTTTCAAATTCATCTTCACCTCTATACCATTAATTATAAACTATAAGAGTGGGTACACACCCCTTTCTAGGGTCCTTTTCCCCAGACGGTTTCATAGTTGGTTGCCACCCTCTTAGGTGAAGCCGGAGATTGAAAATCCAGTTAAGGATTCACTAAGCAACACATTCCAAGGTGATTTTCTTGAATGATAAGCTTGCAAGATAAAAGACAATCACTTGTTTATTTATGTCCTAGGTTTAAACTTCTTGGTTCAATATTTTTCGTTTGGCCAATATGTCCTCAATGTCCTAATGAAATACCCTTGGATTTATGTAATCAAGGTACAACTATAATTAAGATGGCTCACAATACTCTTATCAATAGTATACTACTTCAATTGCTTTATCGCTAATTTGAATTTCACCCATCACCTAACTAGTTGAATAGCAATAGGGTAACCTGCTAAGTTCAAATGATGTCTCAACATCAATTTCAGTCATAAGCATAAATACATAACCATAGATATGGTTTAATTCATTAAACTAGAATAACAACTTAAATGTGCTTTCATAATGTTATGTGATTACACTCTAAATAATATAACTTCTTTAGTCCTTAATAAAATAGCTAGACAATACTAAATCTAGAAGAGAGAGGAATAGTAATCCTAATAAATATATCATGTTTACTATCAATAAATGGCCTCTCTAATGATATTTCGCATTAAGAAGACACTGATAATATATAGGACACTTGAATTTCTTAAGCTCATAACCAAACTTATTCCAATCCTTTAATATGAATGATAATCATTTACATTTCATTTGAACCCATTACATAAATAGAAATTAATTGAAATGTGCACAAGCACACTAGCCACATTGTGTACACCAAACAATTTAGTATGAAACGACCTCATTTACATGTTATACAAACCATCACATATAGACCACTATATCTTGATACATGCAAGCATGCTAAGCACATCATAAAAATTAAATACATACATGTATTGTAACCCTATTAAGAATACATATAAACAAGGGAATGTACACAAGTCGATTATATACATACCTATGCCTAACTCACATTAGCATACCGAACACACCACACAAAATTAACATTTAACCAAGGATACTATTATACATAACTAACCCAATTTTCATTCAATATGAATTAATCATATGTATATTATAATGACCTTAATGCTACCAATACTAATTCCTACAAGCACTCTAAGAACACCATAAAAGTTCATTCACGCTTGATACAACACCAACACAAAAGTCCCATGCATATATACATATTAGCAGCGTGATGCAGATCTGTTTTCTTCGTGCAATCCACACCTACTGAACTTGCTCCCCTCTCCAAAGCTTTCCTACTACATCTGTGTTTCCTTTAGATGCAACCTCACATACAAGCTTGCTAGTGTTTAGTTTATTAAAATACGACTGCATGGTTAATCTAAAATTAAAAAACAAACTTTACCATTAGCTCTATGTTATTTTGGCAACAACTATACTTGAAGGGATTTTCCCAACACTGTTTGTGGTGGTCACCTTCATAACCGATTCTTGATTGAAGGAATTAACTAGCAAATCTATATCTTCATCATTATTTTCCTCAATTACATAGTGCCAGGCACTAAACTGTTTGACATATGCCTCAAGGAAACAATGTATCATAGAATGCAATAAATGCAAGATATGCACAAAATAAATTCATTAAAGAGGCTTTAAAACAAATTTCAAGCAAATGAAAAATGGCAGGTGTAAAGTTAAATTCTACATCCTTTTTCAACGTCCATTATTCCTGCACCTAAATGGGAGCTTTTTGGAAACAGGGTATGGGGCATCCATCACGTTAAAAGTGAAAGTGATGGAACTATTTTTTTTTGTCAGGAATTTTAGTTGCAAATGCGCTAGAAGACATGTATGCAGAATGTGGAAGCAAAGTCCAAGAACATGATCTTCTGACAAAACAACTCAAGGAAGGTGGTCTCAGGGAGTGTAATAATTGCAGGATAAGCACAAAACAGATTTATTGGAGTGGTTTTAGAACTTTCAAGAAAATGAAATTTAATAGGTGAACGCCGAATTCCCTAACATTTAACAACATCCTCCTAGCGTGCAAGATGGGTATGGACCTACATCGATGCATAAAGGAAGGGGAATTTTTTTTTATTTAGACATTATAGTTGGAGAGGCTCTGGTAAATATGTATGCAAATGCGAGAACACATACAAGGCACATGAATTTTTCTCAACTGGTTCATGGAAATCAAAACTATTTAAAGATCTAAACCACCAAATGAACATCAACTCCATTTCCATTCAATGCATCTCTATTCAGAGAATAAATAAGCAACTATAAAAATGTCTCACATGAAAACACTTACAGTTAAAGCACAAAAGCATTGCTTTTATTAAATAGATGGTAGCATATCATTGTTTCAGAATAGATAAGCACAAAAGAAGCGATGTGACTATCTAAGATTCCCATTGTTTGAAAAAGACACCGAGATCATGGCAATAGACTTACCTTCAGATTCTGTACAAGTTTCTATGTGACTTACAAAGCCATCAAGGATTATTATGCAACGGCCAGTAGGCATGCACCCAGGAATTTGTTGAAAATCTTTGGAAACTTGCATGCAAATGTAATTGGCATCCCTTTAAAGCTCGATTCCACCATTTTGGCAGTGTCCTACATTTAAAAAGAAATGGTGCTCCTCGACTACTTTTTGTATCTTCTGCAATCATTGTTAAGTCTATCTCTCTAGCTACGTTTCCCACTTCCCTTGCATTATCTATATCCATGCTTCTGGTGAGATCCTTTGTTTCTTTCACAGCATCTCTCAACCACCACTTGAATGGATCATCATCTTCTCCTCCTCTCGACCATGATGGCACTGCATATTGAGTATTCTTAATGCAAAGGAGTATAGCCGATCTACTACCAAAAGTTCAAGCAACCCATTTCCTTAAAAGGCCCCTCTGCTCTCCTCCACAACGAACCCTACCCAGCCTTCTACGAAGTTCCCACTGTCTGCACTCGCCTCCAAAAACTAATTGATTTAAACATATATTGCAGATTGGAGTCGAATATGGCCATTTTATGAACCATCCAATAACCCCCCCCCCATAGTTCAGTCACAACATTAGTATAACTCCCAACCATGGTGATGACGTTGGAAACCAAAATGGGTGGTGCTAGCTACCAGTCATAATGCTAGGTTCCTGGCGATGCAGTTAATATGAAATTCTAATAACACTACTCAACCTGAAATGTATTAATTGGCCAGATGCAATCAAAGGTAATCTAATGCTTTACTTCATATCAGTGTGGGCATTAAAGACTACTCGAATACCTTGACTTAATTGGGTGTTGTTGCATCTGTCACCAGATTCGAATCCTTGATTGTATATCTGTTATGCTTACCGTGCCACTTGTCCCAATCACACCATGCATTGCTGATCCATTTATCTATTGTAAATACTCAACACCTCACTTCTTTAATGCGATGGCAGGGAATTATTTATTTGTTTTCATACCCAAGTCCATTCTAATAAAGGCCCTCATAAGAGACTCACACAACCCATAACCAGGACATTGATCGCTCAACTACTACACTTTAGACTTGATTGAGTAGGATGCGACACATTGTTTTTATGATTTTTATATTATCATGGTGTAAGGACTAACATTACCTAGAGTAATAAGTGAGACTAATTTAAGCATGTGACTTTAAAGCAATTTAATGTTCTATATGTGAAAATAGCATGAATGCTAATTTCAAATATACCTTTTACTTCCATAAATGTGTAAAATAAGTTTGATATGCATAGCATGATAAAGTTAGTCTTGGATATAAGTGCCTAATCAAGAGTATATTATAAGATACTAGTATTCAATTTCCAATAAATTTTGAAGGATTGAAAATTTTGTAAACATTGACTTCAATTTGATTTCAAGTATCATGTTTCTATGTCTTTGTTTTGGTGTCATGAATATAAAACTAGAATGTTTGAGCTATATTATAACTCTTATAAATTACTTTGAAACACACCTTTAGCGCATAAAATTTTTCTCTAATATGTTTTCAAGGATAACTTAAGGTATTTTATGTGTAAAGAAAAATGTTCTAATATGAAGAAAGTTCGATGATTTATAAAATTTAAATGAATGGTACGAGAGAAAGAAATATACCAAGTGTATCTAAAACAAGACAATTTTCAAGCTTTATGATATAGTGACAAAATAATATGTAATTTAAAATTGTGAAGCACACACTATGGGATTTGAGTCCTAAATAGAATTGGAAAATAATAATTTTATTCCCAAAATGTGATTACTAATCAGCTTATAGCACACATAGTGAACAACCTTACTTCTATTAGAATACAATTCTAGTGAAGATGGATAAAATATTTTATTCCACCTTTACAATGATTTCCTTAACCTCCCCAAGGGCCTCTTCAATTTACAACCTAGATTATCTTTAATTTTTATATTAAACTCTTTATGTTGACTTATACAAATATCTTTTCCTAAACCACTATGCAAGATTATTTTCTTAACATCCTTATATGTGATCTTTAGCCATATAGGGTATACGTCATAGCATATATTTAATTTCTATCTGACATATACTATTCACAGATACTTTGATTTCTGCCAAGGTATTTCTAAAGTTGAATTTATCCACTTAAGTCAATTGATAATATGGCCATTGGAAGTTCTAATATTTCCTATAATTATTTATGACCTAAGAATAATTTTGCATTATAAGCATTATCACATGGTTTAGAATTAAATTACTCATATTCAATATAATGTCAAACATCCAAACATGAAAGATCCCTAGACACATTATTGAGAATTGATTAGGAGGCCTTACAAACTACATGACCAAGTGGGCAGAAGTGCAAACACTACACATTGCTAGGGAAGAATAGGTAGTTGATTTTCTTTACAATAGAATCTTCCTTAGATTTGGGGCTCCAAGGATAATTGTCATAGACCAGGGCCCCTAGTTTATGTCTAAAATTTTGTTGGCATTCATAGATCATTTCTAAGTAAGTCACAAGAAGTCCTCACCCTACCACCCGCAAGAGAACAAACAAGTTGAAGTCACTAACAGGGAGTTGGAGAACATTTTAACAAAAATGGTTTCTTCGAGAAGGAAAGACTGGGCTAGGAAACTACTGGAAGCTGTCTGGGCATACAACACAACTTGGAAATAAACTACTGGCTATATTCCATACAATTTATTCTTTGGGAAGAATCCCCTCTTATCCATTGAATTTTAACTCCAAACCCTTAGAACAACCATAGAGTTGGGCATGGATCTTAAACGAGCCTGAATTGAGAGATTTTTATAGCTTAGTGAATTGGACGAACTCCGTTTGGATGTCGTCCATAAAACTGAACTGGTCCAACAACAACGTAAGGTCTAGCATGATAAGCATATCAAAGAGAAAGAATTCCATACTAGGGTTTGGGCATTATTGTTCGATTCCAGATACAAGGATCATCAAGGGAAACTTATAACACTCTAGCTTGGAGCATACAAAATTTTTAAGTGTTTTCCAATGGTTTAGTCTAGCTAAAACCTATTGATGGTGATACCCAAACTCTTCTAGTTAATGAGAATTGACTACATTTCTATCATAAACCTATTAATAAAGAAGAGTTTACAAAAATGGTAGAAACATAGGGAGAAATCTAGTGTATTGACTCTCTTGAGGCAGGGTCAATATTGTTTTGTCAAATAAATAAATAAAAATTCATTTATGTATGTTTCTTCAAATTCTTCATCAAATTCACCATTTGGACTTGACTAAATTCTATCTATATTTTGTAGGACTTCATCTTTTTGGAAAACACAATTCTGGTGCACCCTGCTATGATGCTCTGAAACTTGTTGCTACAATGCTCCAGAACCTATACAATGGACTTTCCCCACTCCTCATCCTGATCCTACATTCTGACACATCACTCAATGATGCTTCAGGAAGCCAAGGAAAAAGTACCACATCTTTCTTCCTTCCAGTGGCATCTCTTCAGCAATGCTCAATAATTCTTTTGTTATTCCTTCCAGCAGCATCTCTTGATGATGCTCCAAAATTTCCTCAGGTGCTCCAAAAATTTGTTTTGATGCCCCAAAAATTTTGGTTGCTACTCCAGCTGAATCTTTCGATGATGCTCTAGAAATTTTGGTTGTTGCTCTGGCTACATCTTTCAACAATGCTCCAAAAATTTTGGTTGATGCTCTGGCTACATCTTTTGACAATGCTCTAAAATTTTTGGTTGTTATTCCATTTGCACCTTTCGATGATGCTTTGGAAATTTTGGTTGTTTTTCCAGTTGCATCTTTTGATGATGCTCTAGAAATTTTGGTTGCTGCTCCAGCTGCATCTTTCGACGATGTTCCAAAAACTTTGGTTGTTGTCCCAGCTGCATCTTTCCAATGATGCTCCAAAATCTTCAATCTTGTTGCCATGTTCTGATGACATTTCTCTATGATGTTCTAGAACTATCTTTTCTTTTACTTAGGTTGCATCTTTTCAGTAATGCTTCAAATTTTTGTAAGCCTTTTCTTTCTAGTCTTTTGATTTTTCCTAAGTTCCACACATTCCCATTATTTGATTTTATGTCACTTCAAGATTTTCTCCCTAATAATCATTATGCCACATCATACCAAATCTTTCCATAATAAATAAATAAAAATTGAAACTTTTTTGTCATAATAATTTTTATCGCCATTTCAACCATCCCATTTGTGCCATTATTATCTACCACCACCCTCACCAAACCACATGACTATCCAATTACATTAGCACAAGTGAGTGACATTCGATCTAATGACAAGACATAAGGTGTATGAAAATTTATTTATTTGAAAAGTTGGTACTTATTTTGAATAAGGATAATTGATTGGCATAACCCATTCCTTGTAATTTTGAAACTTGTGCCTTCACATGATTGCTAAAAGTACGGTAGTAGTTTTGAAATTCCTCATGAAAACTCATCATAATTACTCAGTAAGGTGACAAGAAAGGTGATAATTAATTCCTCCTCCATTGGGTATATCAACACAAAATTCTTTTTCCATCTGCAATTTAGTAAGGAAATAATTACAGAGTTCTGCAAAATTTCACCGACCAGCAAAGAAACAAAGAGAATGGGAGGATCCATGAAGAAATTTGAGCCAACTTCTATGGATCCATTGTTGGCATTGGGAAATATTGCAGCCTTATTTTAGAAAGTCAAGTGGCTAGAATTCATGAAACAATTTGAAGGGTATACAAAGTAACTTATGAAATAATTCATCAAGAATTTTGTAGATGGGAAAACCTTGGTGTGTGACAAGCAATTATGGGTAAGCACAAAAACTATTGCTCATCTTTCCGGTCTCAAAAATAAGGGAATTAATTTGAATGAAAATTGCAATGTTCCCTATCAAAACCTAATAAAACTATTTCATAAGGAAGGGGAACCCCAACCTATAATGACTATAAGCACAAGGGGAAAAAATAAAGGAATCCACATAATGTCTCTTCCAGAACCCTAGAGGACTATTATAGCCTGGATAATTAAGTATTTCACCTATGAGGGAAAGATAACTATAGTAGTGGGACCCCCTTTTCATTTGTTAACTCATTTATGCCATGACATTGAGGACCCTTCTCTTAGGGTAAATTTACCAACCTTCCTGTGTCACTCAGTCATCTCTATGATGGAAAAGTACAAAGTTGGGACATGACCCCTCAAACATCACGGTCTCATACAGTTAATATGAAAATATCATTTTCGCAAAAAGCTAGAAAAAAGTGGCAAAAGTTCCTGTGGAAATTCAAAAAAGTAGAACCTAGAAGATCGCTCGAGGAGGGAGAATCTTCCAAGAAAAAATAACAATTTTTAGAAGGACCCTCCTCGGAAGCATTGGATCCTCCTGAATCCCAACAGACCTTAATGGCTCCCAACAGCGATGCACCAAAAACTTTTCCAGATGAGCAAGAAACCCCAGGACATGAAGGGGAGGTGGAAATTGTGCACTTCAGGGATGAAGAGGAACCTCCTCGCAAGAGGAAGAAACAAAGCAAAGTCACCTTTCAAATGAATCCTCCTCTATGGAGAAGTAAAAGGTTTTCTTCTGGGACCAATGAGACCGAACCCCAAGACATAGGTAGTACTTCCAGAAGCATGAAGGCTAGGACTATAGGAAAGGTGGTAGAAATTGATAGCCCACCTAATAGTAAGGAAATAGATGAAACAAAAAAGAAAGGTGATCAATTTCCTAGGGGAGAGGAAAAGGAAACCCCATTATTCAAAGAATAGGAGGGGGAGAAAACAAAGTAGCCACATTCAGAGCAGATTGAAGATGAACCTGTAGGGGGATTTTCTCCTTTTCTTGACAGAGTGGGAATCATACCTAAAATTGAGGAAAATGTGCCTCATGTTAATGAAGAAATTCCTCATTCATCCTTCTCCATGGATACTGGGGAAGAAAATGTGCCTCAAACTAATATATAAATTCCTCATTCATCCTTCTTTATGGAAATAGGGGATACAAAATCTAGCCAGAGAAACAAAGAATTAGAAAAATTAAAAGTAGAAATTGAGGAATTAAGAACCAAGATACAAAATGATGAAGCACAAATTAACCAGCAAAAAGAAGAGATTGAGGTACAAGCCGCCATTGTAAATAAGAGAGACCAAAAAAATTGCAAGATTGATAGTAAAGATGGAGGAAAAAGATAAGCTCATTGAACAGTTACAGTACCAGATTTAGTAATGGAATCAACAAGATAAGCAACACAAGGATGCTCTGTATGATAGAGATAAGCATATTCAAGGCTTGAAAATTAATTTTATGCAATTATTTAGTGCTTTTGAAGAAGAAAGAAATAGATAGGAAATTGAATTGAATGTTTCTATGAGTAAGATTGTGGATTTAGAGCAAGACTTGTAGGAAAGTGACACTAAACTAATTATGGAGTCAAAAGAGACACAAACTGAACCCATTGTCATAGATTGGTTCTAGGTATGCATCCCTCCAATATTAATGAAATGGATAGAGCACTACTATCTTTTAAGGGATGTGGAATTTGAGATTAATAGGCTAAAGAGGGAATTGGTAATGTTAAAAGAATCCTTTCATAAAGCATATAGGGGTAAGTAGGATGCTTGTGAAATTGGTGAACTAATATTAGCCTGTAGAAGACCATATAGGCTATACTCTATGTTTCTTAATGAACAACTTTTAAGATGGAAATTACAAAGAATTCACCAGAATCAACCACATGATCCTAATGACAAGGAATTTGTAAAGATATTTGTTGAGTCACTCCCTAAACAACAAGATTTGTTATGTGAGTTCTTTGTTCATAATTTTCTCCTGGAAGAATATACATATTTATTTGTTAATTTCTTTGTGGGAGAAGTACAATTGAGATCATTCCTATCTACAATGAGAAATCAGCTTCACTGGCAAGACATATCAAGAGAATATGCACATGCAGAAATGACTGTGGGGTTGCAAATGAGATATCCTCATAGGAAGCCTTTCTTTTTCAAGGCACAATTTCTTGGTGTCTGACTTAAAAAGAAAGTATAGGGAAAGTACAATAACAACCTCTAGATATACCATGATCACTTTCAAGAACAAGGGACAAAATTGATAGGAAAAGCTTGGCATGCATGTGAAGAGTGGTATACCCCTCTTCCTATGTATCTCAAGAAAAGGGAAATAATTTCACTCCTTAAGATGGTCCTATAGAAGAGTAGTAGCTTTGGTCAAAATCCTTGAAGAATTTAAGATTAATTGGATTGGTATGAGGTACAAACCTCCTCTTCTTCTTTCACCACCTTCAAAATATACCAATCTAGACCAAAGTGATGACAATTTTGTAAGGTGGGTACAAAGAGTCACTTTTGATCAGGGATTCTTGAGGGACCTAGGGCAGCTAGATACAGAGACAAATGACTTGTATGGTCTCAGTGCCAAGTATGAGGAGATGAATAAGGTCAATCAAGGATAGGGGTAACACCAAAGAGCAGGAGGACCTACTTAGGCTTAGGAAGGGGAGGAAATGATGAGGTAAAAATAGCCTCATCAACATAATGGACTCAATATGAAAACCTACACCTTTATCCCAATTTACCTTGCCAATTAATTACCTTTAGGATAAATAATTGCTCTCTTTTTATGAATAAACGTGCAAAATTTACTTCTTGGAATTAGTTGAAATAAGCTAACTTTTGCTAATTTAATGGTTTAGTCCTTGAGTATTTCACGGGTCAACTTCTACCCCCCAGTTACCATTCCAGTCAAAAGGGAAATGAATGTAGGTCTCAACACCATTGAAGACAAGCGAGTGGGCACTGGAATTTCAAGAGCATGCATTATGGGCCTATTGATGATCAAAATAGCACAACAACATTAAACAAAATATCTCTATTATGTTTCTCCTAAGAAAGAGAGATAACATAAAGTATTATGTCTCCCAAGGTCTTGGTAGTTGGTTCTCAACCATGTTGATGTTACTCAATGGCCAATGTAATTGAAATATTCAAGGGGCCTTTATTGTTAGTAAGGAACACAAGTTGAATCAAATCGATTAACCTACATTTGGGGGGACTTAAAGAAATAGAAAAAGATAGATCAGGGCTTTAGGACAGTAAAATATGAATAAAACTTCTTCATATCCAGATATAAACTTTAACAAGGAGTTTTTCTTCAACTAATTAAAACCATAACATGATGCAATCTGTAGCATAACCTACACCATTACATGCATTCACAGTACTTAATTCAACAATCACAACCATTCACTAAAAATTCACTTCAATATTTGAAACAGATCACTCACTCATTACTAAAAATCAAATCAATAAACATAAAAGTAACTTCATTCACAGATAATTTAATGAAATAATCTTAAATCCAGTTTCCCCTATTCATTTGCATCAAATAGAAAACATTTAGGCACAAAAAGATCACTAGAATATGGATGATTATAATCCATTAGCATTATCATTGAGGTTCAAATTTAACAACATGAAATTGTATAAAAACTTGTAAAAAGTATCCAAGTTCACTAGAACTTTCAAAGTATCTTCTAAAACTTATGAAATCCTAAGAATATGATTCCTATCTGCTATCATATCAAGTTCCTAATCCTTCTTCAATCAGCCTACCTTTACAAAATAGAGACCAAAAGTACATATAGGTGAGCCATGCAAGTCTCTCTCAATAAAAAACTTAGATCCACAAATTAAGGAACCAAAATTGCATGAAAGAACTTGACTGGTTGATCTTTAGTTCCAAGGTTGATTGCTTTTTTGTCAAAACCCTACAAAATAGGAGAGAAGAGGATGTGATATGTCAAGAGAGAATGTTTCATTGCCAACTCACTCCTGCATTACTGGATCAAGGAGATACTCATCATAACTATAAAATATTTGTTGAAGAATGTCCATATCAAGCCCATCTAACCAATTATCTTCAAACTTGATTCTTTTTAATTCTGCTGGGGAAAATTCTCGCATATCTTTCAATTTGATTAATTTCCTCCTAGCAGCTTTTACCTCCTCCTTGATGTCCATGAGCTTGTCCAACAACAAGTCTTCTCCATCATCTTCTTTTTGCATTACTTCCTCAAATTTTCCACTACACTTCTCCTTTAACTTATCCAAAGGAAGACCTTCTTTGACTAGGATATCTAGATTGACTAGAATAGCAACCACTGCCTCCAATTCATCAATTTTTTCATTAAAGTCTTTGCTAGCTTCTTGAACTTCATTCTTATGCTCATAAATGAACTTGGATGAACCGAATTATATTTAAGGTCTTCTCAATGAAATTTTTGCTTTCCTCCTCAAGAATTGATTGCTCCAAGAGAGTGGACTTAGGCACCTTCCTGATGTCTTGCAAATTCTTGACATGTTCTTTGTACTCCTCATCTTGCTTCTCTAGGACTTCAACATGTTGATTCATTTCCTCTACCAACTCAAGTGCTCCTTCATGAACTTTGAAAATATCAACCAACACTTCACCAACCTCTTGATTGAGCTTTTCAATCCATTGATCAAGCATCCCCACCTTACTCCTCATCTACACTAAGTCATTAGCTTCCTTCTTTCTTAGCAAGATTGGGGTTTTTGGAGCAGCAACTTGTTGAGACACCAAAGTGGAGACATCTTTCAGGAATTTATGCAACTAATCCAATTGAGCTTTAAGATCATCATTTTTCTACCTGTCTTTGATCATCCTGGATTTGGTGGAGGAAGCTATAGTATCAATCAGATTCATCTGTTGGTTCCTTGTAGGTCTCCTCAAATTAATAGTACCCAATTGGTAATAAGTTATATGTATGTCTTCTTTGTCCTTATCCACTATTGGAATTGCACATTCAGTAACAATTTCTCCTGCATTTGTGATCTTGGTAGAATGAAGAACTCTGGCCTTCTTTTTGGGCCTTTCCTTCTCTATCTCTTTCATCATCTCATCCCAATTGAGAGGTTGAGGTTGAACTATCTATCTTTTCTCAAGATCAAGTTTTAGCCAAGTTGGAGCAGTAGGAGTAGTGACCACCTATGTTGAAGAAGAGGCGGTAGTGGCAGAAGACAGAGGTTGCAATATAGTGTTCCTAGGTTGAGAATCAACCTCTTGCACATTTTGTTATCTTTATGCATCTTCTTGTGCAAGTCTCTCAGCTTCTTCTTTATCCTTTTGTTCTTGCAACCTTTTAGCTTCCAACTCATTTTTCAGACATTCTTCTTCCAATCTCTTCTCCTCATACATTTGGTCTCTTTGTTTCTCCAGCTCCTTGACTAAGTCTCATGCCTCTTTATATTTTTTTCATATAGAGTAAGCTCTTCAACCTCCTTTTATCTTTGTAGGCATTCTTCCTCTTCCTTCTTTCTATGGGCCTCCTCAATAGCCTTGAATTTAGCCTCAAGGACTTCTCTTTCTCTCCTTTTTCTAGCTTTATCCTCTTCAAGATCATGGAATTTCTATAGCATGGCTAGTTTATCCCTCTCTTCCTTAGTTTTGAGTTCCTACTCCTTTTTTTGTTGCTACTCAGTCAATTCATTAGCCTTGGATTTAGCCTCCAATTCTCATTGCTTAATCAATGCATTAGTTGTTCCTTAGCCTCAATCTCCTTCTATTTAGCCAGTGCATTAGCTTGTGCCTTGGCATCTACTTCTCTCTTAGCATCCTCAAAAAATTTCCATTGATCTTCCTCTATCAAAACATGTTTATTCCCTACATCCTCAGTTACATAAAAAGAAGCAACCACATGAGCCTCCTTGTCAAATGGAGTAGCCTCAGAATCTGTGTCAATGTCATGAATCTCTATTTTAGGCTCCTTCTCCTTCAAGGATTCAACTTCTTTTTCAAGGGTTCCCATAGGCATCTCTCCACTTGGTTGCTCTGTGATAAGAGGTTGAGTTGACGTTTTTCCTACAACACATGTTGAGGCACTAGGTTCTATTGCAATATCCTCTCCATGTACTTTAGGAAGATCCTAAGCAACAGTCTCTTCTCCAGAATTGGGAGGGAAAATTTCCAAAGGCTCCTTAGGAGGCATTCTTCATTTTTTCCTCTTGTATCCTTGGGTGGTTCTTGTGGCCTTTCTCTTTTTAGAGGTCTAATCCTTTGGTTCCTTGATTCTCATGACAACCCATTGGATGCTCCTATCCAAGACGCGTCTTGTAATCTGCTTTATAACTATGGACTCCTCTGAATTCCAATCTACTCAATCCAAGTCCTTGGTGCCTACATTTTGAACATCATATTGGGGATCCAAATTTACCCCATCATTTTACAATGTGTTAGGGATTTCCTCTGCTATCCCATACTCAATCATGAGTGGGATGGGAAATCTTTTATAGTTTCTTCTCCTCAAATCATAATCATCTTGTAAGTTCATCTAGAAGTCTTCTAACAAATTGAAATGTTTATCAAAAATAGTAGGGAGCAAACCCCATATCTTGTTCTTAGGATCAAAATGCTTCCTAGAGGTGTATATACCCAACTTCAAATAAATCAACTTTTCACAGATTGCTTTGGCTACCACATTATGTGCACAAAAATATTCACCCAATTGCATGGTGAATTTATGACAACGGGTCTTGTGCTTGGTGCCAAATTTAAGGTTGACCTTCAAAGCTTAATAGATGAATTCCATTAATACAATCCTATTGCTACAACACCTAGGAAATAGATGAGGGTGTCCATCAAAACCAACCACCCTAAAATAGGTAAACTTGGGGTATTGGATATACCAATGTCCCCATTATGCAATAAAGGCCATGGCCTCTCTGCTCAATCTGTAACCAACATCTCTTGTTAGCCGGTAAATGATAACATACATAAATGCATCATTAACCCTTCTGTAGTGTGACTTAGAGGTTTGCAAAGTGAGTTGGTCATAATGATCCCATATGCTTTTTTGTCCTTGGGCTTCTCCCAATATGCCCACTACATTCAATCTAGGAAAGATGCCCCTTCTGGCTATTGCATAAATCACACAAGAGGTCATGAAGAAACTCTTGGTTTCTCTCACTCTAAGCATCTGATTGTGTATGCAATATGACACAATCATAGGCCAATCAAATTGTTTCCTTCCATCAAGGATAGTCTGAATGAATGGAAACATACATTCCTTGAACTGGGAGGCACCTCTCTTCCCAAACACTCTAGAGAGCATCATTATTATGTCCCCAATCTCCTTGTAGAAATCTCCCCTTTTAGGTTGGCCAAGAAGCTTAGCTAGGGAGATTTTATCAACTATCATCCAATTCTTGTTCATATGAGTTATACTAGTCTCCTTCCTATCACTATATAATTTGAGGGCTTCTACCTCATTGAGCTACCTAGGGCTCTATGGGTTAGGTGCATTGAACATGAATCTGATCATTTGTGGTGTAAGGTCAATAATGACATTCCCTTGCAAGTCCACACATTTCTTGGTGGCAGGATTGTATGCTCCATCTGTAGTAATTATCAATTTAGGACATTGGACTGATACGGGGAAGAGGGAAACATGTGCCAATCCCAATTGGACAATTCTCTCAGTCCTCCCTATTACCTCCTCACCAAATGTTTCCAAGAGAAACTCCTTTTAACTAAATGGGACCAAGTTTGTATCAGTGATGTCCACCCAACTAGAGTCCACCTTACTAGCTATGAGAGTAACTTCCTTGTGTTTGTATCTTAGGGTGTAAGGGAGTTGCTCCATCTTTATCCTTTTAGGCTTGGCTCCTTGCCTTGAACTTTGTATAGGTTGGCTCCTTTGAGAAACCTCCTCTGATGCTCCTAACATCTCCTACTTCTATAATAAAAGCCTATATTAGATGAATAAAAAGCATAAGAATCAATACAACATCCAATACCATCCTCTACTTCATCAAGAAAAAATTTCCATACTTAGCAAATTTCATATTCATCGGAAGTGGATTCATTGAAGAATAAGGCATAGGAAATAATTTTAATACAAAGTGGGCTCAGGACCAGAACCAAGACAATACTGGAATCAGGATCAAAATAGAAACTGAACTTGAAACCAATCAATAGTTCCAAGTTCAACCTTCACCCTGGTTCCGATTCCGCTAAAGGAAAGGTGTGAAGACCACAATCAATAGTACTCGAAAGTAGGATCATTTTGGGAGTGAACCCCAAAATGAAAATACCTACAAGACAAGTTCGTTCTGGAGTCCGCTTTTGCCAATTTACTACAAAAAATGAAGCAATTTATTGAAGAGGTGGCCACATGAGCTTAAGGACTAGAGTCACATGGGATAATATGGGAACTTCAAATAAAGGGGCTTAAAATCACCCTTTAACAGTTTAAGGACCAAATTTAACTCTAAGGGTTGGGTATTTGCAAAGGTCGTCGAACAAACCCTAGTTTGCATGACACATCGACTTAGATAACTAGGGCATCAAACACCCAACATGAAAATCACTAAACTGACACGGGAAAAGGATTAGAGGGGTCCTCAAACAAGTTCTAAAGAATTTAAAGGATCGAGGACCCCATCAAATGAACCCTTGTTAAAAACTAGGGCACGATAGAACAGACCTACCATGAAAGTGACAATAGAACGAAAAACAAACGGAAAGACAAAAAAAGAAAAATAGAAAACAAGGAAAGACAAAACAAAATGAAAAAGAAACAAAAGAATAAGCGAAGATTCATATAAAAAAAGAATCTCGTGAACGTGCAAGAACACGATGAGCGAGAACATGAAAACAAAGCAACAAAGCAAAGAGGAAAAGAGTGGGAAAAGACCCTACCTCAAAATGCCAACAATAGAGGTTGAAATTGGATAAGAATTCACCCACCACATGCCTCTACAATCAAATCATGCTCCTCTCATAGTTACACTAGCTTTGGTTCACTAAAATGACTTAGAAAAAAATGATAATGAGCCAATTAACCTTGATTAAGGTTTAAAAATCATTTCGCACATGTGAGGAGGCTACAATTCATGCCATAAATGTGGTTAGTCGGGGGTGGAGCAAACAACATAAAAGAGTAATCAACCAGTGTGGAAATCCAAGGCAGGTTGGATGCAGACTTGGATCTGGAACATCATAAGAAACCTTTACAAAGTCTCTTATCCAACTTTGGTTCTGGTTCTGATCCCACAAAAAGAACAGACAACAAAGGGAAACAAGAGTGGAGTCAAAACCAAAACCGAACCTGGAACTTTTACAAAGTTCTAAGTTCAATTCCAATTCTGGTTTCATTCCCGAAAAAGTAACTGACAACAAGACAAGGACAAAAGAAATAGTGGGAAATGGGACTAGAAAGAAAATTGGGCCCGACCAAGATGACAAAACACAAAGCCAACAAGCGGGAGCGGGATTAGAACAATAACCGAATTCAAAACTTTTACAAAGTTCTAAGTTCAATTCCCATTCTAGTTTCGCTTCTGCCAAAGAAAAAACAAAACACAAGGCAACAAAAAACAACTCAAGGGATAAATAGACTCAAGAGCACAAGACCAACCAAAATATAACAAGAAAGAACATGCAACAAGGGCAGGACTGAAATCAGAATAGAAACTGAACTTGGAACTTTTTCAAATTCCATATCTAGTTTCCATTCTGACTCTGGTTCCACCAGAACAAAAGAAATAAGGACTTAAGAGAAAAACAAACAACTCCTAAGTCCCAAACAAAACAACAAGGACAAAAAATAAATAAAGGGGGACCCATTTTGATCTAAAACAAAATGGGGTGGTTATGCAAGGCATAACAAATGGTGACTCGGCTGGGAAAATTGTTTACCCATTTTCAAGACATTAAAGAATTCAATCACCCAGAACCTCGGGTTTATAAAAATTATAAATCAAGTAAGATCAAATATATTGAGCAAGATTGAGCTGGAATCTCAAATGTAAATCAACATGAATTATTTTAAATATGAGTGTGTGCATATATGGTGCATCTTTCTTCATAAAAACTTTCTTCACCTCCGAACCATTATATCTAAGATTCAAGCTACATAGGTTGAGTCCTTTAACTATCGTGCAATAAAATCCTGGGCATTGCTCCATTGTCAGTCAGACATTCATAGCCCCGACTAAGATACCTCTAATTCTCTCAAAGCATTGCTCTACTACTAGACAAACATCCATAGCCTTGATAGAGATACTTGAATCACCCATTTGATATTGAGTTTTTCTTCCTTTAATGGTTTCATTTTCTTTCTTTTCATAGACTTTACTTGTAAGAATTCTTATCAAATTTTCTCAATACTCAAATATGATTAATCTGACATGTGGGTTGAGAAATACAATGGACTTTATGATAGTATTAGGAATCAGATTTTTCACTTGAAGAGATACAACCCTGAGATAAATAAGAATTTTACATAGGTAGATGTTTTATCTATTTTGTGGCAGATTTTGATCATGGTTCATGAGATTGTTTACAATATACCTTATTCACAATAACAATTCAAACCATTATTTAAAAATGATCATAAGATAGTAGTTTAAAATGAAATCTTTCAACAGACATGTCTGAAAATACCTAAATCAATTTCTCTCCTATTATCCACAATATTCTTTGAATAACAACCCCTTCATTTCAAAATGGATAGAAATGAAGGTCCCCAAAGACCAAAACAAAAACAAGAAAACATGTGGAAAGCAAACAAACAAATAAACAAACAAAAAAAAGGACAACTAATTGCATATATACAATCAACAGAAAACCAGACCTTCATGGGCCAAAGCAGTGCTTGAGGAACTAACCATTGACAAGAAATGGAACAAGTTCTCCTATTAGGGTGCTTAGATGGAAAACATTCTCACCAAAGATCTCAACTACTTGATATGGACCCAGCCAAAGTCTTTCAAACTTCTGGTGGTTCCCCTTTTTCTCCTTAGCTTTATCCCATAGCAACAAAAGATCTGATATCCTAAAGGCCTTTATTTTGGCCCTCTTGAAAAACCAACATTTGATGATAACTTGATGTTTAGAGAACTATTGTAAAGTAGCATCTCTCTATTCTTCCATGTTTAGTAGACTAGTTAGTCTAACCTCTATCCAATCATCCTTTGAATAAAATTCCTGCATAAACCTGAGGAAAGGTATCTATAGATGTATTGGGAAAATTGACTCTTGGCCATAGACTAACTTAAAAGGTGAATTTCCTAGGGTGGATTTGATATGAGTTTGATCTACCCATAAGGAAAATTTCAGTTGGGTATGTCAATCCCTAGGGTTGTTTTCTAGCAATTTTCTAATCACTTCCAATGGGTTCTTGTTGGTGGAATCAACCACTCCATTTCCCTCAGGGTAGTAATTAGACGAATATTTAAAAATAATTTTTTGTTCATAGGCCCATTGAATGAACTCAAAAAAAGAGAAAGCAGGGCCATTGTCACATACCAAGATGAATGGTACTCCAAACCTGGTTATAATGCTTTCATTGAGAAACCTGATGATCACATCTATGGTGTTGTTTTTGTAGGGTTGAGCCTCGATCCATCATGTGCAATAATCTATGGCTATCAAGATGAATTTATGATCTACAAATGAGTTTGGATTAATAAATCCCACAAAATCTAGTGCCCATTGGGAAAATGGTCTTACCTCGTACACCGGCTACAAAGGCATCGCTGGATTTCGTTCCCTGGATGCAGAGGTCTAGCATGTGTGATATGTCTTGACATGTTGGTGTGCATCTTGGAATACATGAGGCCAATAGTATCTTGACCTGATAATTTTATGGGCCAATGAATCAGCAGATCCATGCCATGTGCCATGTCTACCATGAAACTTAGTAATAGCATGTTTAGCTTCTTGTTGATCCTAACAATGCAGGTAAAATCCTTCAAATTTTATTTTGTATAAGGATCCTCCTTTAAGCATATAATGAGAACTCTTCATCCTCAATTATCTCCTTTGAGTAGCATTCATCCCCTCTAGGCATCTATTATTAAGGAGAAAGAAGATCAGATCTTTGTACCAAGGATCCTTTGTGAATGATCGTACAGTGTACTACTGGCAAGTGATACTCTTGTCAACATTTTCCATAGCCTTAGATAAGGCCTATCCTTGGATGAGCTTCACTAGATAGATTTATAAATCAAATTCCTATAAAATGGCCATCCATTTTCCTCTTCTCTCCCCCAATTCACTCTGCATAAGGAGAGACTTCACAGCTAGATTAGGAACTATGGCTATGACCTCACTTCGAAGGATGTAGTGCCTAATTTTTTTTACTGCTCGTACTAGTGTGAAGGCCTACTTTTCAAGGGGTGGTACCTAACTTCTACATTTTTGAATAGGTAGTTCATGAAAGCAATAGGCCTTTCATCTCCCTTGCCTCTTTGTTGTGTTAAAACAACCACAAATGAATGATTGGATGAAAAAGAATAGATATAGAAGGGATTTAGATAATCTGGGTTGGTCAAGACTGGTGCCTCAGATATTGACTATTTAATCTGTGCAAAACCAGATTTAGCCTCATTACTCCATTCTATTTTTGCATCTTTTTTCATCATCTCATTTAGGGGTTTGACAATTTCTGCAAACCTTGTTATAAATTTTCTCACAAAATTGATCCTTCCAAACAAGGATCTCATTTCCTTTTTACTACCTAGCACTGTCATTTTTAAGATGGCTTCAACTCTGTCAGGGTCTATGGATATCCCCTTTTCTAATATTACATGGCCTAAAAGTTTCCCTTCAGAAACTCCAAACACACATTTTTTTGGATTCAGAGACACACCATAGCTTATACATCTTTTAAGGACTTTTGCTAAATCAACAGTATGGTCCTTTTTGTTCTTAGAGAATATAGTCAAGTCATCAACATAAATGATGATACACTTACCTATTAAATCTTTAAATTTCACGTCCATTGCACATTGAAAGGTAGCTCCAGCGTTGATAAGGCTAAACGACATCCTCTGATAGGAAAATGTCCCCCACACTATAGTGAAGGCAGTTTTCACTTTGTCCTCATGATTGACAAGGAGTTGATTATACCCAGAATAGCCATCCAAGAATGACATCATCTGGGATCCATTAATAGTTTGTAATACCTCATCAAGAGAAGGAAGTGGATAATTATCCTTCTCTAAGGCTTTATTTAGGTTCCTAAAACCAACACACAATTTGATCTCATCATTTTTATTACACATAGGAACTAGGTTTGCAACCTAGGTGGAATGTCGTACTGGGAAGATTATTCTTGCAGACAACATCTTTTGAACTTCCTTCTAAATTAATGGCTCAATTAAAGCATTCACCGAGCACTACTTTTGACGAAAGGGCTTTGCTTCTAGCTTCAGAGGTATGGTATGAGTGATCACCAAAGTGTCAAAGGTCTTTAAATCCTCATAACTCCAAGCAATTGCTGCTATATCTTCTTTCAACACCTTTATTATTTTACCTCTAATTTCTTTAGGGCAGGTTTTTCCTATATAGACATTTCTTTCAGGACCTGAATAAGCCAGATTAATAGATTCATACTTCCCTCCATCACTTTCTATTGGCACCCTTTCATGAGCACGAGGGTTAGAGTTAAATATTCTTTCCAAAGCTACCATCCCCTTGGGAATGTTGTTGCTTTTCAAATTTAGTATCCCTTTTATGCCACAAGTCTCAAGGTCCCAATCTCCCTAATCTCTATCTGATTCATCAATTATTTTTCCTTCGAAGACATTTGAACTTTCCCAGAGGTAAATTATGTGTTGGTCATCATCGAAGACCTAAAAATTCTGAACATTATCTAGGATAGCTGGGATTGAGACTAGTTCAACTGAAAATCTTTTCAACTTGGAGTCTTGCATAGGCTCCAAAGTGCTAGTAGTAATGGCAAGGGAATCTGCAATCTCATTGTCTTCTCTAGGAATCAAAGTGATTCCAAAAGAATCAAAATCCTCAATCAGATTCCAAAATCTATTTTTGTATGTAGAAAATCTTTTGTTGTGACAATTATATTAGCTACGAACTTGCTTAACAATAACTTCAGAATCTCCCATAACCATGAGAGTTGTGACCTTCTTCTAATGAGAAAACATCAATCCTCGAGCAAGCACTTCATACTCTACCATGTTGCTTGTGTAGCCAAAATACAACCTATACGATGCAAAGTATGTCTTCCCTTTCAAGTTGGTTAGTTCAATTCCTGCTCCACTCCTTGATTTGGACTTAGAGCAATCAAATTTAAGACTCCATAGTTGGTTTGGAGCTGGGATTGCTTTCTTTTTTGGGATTATAGTTGATGGCTTGCTAGAAGTGTGTCGTGGCTCAGGCTGGTGCTAGCCATCAAGATTTAAAGGAAGCTACAGGCAAGGTTGGTCTGAAGATTCTCCTATATTTAAAACCTATTCAGGAACTACTTCTTGAACCTTTTCTTGGACCAGATCACAATTTAGTAGATTTTTTATCAATTCCTTGGGCATTGGGAGTGTTTCTGGGGTAGGTGTAGCTGACAAAGACTAAGATTCCTTAGTCTCTCTTCAGAATTCAAAGCATAGAACCTAAGTATGCTCAAGTTGGGAAGGATCTTCCTCTTGAGCTAGACTGGTTCTCATAAGGATGGTAGCATCTTTAGCTTCAAATAAAAATTATTGGTGAGTGCTTGGGGTTGGCATTCACAAGTTTGCTCAGCTTGGCAGACATAGTTTAATATATCTACATAAGGTTGACATGTCAACTTGGAATGATTCTGATAATGAATCCTACACCAATTAGGAAGCAACAAACTCCATAAATCAACCTCTTCTCCCAATACTAGCCTATCTTGTTGTAACTTTTTGTTTAAAACTTGTTGGTTGACCATGGTCATTGGGTCACCCTATTATAGAGGTAGTGTATCATTAGGATTGAGCATTGAGAAGGTCATGATTTCCTCCCTCTTGTAAACTCCTATCTCAGTTTTGAAGTAAGCTACTTTGTTGAGAGAATCATATTTAGTAATCATATGTTTGAGCCTAGGCTCACTCTCAATTCTGATCTGTGTTGCTATCCCTTTCTAGGGAAGCCACATGTGTGAGAATTCCAAGGAAAAATATCCCCCAATGCTCTTCATTAAATCTCAGCTCAGAAGCATGCCATATGTTTCTGGGATATTGGCCACTTGGATATCCATGTAAGTTTGGATCCTTGGGTCAGATCCAACCTACACATGAATATTCTTCAGTTCTCCTACCACATTGACTTATGTTTTATCCAATTGAATCACCTTTTTGTTTGTTTGAAGGGGACTCAAACCTAACTTCCTACAAATTGAAAATGGCATGACATTTCCTAATGGCCCAAAATCTAGTAAACAGTTGTGTAGATTCTTTCCAAAAATCCTTGAAATTAAAAGGAAAGGTGAGGTGCCCATCTTACCTTTATAGAGGGTTGCATTCATCTCGTTTGTTGGAGTCACCTTATCTTTTATTTTTTATCGATCTGCTTCCTCTAGGGCCTTCAAAAAAATTTCTCGTTGGGTCGGGCACCACTTCATGATGTCAAAGAAAGATAATGAAGTCTTTTGTCTCTAAATCTCTGCAATGAAATCAAACTTTGAATCACTCTTTAATTGATACTTAGGAAAAGTAGGTGGGTTACCTTTATTCTAAGATTCAAATGGCCCCTTTGGTGGTGGTGGGTTGTTATTTGTGTTCTGATTTGGTGGGACCATGTTGTTAGGAGGATAATATGTAGTAAATGGGCCCTTATTTTGATTTCTTAAGAAATGACCTCCCTTGGTTTTTAAGGCCTGGGCATCGTATATGTCTTCCACTATTACATTCTCTTCCTGGTTGGGGAATGGAAGTTATTCATCAAAGATTTCATAAGCCATGGTGGCATCTGTTGATCCACTAGACTTGGATGCACCTTGAAATGGAGCATCATGCTATGCAATTTTGACCATCTTCTCCATTTCTAGGTAGTTAACCTCATAATGTGTTGCAGTATCATGCAACCTACACCAATTCTTCATAAAGTTGAGATCTGTCACATTTGTAGTGTGTGGAGTTTCATCATCTGCTTGATAATTATGGGAAAATCCCCCATTATTAGGTCCAATATTCCATGGTCTATTGTTGTTGGACCTCTGATTGTATCCCCTATTCTAATTTTGATAATTCTGGTTAGAGGAATTTTGGTTCTAGAAGCTCCTATTGGTGTTTTGGTTCAAATTCTGATTAGGGTAACTACCTTGATTGTTATACCCTCCTTGATTTTGGTAACTTTGGTTTGGGTTTTGGGGGGGTTCTATCTAAGTTGGGTCATATCATTAGACATCTGAGATAGAGTCTTCTTGAGAGTTTCCATTTCATTAGTCAATTGAAAAATTCATTCACTCTCAACAGCCTTCACAACAGATGGTGGATTAACAAAATTTGACCCTCCAACTTGATTATGGTAGTTTTTTGACTATTGGGAGGATTCCTAAGCACCATTAGTGAAGAATGGTAGGGGAGGTGAAGTTTGTAATTCAGACATGGGTCCATATTGGGAATAAGACATTCTTGGGACCGTGTTGAATAGAGGAGTTGGATTAAGTATTTGATACCCTATGGGAGGAAGAACTCATCCTAAAATCCCCGATTGTACAAGCTTATATGTTGTTGCAATTTAATGGCTAGGTGATAGACTTTAGAAAAAGAATCAATTTCAGCAGCACTATATGTCCTTTGTAAGAACAGACCAATCAAAGGATCCACAACCCTTAAATATGCCAAAATGGCAGTATTCTCATAAACCAAGGATCCTATAGCCTTTGGTACATTCTTTGGAATCATTTTTTGAATAATGGAAAACGTTCATGGGGTTCCTTTCTTATAGTAGCAAATTGGTGATACAAAATGGCAGGTTCTACATAGACCTAAAACTAATTAATAAAGGAATTTTCTAAGTCTGTCCAACTCAAAATAGACCCTTGAGGTAAATTCAAATACCAGTTGTATGCCATGTCACCCAAAGAGTAGGGGAATAACCTACACACAACATCATGGTGAGCTAATTGAGCCTAAGTACATGCATCCTTAAATCCCTATATGTGCTCTTCAGCACTTCTTGATTCTCCATGCGCAAAATCTATCCTTATTCTTGGGAAGATCATGTATACCCCCAGGGATAGTCCCTAGTGGAGAGGGGTTATTCACAAATAATTCCATAGGTGGTGGCGGGACTGGTTGAGTTGGTTGTGGAATGGACAAGTTTGGTGGAAACCCAGGTGGAGCAAGCAATGGTGACAATCGTGACATAAGGACTCTATGAGCCTGGGGCCTATACTTGACAGGGGTTTGGAGCTCTACCAATGGCTCTATATTATGAGAAGATCTAAGAACTCTTTCATACTTATCTGGTGAGAATGACCCAATTCAAGCCAATTTATTCCTCATTCCCTCCTTCTAGTGACAATCCTATTGATGGTCAAAATAGCACAACAACATTAAAAAAAATATCTCTATTTTGTTTCTTTTGAAAAAGAGAGATAGCATAAAGTAATCTGTCTCCCAAGGTCCTGGTAGTTGGTTCTCAACTATGTCGATGTTACTCAATGGCCAATGTAATTGAAATATTCAAGGGGCTTTTGCTGGTAGTAAGGAACACAAGCTACATTATATCAATTAACCTACGTTTGGGGGGGTTTAAAGAAATAGAAAAAGATAGATCAGGGCTTTAGGATAGTAAAATATGAATAAAAATTCTTCATATCTAGACATAAAATTTAACAAGGAGTGTTTCTTCGACTAATTAAAAGAATAACATGATGCAGTCCATATCATAACCTACACCATTGCATGCATTCACAATGCTTAATTCAAAAATCACAACCATTCACGAAAACTTCACTTCAAGATTTGAAATAGATCACTCACTCCTTGCTAAAAATCAAATCAATAGACATAAAAGTAACTTCATTCAAAGATAATTTAATGAAATAATCTTAAATCTAGTTTCCCCTATTGATTTGCATCAAATAGAAAACATTTAGGCACAAAAAATTCACTAGAATATGGATGATTATAATCCATTAACATTATCATCGAGGTTCAAATTTAACAACATGAAATTGTATAAAAACTTGTAAAAATAATCCAAGTTCAATAGAACTTTCAAAGTATCGTCTAAAACTTATGAAATCCTAAGACTGTAATTCCTATCTACTATCATATCAAGTGCCTAATCCTTCTTCAATCAGCCCACCTTTACAAAATAGAGCCCAAAAGTACATATAGGTGAGCCATGCATAAGTCTCTCTCAATCAAAAACTCAGATCCATAAATTAAGGAACCAAAACTCCATGAAAGAACTTGACTGGCTAATCTTTAGTTCCAAGGTTGATTGATTTTTGTACAAAATATGATGCCCAAGGAGGAAAGTGAACTGGTGGATGAGAACTTGAGTCCAATTTATGTCAAAACCCTACAAAATAGGAGAGAAGAGGATGTGGTATGTCAAAAGAGAATATTCTACTACCAACTCACTCCTGCATTACTGGATCAAGGAGATACTCATCATAACTGGAAAACATTTGTTGAAGGATGTCCATATCAAGCCCATCTAACCAATTTTCTTCAAACTTGATTCTTTTTTATTCTACTGAGGCAAATTTCCGCATATATTTCAATTTGATTAATTCCCTCCTAGCATCTTTTACCTCCTCATTGATGTCCATGAGATTTTCCAACAACAAGTCTTTTCCATCATCTTCTTTAAGCACTACTTCCTCAAATCTATCACTCCACTTCTCCTTTAACTTATCCAAAGGAAGACCTTCTTTGACCGGGATGTCCAAATTGACTAGAATAGCAACCACCACCTCCAATTCTTCAATTTGTTCATTCAAGTCTTTGCTAGCTTCTTGAAATTCATTCTTATGCTCATAAATAAATTTGGATCTGAACCAGATTATATTTAAGGTCTTCTCAATGAAATCTGTGTTGTCCTCTTCAAGAATTGATTGTTCTAGGAGAGTGGACTTAGGCATCTTACTAATTCCTTTCAACTTCTTCACATGTTCTTTTTACTCCTCATCTTGCTTCTCCAGGACTTTAGCATGCTGATTCATTTCCTCTACCAACTCAAGTGCTCCTTCATGAACTTTGAAACTATCAACCAACACTTCACCAACCTCCTAATTGAGCTTGTCAATCCATCAATCAAGCATCCCCACCTTACTCCTCATCTGCACTAAGTCATCAACTTCCTTCTTGCTTAGCAGGATTGGGGTTTCTGGAGCAGCAGCTTGTTGAGACATCAGAGTGGAGACATCTTTCAGGAATTTATGTAATTGATCCAATTGAGCTTTAATTTCATCCTTTTTCTGCATTTCTTTGATCATCCTATATTTGGTGGAGGAAGCTACAATATCAACCAGATTCATCTGTTGGTTCCTTGTAGGTCTCCCCAAATTAACAGTACCGAATTGGTAATTAGTTATCTGCATGTGTTCTTTGTCCTTATCCACCATTGGAATTGCACATTCAGCAACAATTTCTCCTACATTTGTGAGCTTGGTAGAATGAAGAACTTTGGCCTTCTTTTTGGGTCTTTCCATCTCTATCTCTTTTATCATCTCATCCTAATTGAGAGGCTGAGGTTGAACTATCTTCCTTTTCTCAAGATCAAGTTTTAGCCAAGTTGGAGTAGCAAGAGTAGTGACCACCTGTGTTGAAGAAGAGGCAGTAGTGGCAAAAGATAAAGGTTGCAATATAGTGTTCCTAGGTTGATAATCAACCTCTTGCACATTATGTTGTTCTATTTGTACATCTTCTTTTGTAAGTCTCTCAACTTCTTCTTTATCCTTTTGTTCAAGCAACCTTTTAGCTTCCAACTCCTTTTTTAGACATTCTTCTTCCAATCTCTTCTCCTCATACATTTGGTCTCTCTATTTCTCCATCTCCTTGACTAAGTCCCATGCCTCTTTAGATTTATGTTCATATAGAGAAAACTCTTTAGCCTCCTTTTCTCTTTCTAGGCATTCTTCCTCTTCCTTCTTTCTGTGGGCCTCCTCGACAGCCTTGAATTTAGCCTCAACGACTTCTCTTTCTCTCCTTTGTCTAGATTTATCCTCTTCAAGATCATGGATTTTCTACAACATGGCCAATTTATCCCTCTCTTCATTAGTTTTGAGTTCTTGCTCCTTTTTTTGTTGTTGCTTATCCAATTCATTAGCCTTGGCTTTAGCCTCCAATTCTCAATGCTTAATCAATGAATTAGATTGTGCCTTAGCCTCAATCTCCTTGTATTAGGCCAGTACCTCAGCTTGTGCCTTGGAATCTACTTCTCTCTTAGCATCCTCAAAAAGCTTCCATTAATCTTCCTCTGTCAAAACATGTTCAGTCCCTACATCCTTAGTTAAATCAAAAGAAGCAACCACATGAGCCTCCTTTTCAGATGGGGTAGCCTTAGAATTTGTGTCAATGTCATGAATCTCTATTTTAGGCTCCTTCTCCATCAAGGATTCAAATTATTTGTCAAGGGTTCCCATAGGCATCTCTCCACTTGGCTGCTCTATGATAAGAGGTTGAGTTGATGCTTCTCCTGCAATAGATGTTGAGGCACCAGGTTATGTTGCAATATCTTCTCCATGTGCTTCAGGAAGATCCTAAGCAACAGTCTCTTCTCTAGAATTGGGAGGGAAAAATTCCAAAGGATCCTAAGGAGGAATTCTTCTTTTTCTCCTCTTGTATCCTTGGGTGGTGCCTAAAACCTTTCTCTTTTTAGAGGTCCAAGCCTTTGGTTTCTTGATTCTCAAGACAACCAATTAGATGTTCCTATCCAAGACCAGTCTTGCAATCTGCTTTATATCTATGGACTCCTCTACATTCCAATCTATTAGATCCAAGTCCTTGGTGCCTACATTTCCATCATCATATTGGGGATCCAAAGTTACCCCATCATCTGACAATGTGTGAGGGATGTCCTCCTTTATCCCATACTCAATGATGAGTGGGATGGGAAATCTTTTATATTTTCTTCTCCTCAAATCATAATCATCTTGTAAGTCCATCTAGAATTTTTCCAACATATTGAAATTTTTATCAAAAATAGTAGGGACCAAACCTTGCATCTTGTTCTTAGGATGAAAATGCTTCCTGGAGGTGTATAGACCCAACTTCAAATTGCTTTGGCTGCCACATTATGTGCACAACAATATTCACCCAATTTCATAGTGAATTTTTGATAGCCGGTCTTGTGCGTGGTGCCAAATTTGAGGATGACCCTCAAAGCTTCATAGATGAATTCCATTAAGAAAATCATGTCGCTATAGCACCTGGGTAGTAGATGAGGGTGGCCATCAAAACCAACCAGCCTGAAATAGTTAAACTTGGGGTATTGGATATACTAATGTCCCCATTTTGCAATAAAGGCCATGGCCTCTCTGCTCAATCTGTAACCAACATCTCATGTTAGCCAATTAATGATAACATATATATAAATGCATCATTCACCCTTTTGTAGTGTGACTTAGAGTTTTGCAAGGTGAGCTAGTCATAATGATCCCATACACTTTTCTATCCTTGGGCTTCTCCCAATATACCCACTGCATTCAATCCAAGAAAGATGCCCTTTTTGGCTACTGCATAAATCACATAAGAGGTCATGAAGAAACTCTTGGTTTCTCTCACTCTAAGCATCTGATTGTGTATGCAATCTAACATAAACATAGGCCAATCAAATTGTTGTCTGCCATCTAGGATAGTTTGAATGAATGGAAACATCCATTCCTTGAACTGGGAGGCATCTCTCTTCCCAAATACTCTAGAGAGCATCATTATTATGTCCCCAATCTCCTTGTAGAAATATCCCCTTTTAGGTTGGTCAAGAAGCTTAGCTAGGGAATTTTTCTCAACTCTCATCCAGTTCTTGTTCATATGAGTTATGCTAGTCTCCTTCCTGTCACTATATAATTTGAGGGCTTCTACCTCATTGAACTTGCTAGGGCTCCATGGGGTAGGTGCATTGAACATGAATCTGATCATTTGTTGTGTAATGTCAATAATGGCATTCCCCTGCAAGTCCACACATTTCCTGGTGGCAAGATTATATGCTCCATTTGTAGTAATTATCAATTTAGGACACTGGACTGATAGGGGGAAGAGGGTAACATGTTAAAATCCTAATTGGACAATTCTCTCAGTCCTCCCTATTACCTCCTCACCAAATGTTTCCAAGAGCAACTCCTCATAACTGAATGGGCCCAAGTTTGTATCAATGATGTCCACCCGACCAGAGTCCACCTTGCTAGCCGTGAGAGTAGCTTCCCCGTGTTTGTATGTTAGGGTGTAAGGGAGCTGCTCCAACTTTACCCTTTTAGGCTTGGCTCCTTGCCTTGAACTTTTTGCTTGTTGGCTCCCTTGAGAAGCCTCCTCTGATGCTCCTGAAATCTCTTACTTCTACAATAAAACCATGTATTAGATGAACAAAAAGTATAAGCATCAATACATCATCCAATACCATCCTCTACTTCCTCAAGAAAAAATTTCCATATTTAGCCAATTTCATATTCATCAGAAGTAGAGTCATAGAAGAATAAGGCACAAGAAATAATTTTAACAAAAAGCGGGATCGGGACTAGAACTAGGACAACATTGGAACCAAGATTAGAATGGAAACTGAACCCGGAACCAATCAATACTTCCAAGTTTGACCTCCACTATGTTTCTGATTCTGCTAAAGGGAAAGTGTGAAGACCACAATCAACAGTACTCGGAAGCGGGATCATTTTGGGTGTGAACCCCAAAATGAAAATACCTATGGGATAAGTTCATTCCCAAGTCCACTTCCGCCAGTTTACTACACAAAATAAAGCAATTTATTGAAGAGGTGGTCACATGAGCTTAAGGACTAGAGTCACATGGGATAATATGGGAACTTCAAATAAAGGGGCTTAAAATCACCCTTTAACAGAACAAGGACCAAATCTAACTCTAAGGGTTGGGTATTTGCAAAGGTTATTGAACAAACCCTAGTTTGCATGACGCATCAACTTAGATAACTAGGGCATCAAACACCCAACATGAAAATCACTAAACCGACAAAGGAAAAGGATTAGAGGGGTCCTCAAAAAAGTTCTAAAGCATTTAAAGGACCGAGGTCCCCATCAAATGAAACCCTTGTTAAAAACTAGGGTACGACATAATGGACCTGTCACGAAAGTGATAGCAAAATAGAAAACAATCAAACAGGAAAACATAAAAAGAAAAATAGAAAATAGGAAAAGACAAAACAAAACCAAAAAGACACAAAAGAACAAGCGAAGATTGATAGAAAAAAAAAATCCCATGAATGTGCAAAACACGACGAGCAAGAACATGAAAACAAAACAACAAAGCAAATGGGAAAAGAGTGGGAAAAGACCCTACCTCAAAATCCCAACAATAGAGGTTGAAATTGGATAAGAATTCACCCACCATGCACCTCCACAATCAAATTGTCCTCTTCTCACAGTTACACTGGCTCTAGTTTACTAAAATGACTTAGACAATAATGATAATGAGCCAATTAATCTTGATTAAGGTTTAAAAATAATTTCGCGCATGTGAGGAGGATGCAACTAATGCCATAAATGTGGTTGGTCGAGGGTGAAGCAAACAACGTAAAAGAGTAATCAACCAGTGTGGAAATCCAAGGTAGGTCAGATGCGGACCCGGATCTGGAATAGAATAAGAAACCTTTACCAAGTCTCTTATCCAACTTTGGTTCTAGTTTTGGTCCTGTGAAAAGAACATACAACAAAGGGAAACGAGGGTGTAGTTGGAACCAAAACCAGACCTAGAACTTTTACAAAGTTCCAAGTTCAGTCCCAATTCTAGTTCCATTCCTGAAAAGGGAATAGACAACAAGACAAGGACAAAAGAAACATTGGGAAGCAGGACCAGAACAAAAATCAGGCTTGACTAATACGACAAAACACAAAGCCAACAAGCGGGAGCAGGATCGGAACAAAAACCAAATTTGGAACTTTTACAAAATTCTAAGTTCAATTCGCATTCCAGTTCCACTTTTGCTAGAGAAAAAAAAAACACAAGGCAACAAGAAACAACTCAAGGGAGAAATAGACCCAAGAGCACAAGACAAACCAAAAGACAACAAGAAAGAACACACAACAACAGCAGGACCAAAACTGGAACTAAAACTGAACTTGGAACTTTTACAAATTCCATATCCTGTTTCCATTCTGACTTCGGTTCCACTATACAAAAAGGAACAAGGACTTAAAATAAAAATGAAAAAATCCTAAGTCCCAAACAAAACAAGGAAAAAACAAAAACAAAGGGGGGCCCATTTTGATCCAAAACAAAATGGGGTGGTTATGCAAGGCATAACATGACTGAGTCTTCATAGTTTTGTTATTTTTAGTTTCAAAAACTTTATGGCTCATGTTGAGCCTCTTTAATATTTCATGTCATGGGCTTTAAATTCCATTAGTTTTTGACAATTTTTTGAAGACTTGATTAACTGGAAAGTATGATTTTGTTAACCACTTTCATATAAATATGTAATTGTTGAAAACAATGAATATAAAAGAATATCATTATGCTGCCAATATGTCTTTTTGAGTAAAACTACCATATGAAAAAAAAGAGTTTTCCCACCACTCTTTGAACTACTGATCAATGTGAATGGAGTCTTTTGAATGAAGTAACTTGGAGATTACCACTACATGTGATTTGAGATAGCGGTAGAAACACCCAAGAGTTGGCCATTTGAGGGTTATACATAGATAAGTATTTTACTTCTTATTCTATATTTTCTTTAGTAGATAATAGTTAAAATTGGAATTCATTTTCATGTGTGTGTGTCATGTTGTCAGTGTCAATCCTACAGGTTATAGTTAATTCCATAGTCTCTAAATTTAGTATCTAAAGTTCTAGAGCACCTTACTTCAATTATTTTTGTTAAATCATTTTATGTTAGCTGTTGGATTGTTATCTTTTGCACTAGATAAATGTTTCCTAGTTTATTTACGAGTTTTACTTCTTCATAAATTTATACATTCTTTAGATTAACCATTTTCAAGCTTTCTATCTTAGTGGTGATGCTTTTTAGATTCATAGTTTTCTACTTTCTAGTTTAATTATTTCCAGGTTTCTAGATAGATGGTTTACTGCTTTCAAATTTTAGTGGCCCTCTAGTTTATAGTTTCATTTAGTTGATTAGTACTTAGAGTACCTAAGAGAGAGATGGTCAAGATTACTTTTATTGGATACAACCTTTGGACACTGCCCATTCGATGTATTGATGTGTTTATTAACTAAAGTGTTAGAACATGATGACAACCTATCAGATAGAATGACCTTATAATATCTTTTATTTCCTTATTCTTTGATAATTTTGGTTGTGAATGAGTTATTTAAAAAGGAAATAACTATGTTGTTAAATTGATTGAGTGTTATGTAACCTCATGTGAATGATGCATTTGATTAGGGAGAAGTTTAAATAACACAGTTTATAGATTTTGACTTGCCAAGATTAAATATAAATGCACCTATGTAACCTCCTGTAGGACCTGTAAGTGTTAAAATGAACAAAAGTAGTAAAATTAAATGTGTTAATTATATGTTTTTTTCATGTTGATTAGCACGTTATGGTGAATTACCGTTCTAAAGACTAGGTCGATATGGAATGAAAATAGAAATGAAAACAAAGTGAATGGCTAGAAAACTATGGATATTATTATAAAATCCACCCTCGTATTATCCTATAACCTTGAACCTTATGGAGATGAAAGATGATTCTTAAGACATGACTATTATATAGACAATAAAACCTCACTAAAGTAAACATCATTTAACTTCATAATGCAAGTGAGTTTAACTTAGTATAAAACACTATAATTCGTATTTCTAAATCTATGTGCCTTGGGGTGTTTTGAAAATGCAATTCCTTTCTTGTGTGTGGATAAATGAATCACTCCCTAAAAGTGCATGTTGCCTTTAAATCAATTAAATGCATGTTTTATGCAAAGATATATTGTAGATATGGAGGAAATATGTAAGTTGGGAAAAATGCCACTGTTCCAAAACTACAATTCCTACCTAGGATGTATGTGTGATCTTGTGCATGGAATCAGTTAATATTGAGATAAAAGAGAATAGTGAATACAATAAGAAAGTAAATAAATAATGATGGCGGAGAGGGAATGAATGTAGTAGTAAACATTGCATTGTAAAATTCTAAATTAAGTTTTTTTTCATTGCATGGCATGTGAGTCATAACAACATTACATTGGTGAGACTTAAGGTCCCCATTTGCATTATTAGTAATAGAAAACCATATAAATGTTAACTCATTAGAGATGCAAATGTTAAGTGTGTGATTAAGTGAATTTTGAATGAAAAGAATGTTTTATTTATGGTGCTAATAAACTAGACTATGCTTTTCATATTGTATGTTGAGTATTGGGTAGCCTTGTTTGAGAATATGTTTTATCATGAATGTGTATGTCATTTTGTAGAATAGAATATTTTGTGATTTAATTATGTGCAAGGAAATGGTGTGTTGCTTTAAAAGATGAAAATTGGAAAAAAGAAAGGAAAAGAGAAGATATTTTGTATTCTCGGTGTATGTGAATACCCCGTAATGGTGCTTATGTTATGTATTGTGGTAATTTTTGTGGATAGACCAAGCTATAAAAGTAAGTGTATGTTGTGCATCTTTGACTCATATGGAATGGAATGATAAGATTCTTGATAGCTAATTATTATTTGACATGTGGAAAGTAGTATATGTGTTGTGCCCCAAGTACGAGATACAAGGTATCCAACTTGGGAGAAGGGTGGTGGACATCTAGTATGATCCCCTATGTGTACCCTTTGTGACGGCCTTTATGTCAGCTAGCTAGTTGTGAGTTTATGTAAACGTGTTAAGTGTGTAAGTGTCTTTATTAAATGAAATGTGGTGTATTATTTTGTGAGTCTTATATGTATGTTAAATGTGTACCCCAATGTATGGTTCCCCCCTTATGGGAGTGAGATGCCAGCCAATGTAAATAGGGGTTGAGAGGCACATGTTCACCCATCGAGAAATTATGAGCTCATGGAATTGTACCTAATCCTTATAAAGGATCTATGTTGAGTTGTTGTAATCCTCCCATGGATGCTAACCATGGTCTACTCCCCCACATATGAGAGCCACACTTTTTGGTTCATAGTGAAAACCTAATCCTTGATCTTTATAATGCATGGGTAAAATATGGAATTACATGGACCACCAGTTATTCATCTTCATGTGGTCAGGGACCACCAATGATTCATATTTATGTGGTTAGGGACCACTAGTTATTCATATTCATGTGCTCAGGGACCACCAGTGATGCATACTTATATGGTCAGGGACCACCAGCTATTCATATTCATGTGGTCAGGGACCACCAGTGATGCATACTTATATGGTCAGGGACCACCAGCTATTCATATTCATGTGGTCAGGGACCACCAGTGATGCATACTTATGTGTTCAGGGACCACTAGCTATTCATATTCATATGGTCAGGGACCACCAATGATGCATACTTATGTGGTCAAGGACTACCAATTATTCATATTTATGTGGTCAGGGATCACCAATTATTGCATGCTATTATACTTATGTGGTTAGAGAACCACAATTCCCCTCCTCCCCTTAGGTGGCTTATAGAGTCACATGGTACTCATGATGTGCAAATTTTATTGTTGAAATATGAATTATTTGTAATTCTTGATTGATTTTTTATTCTATTAGGCATCGGCAATGTGGAATTTTTCATTTATTTGATTAGGTTGTTTAGCCATTTGAAGGTTGTTATAGTTTGATTTTCCTCAAGGACTTGTTTAATTTCATCTTTGGATTATGATTGAAATGTTGTAATGTAGCTACAATTGATCTTTACTTTGTTTCTCTCTTAAATTTATAGTTTTCACTTTGGGAGCTTTCTTGAAAGTTTGGTTTATGATCTTATGTTACTCAGTTTGAGGCTTTCTCCTTGTTTGCAAATTGTTGGCATGTGCAGTGTAATGTGAAATTTGTAAACTTTCATGTCTCAGGGGGTTACCTGGTAGGTTATATAGGGGAGCATATGCATTGGGGAATTATTTTTGAAAGGGGTTTGTAAATGGGACCAGTATGGGATGGTCATTAATCCATTCTTCCCCTCATTTTATGATTGTTCTTATTGTATGGAAGGGCCTCGAGACCATATTTCCTAATTTTCTATGGTATTCATGAAGATCCATCCTTGTAAACCCCATTGTGTGAGCCTTATGTTGTAAATAATTTGGTTGTATGAGGATAGGCACATCCATTTGGGAAGAGCATCCTTTGTATGAGGATAGTCACACCCATTTGGGAAGAGCATCCTTTGTATGAGGACAAGCACACCCAATTGGGAAGAGCATCCTTGCTATTATTTTGTGTACATGTGAAATTGTAAGTAAATGTGATGTGGCATACCTATGAACTATGTGTGAAAGTAACTGTAACAGAGGGAAATAAGCAAGTTAAGCAATACAATGCAATCAACTCAAACTAAACCTATGCTACCAACAAAGAACAATGGAAACTAGTTAAAAAAAATACATAAAAGAAATGATCTCACCGAACATCTATGTAATTCCATGAATAACCTCAATTTAACTTCTTCATTTTTCCATTGTATGATAATCTCCCTCAGATTTCTCTTAAGTGTGCAAGTATAGCCTCATGATAGTGTTATTAGAAAAACATCGAAGATTCTAAAGTTGATAGCTTTCCAAAACTCATAAGATTTCAGGAGGAGTAATAATGATGAATGTAAAGCCAATTTATAGAAAACATGGTTTTCAAATGACAGGCTCAGATTAAAAGATAAATTGATGATTAAGACTGAAAAATGTGACATGCATTTGAATTAGGGTTGAATTAGTGTGAGTTAAAAATCATAAAAGGTGGAGATTAAATTAAATAATAATTTTTTTTTTAGTGGAAACTAGTAGAGACATAGAAGAATAAATTTTGCATGTAAAGATAAAGATTGAAATAGATAGAAGATACGAATAAATTAATTAAATAATTAAAGTTATTTAATTAATTGAGGTTTTCATGTAGAAGATAAGAATAAATCTAGATAACATACTGATTAACCCAGAAACTCTGTTCGTTAAAGATAATCAAATATTAAATCACCAGATAACTGAATGATCAATTTAGATCTAGACATAAGTGATAAATGACTAATTAGATAACACAAAGATTATCTAATTATAGAGGAATATGCTAAGGATAAACCTTTTATGAATTAAATAATAATTTAATTCAACATTCAAGATTTAAGGATTAAATTAAATAAATAAAGATTTATTTAATTAAATGGAAGAAAAGGAAAGGAATAATTAAATAATTTAAAATGATTATTTAATAGAAGATAGATTTAATTAGCGACGTAATTAAATAAATCTTTATTTATTTATTTAATCAAGATTGAATAAAAGTAAAAAATGAATTAATTAAATAATTAAAGTTATTTAATTAATAGAGGACAACTGAATTTTAGAAAATAATTAAATAATTAACATTATTTAATTATGATAATGAAGATATTAATTATGAAAAAAATTAGAATCGCAGGCCTAGACCAATTTTTAGTGTCTACATTTTTCCCCTCTTTGATACAATGTCATTTCGGTGTTTTGTCAAAGAAAATCAATCAAAACATGCCCTAGTGTGAAATAGGTAAGGGTATGCCCCCTCAAGAAAAATGATTTTTTTTTGAAAAATTCAAAAACATTTGGAAGTTGTCTCGATTAGGTAATTTGATAGCTAGAAGTTTGATAGTAGCGAAAGAAATTAGTTTCGACGAGGTTTGGTATGTGAAATGATCATCGGAAGTTTGGAAATAGTGCGGCCAGTACAAAGGTTTGAGAAAAATCCCTCCAAGACCCTAGGTATAAATAGGAATTGGGTGAAAAATGAGTTCATTTTCATCCTTCAAGTTTAGAAAACCTTAATTTTTCTCTAGAGTATTCAGCCAAAATGTCACTCGTTAAATACGCCAAGCATAGCAGTTATCGAGTTAGGACTTTCAAATGACCATCCGACGCGGGACCCATGGTATGTACCCCAAAACCGTCTTTTGAATTTTCATTTTGCACATATTTTTAGGACTTTAATTTTTTTTATTTAAATGTGTAATTTCGGGTTCACCGCATATGCATTCGTATGCGACACATGTGCTCATGATATGATGCATATGTAAAAACATGCCAGGGATAGTTTTTGTTTTAAATCTGGATCCATGCATTTGCATTGTGTCTGCACCACATTTGTTAGCATGCATTGCATTTTTTAGATAGAGTGTCGCATACATATTAATGCACCACATTTGATTGTTTAGCGCATATGCATGATTGCTCGCATGGCTAGTTTTTGTTACGCATGTGTATATTGTGACAGATGTGTGATGTCAAATGACACATGTGAATTTTGTGACCCATTTGAGAAGTTAAATGACACATTTGAATTTTGTGATGCATTTTTGAAGTTAAATGATGCATTTGCATTGGTGCAACACATTTGATACAGAACGACACATTTTCTTGTCAATTTTTTTGAAATTTTGTGTGAAATTTGGATTTGTATTTCTTACACAAATTATTTGTTATGCAAGTTGTTTTGGATCCAATATATACTTGGGAGTCGAGGTTGTTGACATACGAGTTGCGGGATCAGCTACGCAGTGGAGAGAGATAGATGATATAGCATCTTGGATTGCATCATGTGACCTTTATGCCCACTATTTGGGAAAATTGAGGGATGCTCACTGTACTTTGTGAGCGACGGCACTCAAAGACTTCCTCTTTTCATTTTCCCACTAGAGAGGCTACTATTACATTAGAGGTTGTCTATTGGATACTTCAATTACCGATTAGGGGTGAGAGGGCCTGCTATGATACCCAAAGGGGTTACAGTGAGATCACTTGTTATTATCAGCACGAGGACGTCAGAAAACTTGGTATTGAGCATTATGAGATCATATGGCACATTTTGGAAAACACATTTGTAGTGCACATTGATTATGGGGATTGTTCTACTTGACTGTTGAGGGCATGGGTTTCCTATTGGTGGGTGAGATGTTGGTAGGGATGTTGGAGGGACAGGTTGTATATGCATGGGGCCCCTATTTACTAGCCATGTTGTATTTCCATTTACATGATATAGCCTACAGGGAGGTGTAGTTGATGAGCTATGGCACTACTCTTCTAATGATCTGGGCATGGGAGCACATTGTTGTTTTCCACCCACCAGTCGTATTTGAGTTAAATGATAGATCTCCTTATGTTTTTTGATATGCCAAGACCATCAGTTAGACGTATTTTGGAGACACAAGGTACTAGAGGCACGCTATTGATACCCTCATGCAGTTTATCTAGAGGCCCTATATGGATTGTGCACAGTGGTGGGACGAGCATCGACACTTTCCTTTTTGCTGACAGACATGATATTTGATCAACATGACTATTTCTAGAGTTCACATTATTGAGAGGCACTTACCAAAAAAAGTCCTCAAACATTTTGGTGAGGTTCAGGATGAGCCACGAGGCCGAGCCGAGTTTACCAAATCTTCCAAGGAGGTTCCTCTATGGGGGCCACAGATTCTTGTTGTGATATCTGAGGTAGATATTGATGCATTATAGCCTATATAATGGGGCTAGAGGGGTGGAGTTGTAGATCTTGGCACAATAGTAGCATATGACACTAGAAATCTCCAAAAAAAAATTGAAACATAATAGGCCTTTAATTAAATCATCATTGGGCATTAAATGATACAAATGGACAATAAACACCATGATATGAGATAGAACAAGGTGTGCAAGGTCATCCACCTCCTAAAAATAGATAGTCACAGACAAGGGATGTCCTAACTCATACTAAAGGTAAAGTTGCCCCAATCTTTTTGTCAAGACAAACCACAGATAGCAAACAAATAAAAGATGAGTCATGAGACATCATTGTTCCTCTAAATCCTTCATGGGACACCCTTGAGGAAGCCAGTACCCTGACTCAAAAACAAATCCAAAAGATAGTCGACAAATAATAGTCAAAGAAAAAGAGTCCTGAGACATCCTTGCTTCTCTAAATCCTTCATGGGACATCCTCAAGAAAGCTAGTAATGGGACTCAAAGAAAAAGCCAAAAGAAAAGATAAAACAAAACAAGCCACAAAGTCAACAACCAGTAAGAATATTTGTCAAAATATGATCTATTTTTTGTTTAATTGTTTAGGGGATTGATAAGATGATTATTTGATAAAGCTTGGTTTTAGGAATGACACATACCGTACAAGATGTTGAGTCTGGTTTTGATTGTGTGACTATCTTTATAAGGCAATGACAAACCCTAGTTTCAGAAAGACACATACCATATAAGATGTTGAGTCTGGTTTCGATCATGTGACCACCTGTGTAAGGAAATGATGATTATTTGATAGTGTCTATTTTCAAGAAGGATGCATCTTGTATAATACATAAGTTGATTGTTTTGGTTATTGCTTTGGAAATTCGTGTGATTTGACTTGGTGACCTTGTTGATGTGTTTGTCTTGTTGATGTGTGACATGTCTTAATGTTTTGAAAATTGTGTGTTTGATAACCATGCCTAACTAATTTTGAATGACACGATGAACCCTAAAGGACTGACCTAGTGCGGCCTCAGGGGCTCATCGATTTATGGCCTCACCTACGATATACACACAGAGACCTCGTAGTTAGACACGACCAATGACCTTGTCTTATAGACAATGGATTGAGTCGTGATTTTGTATAGAAAAACCTAAAAGGACTAACCTAATGCCTCAAGGGAACATCGATAGATGGCCTTACCTACATCCAATCATAGACGCAACATAGTTTGATAATGACAAAGACTGACTGGTGCGACTGACTTTGACTATTTTTTGGATTTTTGACATGTTTTGATTTTTTTTTCTTTTGGAATTTTTTGATGTTTTTGGATTTTTTCAAGACATTTTGCTTCCTTAGAACAACCACTATTAAAACCAAAATGACATGAGTCAAGTGCCTGCCCCCAGTCAGGTATAAGACTAATTTATTATGAATAGGATGGAATGGGGATGTATAGTGTGCTTGATTTCAATTGTTCCAAGCTATGGAAAGAACAACCATTTATTATGGGTGGTATGCATAGGTGGTGGATAGGAAGGATAGGTGATATGACTAAAAATTCAGGTTGGAATGATGGTAGAAAAAGAAGTAGAGTCGACTATACATGGCACCTGTTTGCCAGGTTTTCACCATGGTACTCATCTGAAGTGCCACTAAAGTAGTTTTCACTTTTGGACAAGTTATTTCTCTTTGCTATTCTTTTTTTCATTTTTTTGATGTTACCAAGATGCTTATTTTCTAGGTTTTCACCTAGGTAAAAATTTTATTTTTATTTATTTATTTATTTATTTGTATTTTTGATGATTAAGACAAGGCTCTTAGAAGATATACATAGAACCTCTTCAAATGAAGGTTGTTGATTGGTTCTAATAGTGGTTCTCCTTTAGGAGTAGAGAGTTGGTATGCTCTTGATCCAAAGGCTTCTGCAACAATGTAAGGTCATGGCTAATTTGGCTCAAACTTTCTTGGTTTTTCTCTTTCTACTTGATGCTTTGGATTTTCCATTAACACCAAGTCACCAATGTCAAAATTTTGATTCAAGACTTTCCTATTGTGGATTCAAGATTTTTATATGCTTGAAGATGATCTAGTGCCTTTTGTCTTCATTTTCCAAAGAACTCTAGCTCATGTAGTCTTGAGACACAGTGCCCTTCATCATCAATATTCCCTTTTAGAGATACCCTTGGGAAGGAATCTCGACCTCAATAGGCAAGATGGCCTCAGAACTGAATACCAAGGAATATGGAGTGGCACTGATGGGAGTACGGATGCTTGCGCAGTAAGGCCATAAGGTAGGGTTAAGCCGTAAATGCCAATCCCGACCAACATCATTGACAACCTTTTTCAGGATTCTGAGGATTGTTTTATTAGATGCCTCAGCTTGGTCATTACCCTGTGGGTAATATGGAGTAGAAAAGTGGTGTTGGATATGGAATTCTTCATAGAGGTGATGGACTTCTTTGTTTTTAAATGGGCGGCCATTATATGTGATTATAGATTGAGGAACGCCATACCCACAAATGATATAGTTAAGGATGAACTTAGAAATCTGTGTGTCAGTAATATAGGTAATAGGAATGGCTTCAATCCACTTGGTAAAGTATTCAGTCATAGTAATGATGGATTTATGACCATTGGAGGATGTAGGATGTATCTTACCTATGAGATCAAGTCCCCATTGGGAAAAGGGCCATAGTGACGTTATTGGACAAAGCTCATGTGCTGGTGCATGTATCAAGTCTCTGTGAATCAAACACTACCAATATTTCTTAACAAAGACATATGAGTCCTTTTCTATTGTAGGCCAATAATAGCCCAATCTCATAATCTTATTGGCTAAGGTAGGACCACTAGAGTGGGATAAACATATACCCTCATGTACCCCATGCAAGTTTGCTTGTGCTCCTTCAATATCGAGACATCTCAATAGGGTGTTGTCTAGGGAACATCTATAAAGGGTATCTTTGATGATGGTATACTTAGTTGGCTTACAACTAAATGTCCTACATTGGTTGTTCGAGAGGTTAAGGGGTAGGATTTTGGCATGGAGGTAGTCATATATGTCTGTATACCATGGGGAATCGGGACCAACATTTTCACACACCATCTCCAAATCTGGAACGTCAAAGGTAAGGACAAAAAGTTGTTCTACAAAAACTTGAATTTAGGAACGTTGCTAAGTATGTCCAAGAGTAAACCAATGGTTTCCATGGCATCTTCTGCCCTATTTTGAATGCGAGGTATTTGATGAAAGATAATCTTGTCAAAATATTATTTGAAACTATCTTCCATCGACTTGTATGGGGCAAGCTTTTCATCTTTGGTTTCATAGTCATCATTAACTTGTCGGACTACCAGCTGAGAGTCTCCATAAACTTGTAGATGCTTAATCTTCCATTTGATTTCCATTCATAATCCTATTACAAGAGACTCATATTCTACTATATTATTGGTACATGGAAAATAAATTTGAAATGACTTAGGAATAGTGTCACCCTATGGTGTGATAAACAATATGCTAGCCCTTGAACCATGATTTGTGTGGGAACCATAAAAGTACAACTTCCATGTCATTCCTGTGTCAAGAATGAAGATGAACTCATCAAGAAAATTTGAAACTAGAGGATGATCTACCTTAATTGGTGTGTCTTCCAACTGATCAATAATAACTTGTCCTTTTATAGCTTTTCTTTCTACGTACTGGATATCATATTCACTGAGCACCATTACCCAATTAGCAAGTCGTCATGTCAATGTTGCTTTACTAAGGAGATACTTCAATGGATCAATCTTTGTGACCAACATTGTTTGGTGCTTTAACATGTAGTTCCTAAGTTTTTGAGTAACAAAGACTACTGCAAGACAAGCATGTTCAATGGTACTATAATTTATCTCATAACTTACCAAAGTGCACTTGATATAATACATCGCCCTTTCATGACCCTCATTGTCATTATGTGCAAGTAAGGCTCCTAGCACTGATGTGGTTGTTGAAATGTAGAGTATCCAAGGTTTTCCCTTAGTAGGTGGCATTAATATTGGTGGTGTAAGTAGGTAATCCTTGATTTGTTCAAAAGCTTCTTGGCATTTACCTGTCCATACAAATAGTACCCCTTTTCTAAGTAGATGTTAGAAGGGATGTGTTTTATTTGCTAACTACACTATGAATCATCTGATAGACTATAGTCTCCCTTGTAGTGTCTGTATTTGACTTATATTGGTTGGTGGAGGCATGTCCATTATAGCTTTCACTTTTGCTGGGTCCACTTCAATTCCTCATCTAGAAATGATGTATCCTAGAATTTTTCTTGATTTCATGCCAAATACACATTTCTTTGGATTTAGCCTTCCTTTGTATTTTTCTAGTCTTTGAAAAATCTCATCTAGGACCTATAAATGATCAACCCTTATCAAAGATTTAGCTATCAAATCATCCACATAGTCTTCCCTAAGAGTGTGTATGAGATCATGTGAAATGGTTGTCGTGGAACATTGATATGTTGCTATGGCATTTTAAAGTCCAAAGGGCATGAAGTTCCAACAATGAGTTCCCCATGGACAAGTGAAGGTTGTCTTATGTTGGTGTGTAAAGAAGTTATGAAATTCAGGTTGCTATGTTCCTGTCAAAGATGATGCAAAATAGATTAGCCAAGGAGTATCTTCAATTCCTATGTTGAATTCCACAAATTCTTCAACTAACATTGGTGACTTTTCCTGAGAAATGGGGAGAATGTTCAACCCTCCATCCTTGGGTGCCTCTTAGAGGTTTTTTCCCTTGGATGCGTCCTTATTTTTTGCTTTTTCATCATCCAAATGCGCCTTTCGGTTTTCACCTAGGGACTCGTCATTTTTATTCTTTTCATTGTTTTTCTTATTTTTGCGACTGGGTTGAACAAACTCGCCAAAATACACCATGTTATCCAATTCTATGGTAAATCTATCCTTATGGTCACCACTAGGTATTCACTCTCGTATTCCCATGAACTCAGCTATTGCTTTGTCGTTCTCAAAGATATCTAAGATAGGGGTGTCTTGTTGATCCCAATCGATAAGCTAGGGGTATACTAAGGGCATGTCATCATCGGAAGTATCAAAGTTCAAAGGGGTCAAGGTAAAGGTTGGGATGTTGACATAGTCACACAAGTTTCTTACCAAATCCTCCTTACTCTTTTTCTTGGGAATAGGTAGATTTTGAGATGGGCCAATTGTCAAGGTTTAGTTATCAAAAGTGGGTTTGTCAGGTTTCCAAGAGGCAAGATCAAGGGATTCCAAATAATAATGTTTGAGCCATTCCTCCTTTGTCAAAGACATTTTTGGATGGGAATTCAATGAATTTTGTGAGGATTTAAGCATTTGGTCAAGTTCTCCAAATAGTTTATTGAGGTCCATAATAGAGGTGGAGGAGAGGGAATCCCACTCATATTCTTTAGAGTCAAGGGAATCACAGTAATGTTGGTCAAATGGCTCATTAGATGTCTTGATAGCTTTGAAAGCACACTTACTTTCTCTAATAAAGGAAATGCAGTACTAGAAACACCAATCTGGAGTGGTTGAAACCCAATCCCTAGGCTTTTTAGACATTTAGAGACAATGAAAGGTCCAGTCCTCCCATTCTGATGTAATCCTAACCTACTATTTCCATTATATCCTTTGTATTGTATTATCTTGAAACATTTTCCATATTGATCTGTGGGTATTTGTGCAAGTGGAGGAGGTTCTTCATTATCTTCTTTGTATATCCAAGAGGTCACATCTTCTTCCTTTATAGCTTCTTTACTTAGTTCTCCCCATTTTGTGAAATTCATTGTGGGAGGGATGTGTATGGTGACCACTAATTGTCTCCTATCTGTTGTTGGTAAACTGTATGTTTTGGGAGGAACCAAATGGCTAACACAATAAGATGCTTTCATATGATACTCTCCACAACCTTTATCTTGGATCTTGACCTTAGGAGTGGAAGGTAGTGATTGAGAAGTTGATGTTTTGGAAAGAGTGGATGGATCAACATACTGGGATGAGTTGGATGATGAAGCCTCCTGGTTTACAGGAACCTGGGTATCCCTCATAGGTTAGTGCAATACTAGAAATGATCAGGATCACCATCTATCATGATCTTGGTGCCATTGTATGGGAATTTAAGACATTGATGGTAAGTGGAAGGGATTTCCTTCATAGTATGTATCCATGGTCTTCCTAGTAAAAGGTTATATGGGAGGACAAGATACAAGACTTGGAATTGGGTATCCATAACCGCAGGAACAATTCTGATGGGGAGCATTACAACTCCTTTAGATGAATATCATTCATCATCATATGCCTTAATGAAAATGCTCTTAGTAGTGTCCACACACACTTCTAAGAATCCTAATGCCTTAACTAGTTTCAAGGTGCAAAGATTCAACCTTGTTCCACCGTCTACCAAGACTCGTCTAACTTTCATTTTATGAACAAGAACTTCTAGGTGCAAAGGGTCATTGTGTTGTGTCTTCTTGGTTGCATAATCTTGTTCAGAGAAGGTAGCATGATTGGAGTTGGTTAGGCAACCTACCATCTCTTGTAAATGATTGAAATCAAGGTTGTTGGGGACGGTGGTGCTTTGCAAATCTTTGTCTAGAATAGTCTAATGATCAGGTGATATACGCAATAGTTCCAAGATAGAAATTTGCATTGGGGTCTTCCCCCATCTGGTCAAGTAAATTGTATTAAGGCTTGGAAGACTGTGGTTGTTGCTGTGATGAAGGGCCTTGGATGGTTATCTTGGTTCGGTGAGTGTTGACAACACATTCAGGAGTTTTCTTTATAGTAATAGTGTTGACATTCTCATCGACAGCTTGAATGTGATTTATGATTAGGTTGTGGTTATAATCATACTTGACATTCGCATAGTTGGCTGAATTATTGGTCTTATTTCCCGAACTAGAGGCGTTTCCTTTTCCATAGTCATGTAATGGATCAGAAAAGACCATGTGATTAGTGTTTGAGGTTGTCTATTTTTGTCCACTAACTTCAATAGTTTTGTTTGCAACAAGATCATGTATGATATTCTTCAATTGTCAACAATTTTGTAGATTGTGTCCCTTAGTTTGGTGGAAATCGCATAAGGAATTGTCATCCCACCAAGAGGGTTTAAATTTTCCAGGATCATATTGTCTTGGCTCAGGAAGTTGTATGAGGTTATGCTACATCAATTGTTTAAAGACCTATTCAATTGGTTCCCCTAGGGGAGTGAATTTGCATTTCGGAAACCTCCTTTGTGGTCATTGTTGCTGGGTGTTTTGGACATTGTTGACATTCTTATCAATGTTGTTGAGTGTGTTGTTACAGGGGTTGTGTCCTCTAAGTGTAATGATTGGTCATGCTTTTAGGGTTTTAGCATCAACAATTCCATCATTGGTTATGTTCTTGTTTCGAGACCAAAATTTGTTACTATCATTAGGGGTGTTATGCACATTTGTATTTTTGTTTGACATCTTGATTTCACCTTTTTCAATGAGAGCCTTTTCAAGTATGATACCCTTTTCTACTAGTTCCACAAAAGAAGTGAAACAACGTACTCTTAAGTCACTTCTCAATTTTGAATTGAGGTTTTCAAGGAATATGGTGACCTTCTATTTTTTAGGTATTTCAACAGGGCATCAACTAGCTAGGCTCCTCCATCTTTGGAAGAAGGTGATAAATTTCTCTCCCTCATCTTGTGTGGTGTGACATAAGGATGCTATCATAATTTCATTGTCAATGTTAAAGGAGAAATGTTCAATAAATTTTTCAGCAAGTTCACCCAATGATCTTATGCCATATGGAAGTTGAGAAAACCATTCAAGTGATATTCCAATAAGGCTTTGTGGAAACAATCTCATGAGATAGGTGGGGTCATATGCAACATCTATGCACATTGTGGAAAATTCCCTTATGTGTTCAATAGGATTACACTTTCCATTACACTTAGGAAATTTTTTGTATAGCATACCCATGTGGGAAAGGTGTCACGTATAATGCTTTTTCAAAGGGAAATGGACACAAGTCTTTTGCTAAAAATTCCTCTTTCTAGATATCACCATATTATCCATCTATTGTTGAAGGGCTTGCATTTGTGTTTGCAAAACATCCACTTGTGTCAATGATGTGTTATTTGGATTGTTTGGGTCTATGTAAATTTTTTGGAATCTAATGTTTTGTGACAAGTTTTGGTTAAGTGTTGGAGTGAAGGGTTGGTTTTGATTTGGAATGTTAGAAAATGGGTCTTGGTTTGGAATTTGAGTGAATGGGTTTTGACTCAACGTTGATTGATTTGGAATGGGGATGTTATGCAAAGGGTTTGATTGGCTTCCATGTTGGATGGAGGGTATGTTTCCTATTTGTGAGACCCTTATCTATGGTATGGCACTAATAATGATGATGCTTGGTATTGCAGTTGTTTGTGGTATGGTACTAGTGACATTAATGCTTGCTATAGTAGTTGTTTGTGGTATAGCACTAGTGGTGTTGATGTTTGGTATAGTAGTTGTTGTATTTGTGCCAACTTTAGGTCTTTTTCTCCTAGCAGTAGGACCGAAGGGATTGGCCAATGATGCCCTTATGGTGAAATTAAGACCTTGTGTCATGCTAGATGTACCAAATGGTGACATATGTACTATGGTAGCACTTTGTGTGGGTAATCCAATGGTATGGCTATAGTTACTTGAGGTATATTACCACTAGTAGTCATTGTGTTTGTCCCTTGGGTAGATGCAACTTGCAAGGTATGGATGTCAAATCCAAGAGGTAACATGGCACCTTAAGCTAGCAATTTTTCTAAGTATTGTTGAGGATCATTTGCTAGGTACTCATCTACAAAGGAGGAAAACTCAGGGTCTAGTGTAGCAACATCTAAGTTTTCCACTATAATGCGTCCTTGTGGGTCTCTAGTGACGAATTTGTCTAATAAAGATTTGTGAGATCTCGATGTGGATGCCCCTTGAAAGGGGTTTTAGAATGGATTGATGAAGTCATTTGGATAAACTATATTTTCTCTTTCTTTCATTTTGGACCTTGTTTCTACCATGTAAGATAAGCTCAAAATGCAAGTGATGCAAAAACTATGTCTATGGATGGTATGATTCTAGTCTATGTTTTTGGGATTTTTTGGATATAAGGAATGAATGCAACTATTTTTTTGGTATTTTCTGGAAAATATGGAATGTCTAAAATGATGTTATCCTAAGATGACTATGTCTAAGTATGCAAAAGTCTAAGCAAGCATTAAAGGTAATCAATTTTGGAAGATTTTGCAAAAGAGGTTACCAACCACTTAAAGTTTAACCAAGGCTTCAATTTAGTTTGTCAAGGGACCTTTGTAGGACTAGGACCAAAAGACAAAGTGAGCTCCCAAACTAGACTGATGATCTAGAAGGACTCGTGTAGAGGAAAAAAGATATGTTGACAGGTGACTAGGTTTAATGACAATTTTTCGTTGAAGCAATGGTTTATCCAAAGCATGGAAAGTTGGCCTATTCAAAAGTCTGTAAAAGTGATTTCCCTAAAAGTTTGATCGATCTGAATGTAATAAAGACTCCTAAGGTGTAACTAAGTTTTTCAACTAGGATGCCTATCATTATGGCTAAATGATACCTAAAGGATACAATCATGCCAAATATGAGAAAATCTTTCTAGTTTTTGTTCAAGAGTTACTGTGAAAGGATAAATCAGAGACTAGTGTGATTGTTTGACCTTAGGATGTGATAGTGAATCTTTTTTCTTCTAGTAATCAGTAAATTGTGGTTCAAGATGACAAATGTATCACATAAATTAACAAATATGGTTTTCAGTGTCACATGCAGTTTTTTGGTAAACTATGTCTCAGGTCTATGATAGGAAGATGTGTCGTTCTAGACTACAAATGTGGCTCACAAAATCATATGTGCCATAGTGGTTGTCAGATACATTTTCGGTCTCAAAGGCTATTTACTAGTAAAATGTTTTGGGCATGTGCAGGATCATGGTATGCCAAACAGGCCCTTAAGTGGCAAAAAATTCAGAAAAATCAGTGTTAGGCAACTTGACGTAAATATTTGAATAAGTTATCTATATTATTTCAAAAATATGTAAGAATAGAATTTGTAGAAAATTGAATGTAGTTTCTAAAATACTAGGTTTATTTAAAAATAAAAGAAATCTATTTGGTGAAAATTTGAAATTTCAATATAGTAGTACTTAAATTTCAGGGAAAAATAAGAAGTAGGTGTCTCTGACCACCCTAACCATAATAAAATGATAATATTTTTTGTAAGATTTTATATATAAGTAGAGGACTCATGTCCGGATGTGATGCATATTTTTTTGTAATTTTTTTCCAAGTAAATAATTAATTATGAATTTTTTATTACAACTTTTAGAAAATATAAAACTTCGTGTCACCACCTTAACTTGGTCAAAAATTCATGAAATTTAATTTTTATTTTTTTAATCCTATAGTATGTAAAGCATAGAATGTGATGCATGTTTTGGATTCAAAAATATGATACCATTTGAAAGTTATAGATGTTTTTCAATCAGCCTATCGATCAGGACTTTAGTCGTAATTCTAATAGAAAATGAATAATAATTATTTATTAAATTCAAATTAAATCATAATTTATATTTTTGGAAAGCTGAGAATCTCCTCTAAAAACCCTTTTCATTTCATTAATTTTGGGTGAAAAAAAAGTCATCAGCCACATACCCTACAAATATTGCCACTTTTTGGCATACCATGATCCTGCACATACCCTTTTAGGTTTGTGATAGGCATATGTGTCGTTCCAGACTACAAATGCAACTCACCAGATTAGATGCATCACAAGGTGTTTCAGATGCATTTTTCCATTATTAGAGGTGTTAACAGGCTTGGCATATGTGACTAAGTATAGAAGATGTGGTTTTTCAAATTGACAGATGCAACTCGGTATGACAAATGCGACTCAGTTTGACAGATGCAGTTTACTGGTAAATAGATATGACTTAGTTTGACAAATGCGGTTTTCTGGTAAATTGCAAGTTTGACTCAGTTTGTTTTTTTATCAATCTTTGGTAAATAAAGACAATAAAAAAAATTGTGTTTAAGGTTTGATTTTGACATGAACACGTATAATTCCAGAAGACAAGTATGATTGTAAGGCTGGCAATGACAATATATGTTGAATTCTCACTTGGGTTTCCCTAGCTGTGCTTATTTAGAGCAGATGATTAGAAGCTTGACCACACTGGCTCCCCTCCACCACACTCACTTCTACCGGTCAACCAAGCTTCAGTTCTCATGAATATCCTATGACAAAATTTTCATCTCTACTAACAATTGCAAGTCTGTGAGATGACTTCAGAGGTCTAACCTCTTGTACCAACATATAGAAGGATTTTGGTAAAACTAAAAATAATTGTCTGTTTAGTAAGGGCACCCATTCAAGTGGCTATGTGTAAGGCAAGATAAACTTGTCTACATAACAAATTTGTACCTGTAATCCTAAGTTTCCCATTAGGATTCCCATTTGTATACTAGACAGGAGTAGCTTCGCTAAAAATCTTCGTTGTCAGTTTGAGTCACCTTGGGGTGAGTACTTTTTCCCACCAAGGCCCAATTTCTAGAGTCAAGAACTATTTCTCTTGCACCCAGGATCACACAATTGTGCAAGGGGAGAGGATATTTAATTATTAAATTAGGTTTTAATCTAATAGATTGTGCAAACACACTAAACACAGTAGATAGCAATTAATTTTAAGCCCAAATGACAATGATCTAATCTAATCAAACAATCTATTTCAAAATCAGTCTTTGACAAGCGTTCTACAAAACCTTGCATTAGTAGTCTAAATATTTTTCTTCGTCAATCATCCTGCAAGAAATTTTGTATATGTCTTCTACGAATTGTCCTGCAAACACTTATTAGCTCCTCAAGATCACATGTTACAAAATCCAAATTAGTCGTAATGAAAATTGCAATTAAAAATTCAAATTTGAAATTCAGACATCAATTTTTTTTTACACTAGTCATATGCGTCGCAGGGAGGCACAAATGCATCGTGCGATGTTAGATGCATCACGAAAAGTCATATGCAACTCAGGGGGTCAATTGCATAATTCTATGCTGCAAATGTGTCTCGTTGTACTTGTACCTACAAAACTCAAATTTTCTACAGATTTTTTTTGAAGATGGTGTCTTCACACTAGGTTCACCAATGTAACACAAGGAAATAAGCAGGTTAAGTAATACAATGCAATAAACTCAAACTAAACCTACACTAACAACAAAGAACAATGGAAACTAGTTAAAACAAATGCATAAATGAAATGATCTCACAGAATATATGTGCTATTCAATGAATAACCTTGAATGCACTTCTCCATTTTGTCGTTGTATGATAATTTCTCTTAGATTTCTCTTAAGTGTGCAAGTATAGCCTCATGATAGTGTTATTAGCAAAACATCAAAGATTCTAAAGTTGATTACTTCCAAAACTCATAAGATTTTGAGAGGAGTAATAATGATGAAGGTAAAGCCAATTTATAGAAAACATGGTTTTCGAATGATAGGCTCATATTAAAAGATAAATCAACAATTAAGATTGAAAAATGTGACATGCATTTGAATTCTAGGGTTGAACTAGTGTGAGTTAAAAAGCATAAAAGGTGGAGATTAAATTAACTAATAATTTACTTTTTAGTGGAAACTAGTCGAGACACAGAAGAATAAAGTTTGCATGTAAAGATAAAGATTGAAATAGATAGAAGATGTGAATAAATTAATTAAATAATTAAAGTTATTTAATTAATTGAGGTTTGCATGTAGAAGATAAGAATAAATCTAGATAACGAACTGATTAACCCAGAAAGTTTGTTCATTAAAGATAATAAGATATTAAATCACCAGATAATTGAATAATCAATTTATATGTAGACATAAGTGATAAATGACTAATTATATAATACAAATATTATCTAATTATAGAGGAATATGCTAAGGATAAACCTTTTATGAATTAAATAATAATTTAATTCAACATTCAAGATTTTAGAATTAAATTAAATAAATAAAGATTTATTTAATTAAATGGAAGAAGAGGCTAAGGAATAATTAAATAATTTAAAATGATTATAGTTGAAAGTGTGATAGGAATGAATTAAATAAGTTAAAATGATTATTTAATAGAAGATAGATTTAATTAGTGATTTAATTAAATAAATAATATTGAATTAATTAATCAAGATTGAATAAAGGTAAAAAATGAATTAATTAAATAATTAAAGTTATTTAATTAATAGAGGACAAATGAATTTTAGAAAATAATTAAATAATTAACATTATTTAATTATGACAATGAATATATTAATTATAAAGAAAATTAGAGTCGCAAGCCTAGACCAATTTTTAGTGTCTACAAATGATGCAAGTTAATATTCCTTGGGACATGGTATGAGTGTCATGATTGAGATATGGTATGAGTACCATAATTACAAGGTGAAATGTTCTCTTAAGAACATATTTGGACAAAAATGTGAAGCTGATAACTCTTGAGATATGACTGAACATTTGTGATAAGACATTTTCTAACAGCATGGATACTACTCATGTGAAAATTATGAGATATATTAAAATATGCTTATTTGTGGATATATTGTTGTAATTCAATTAAAGATGGTTACATAGGAAATAATTTATGGCTACATGGATAGTGGTTAACCCTATGATTGTTTTATATATATTGAAAATATATGGGTCAAATGTTTTGTTGTGAAAGAATTTATTCTAAATGGTGGATGTTAAACTCTTGAAAGAGAGGTCTCTTGTGTATGTCTTCTTATGCATGAAAGAGATGTCTCCTATGCATTTTCTTTTTGGTCTGCTCTTGTTGTTAATCTTGTGCAATAGTTATATTGTCTATTTTGATACCTTGTATAGTTGTTATGATTAGTTGTAATTTTCTACACTTCATAGGCTTCTTTCTATCTCATAGTTTGAGCAATTGTTGATCACTGTGACTGTTGTTCTATGATTTATGTTGTTGTATAGATTTGTTATGTGAATTTTTGTAAATATTTCTTCAGTCCAATACGAAAAAAAAATGCATGTTCCTAATTTAATGTTTTAATTTCCTTTATCATGGAAATATGATCATAGAATGGTTAATCCATTTCATGATTGTTACTATAATACTATTAAGTTGCAACCTTGAAATACTTCCAGGAGGAAGTCTATACAAGGGTGGGAGGATGTAAGGCCCATCCCTTTATATCAGTGTCATAGCCTTTTATTCTAAACTTATATAACACTACTATGTCGATTAAGGGTGCATAATTTAGATGATATAGGACCCAACTATGTTTGAGTTCAACTGTACTTTTAGTCATTTGATTCTAAGAGAAGATTAGTTAAATTATTATGTGAATTCTTCTATTAAGTTATGTGACTAAATCTACATGGATAGATACTATAATTTGTCATGCTAAGCCATGTTGCTAAGGTTCCCTAGTAATAAATATCCTTTATTATCATTTGACTCATGTTGATTTTGAATGTCTCCTATAGTATCCACTTGAGGTTCCTCATATCAAGTATTATGACTAAAGTCACTAAAGGATCCATAGAGGTTTTAGTAAATATCACAAGTGTAGATTCGATCCCTATAGTACTGCTTAACAAAGGGAGATTAAGATAATAAGTAAACAAGGATAGATGAAGAGTCTTAGAGTCTTCTCAGCTATTTGGTTGTGCCTTATCATGGAATTGTGATCTTGTCTTAGATTAGAACATCATACCATACTGATAGTTGGAAGATGCTAATAAAGTGATAATCTAATAAGGATAACTGAACCCAACTATAGTTAGATTAATCTGTTGATAATATCTTTGTCATTGTTGTTGCTATTGGTGATTTTTCCAGCATAACTAAGCAATTCTCTAAAAAGTAGGCAACTCTTATAGTGAAGAACTACAAGGTTAATGGCCAACACAACAAGTATAGGATTTTGTGGTCATTACTCCTTCACTTTAGGCTCTATGAAACCTAGGAGGGTGATCCCAATTGTGTTTTCATGAAGTGTATTTGATTAGTAACACATTTATACAAAGATTGATTCCTATTTATTGCAAATAAGACCCATCCCACTGAAGATCTAGTGGATCTTTGAATGAATGACTATCTACTTGCTAGGAATTGAGGATATTCCTAACCCACACTATCCTTGAAAATATTTTAAATGAATATTGTTCTTATTTTAAGTCCATGGTTGGGAATTCTATTCGCTCATTTCTATGCAATATTTTCTAACAAACTGACCAATGTGTGATCAATTGGAGCAACAAAGTCAAATATGTAAGAATCAATAATATATAAACTACTCAATTTAGAAATAGACAGACTATTTTCATATTTCTTTGCATTTATGCTAACTCACAATACTTGAAGCACTCACTTCTTATAACTCCTGAGAAATTCCTTACAGAGTTTATAACCCTATTCAAGCATTTTAATTAAATCCTTCAGTTAAAGTTGAAAATAGAATAATACATTCAAATGGAATATCTAAAGATAAATGATAACACCATTAGTATTTTTCATTCATAAATTGTAAGAAATATACATAGGAGAGTGTTTGTTTCTAGACTAAGATTTGTTTCGATATCAGTAGTTTCTATAAAACTCATTTAAGATTATTACATACAGTATTTCATACCCAAGACACACTACTAGCCTATTTATCAGTATTCTATTCAAAGTTCCTTTTCTGAACTTAGCTTTCACCTAAAACCTTATTGAGACTTAAAAATTTGACCTCTATAATGAGCCCTAAAATCCCTTTTATAGAATCAAGGGAGCAACAAGCGTTAGGCTCAATTACATTTGCATTTCATTTCATTTCACTAGAATTCGAGACATCCACAGTTAGTTACACGCAATCATTAAGGAAAATGGAAGAGTAAAAGATCACATTCCATATTCCTTGCATGAGGACATGTAAGCTCCTCAAAAGGTAGAGTTTGTTGCAACAATGTTGAATCCTCTTCCTTGTTGACCAAAGAAGATTCTCCACTAGCAGCTCCAAAACAAACTTGTGTATCATCCGAAAACAACATACATGTCACCAAGGTCATTTAGTCTGACACTTCTCCAATACACCAACCCAAAAAATTTCCACATCAATGCTAGAAACAAGAAATCACATGAATGTTGAATAGGACAATCCTAACAAAAGGGCCATGGTGTAATCAAAAACAAAAATGGGGCGCAGTCATCACTCTGAGTTATCTGCCTTAGAGGATACTCACTTGTGTTTTGCTCGTGGTGGGACTGGAGGAACCATCACCACCTCCTCATCATAATCCTTAGATGGTAGCAGGGAGAGGGGATAATAATCACCCTCTGGATCAGTGTCACCATCATTATCTCAAGGGTTATTTGAAACCTCACTAGAAGAATTACGTCCTCCTAGATAGGCCTTACAATACTTACACTTTTTCTTTGTCTTCTCATACTCAACCAACGTTTTCCCTTTGAATTTGACCAATTCTTTTGAAACGATTCAACCCTTTAGATGATAATTACTCTTGACATCATATTTCTTGAATTTCTTACATCCCCTTCTACTCTTTGGCATATCAGGAGCTCCTTGTGTCTCAATTTCATCCTCAGGAGCATTTTCCTCATACTTATGCAAACTTAATCTCTTAAACTCTCAAACTCCCATGGTGGACCTACTCATCTAGGACAAGAACATTCACTTCTTAACTCAAAAATAATTAATACTCGCACACTTCTTCACTAACCCACACCTCGCATTCACTACAGACTGAGATATGATGAAAGTGAACAATAAACAATCTGCATTAAATGGACAATTTGGAGCATGCGGGTATTAATGATTCAACAACTCCTCATGTGAGCGAGTTGATAATTTTGACAGCTCAACTTTGAATCTAGGCCATCGATTTTAAAACATTTAAAACTCCATCCATGGTGATTTGAGCATCATTTTTTTACCATTAGCAACTTGCTCTTAGAAAACAATGATGCCATCTCAAATGTTGCCACATCTTCTCTCAATCTTGATTAATCATACACGATCTATCAATTAGCACGTATCACCAACCTATTCCATGCTCCTTCATTAATATCGACGAAGTACATGAGACCGGTGTTTTTTAGAAAGAATACTTCCTTATACACTCCATCGCTCATTGTTGATCTTCCCTAAATCTTAGGGTGGAATCAACAATGAAACTATTGTCGTGATGAAGTTTAGTTCATTGGATCATCCTATTTTAAAACTACATCAATGGTTCTCCAGTCATCTCACTACTTTCCTTTATATGATGTCCTCAAGATTTTGTGACATTTCTTGTTCTAGAAATAGCCATCACCTATGTGGATGCATCTTGTCCTTCATTAGCCTCATCAGTGATGTAAACATACCCACAATGAAATCTCAGCCCTTGAATCTATGGCCCATCCTTGATCATGTTCATCCTTCCATTGTGCATCACTAATTCAAACTTTGCACCTTGGCTCCTATCAGTGACGAGAGATGTAGTGAAGAAATCAGATTTAGACACGTACACCTACATGAAAATCAATGGTACAAAAGACATCACACATAAGATCTTATTACATTATCAGAAGAAACCTTTCAGAGAATGTCATCGCTCATAAATTTTTTGAAACTTAGGCTCAGGAATGAATATGCAACAAACAATAAAATATAGAAACATCAAACCATCACTCATCGCTAATTCTCCTCATATAGTTTGCAAATAATTAGTGATGAGGGGATTTACATTGTGACAATGTGTATTGCGTATTGTTAATGCAGAACTTAGCACTTAAAACATATCTGTGATACACGATGCAAGGGAATTCCATCATATCACTCGTCATTGATCTTAAATTTATCATTTTATTACCATCCGTGATTAGTGATAGGAACCTAAGGTTGGAGGACATCGCTTATCGTTATTACAATTCTCAAGACTCAAAAGCCATTAGAAATAAGTGATTCCTTAACAATACATGGAACATCACTCATCATTGATTGTTCCAAGAGCTCCAACAACTATTTTTGATGAGTAAAAACAAAGAATTTTTTCTCATTACTCATCACCAATTTAAAACATACACTCAAAAAGTAATCAGTGATGGGCGATACAGATATGATGGTCATCGGGACTTAAGTGAAAAATTTAAGCACGTGCACTTAAGTTGTTCTGAGGAGGGAACCCTCTAGGATGATGTGAGAGAAAGGGCTCAAAAACTTCTAAGTCATGAAACACAAAGGATGTAAAGGCTAGGAAAGGGCCCTCTATTTAACCTTATAAGAAATAGGAAATTTAGACCTAGGCGTGAGGGACCAGTCACCTGATGACTGAGAATAACATAAAACATAACTTAGGCAACTAGAGATCAGGAATACAAGTCACTGTAATAATATGACGACCAAGGGTTATTGGACTCATAGGCCATTTCTGCAAGGTTTGAATCAACATAAAACCCTAACATGGTGATAGGGACACGACCTAATATCAGAAACAATGGCCCAAGCCAAATTTTTCACATATTTAAGGTGGAACTAAGAAATTTTTTGAGGGGTTCCATCAGTGGCTCTTGTTGGGGACACATGCCTCTTGCAGGCATGTTGAGATCCTAGAATTTTGGGTGAACTAGACCAAGCACAAGAACCAAAACAAAAAGAAACAACATATGTATAAGATTTTACACAGGCCAAAAGACCTAGAAAGGGAGATCCAATCTCCACTCCACTTAAAAACTTATCTTGAGGTGCAAATTTTAGTATGCACTCTACAATCCAACTAGGCTTTATTTCTTGTTTGGTGGCACTAGGCCACTAAAACCTCTAGCTAATTCTTACTTCTATCAAAAACTAGCCTTTCGAAAGAATTAATGTCCTTCCATCCACATTTACCCCTGTCATGCCACTACAACAAGTATAGTTCTCTCTTTACAAGCAAAAAAATGTGGATATCCTTGGGGCCTATTTGATTACAAACAATGTTACTAGCATTTTTCTCAATTTTTCTAAGTATATTGCTACTAGTGTAATCCTGGTCATTTTGTATTGTATTATTAGACACAAACTGCAAACTTTTGTCATTACATGGCACATATGAATTATGTTCATATTGAGGATAACATTTCTTGTTACTCATCTCATTTTCATGCTCCATCAAAATACCTCCCAGCTGAATTGGAAATTGAATATGTTCATACTCCTGGAAGTAAGTGGCATTACAATATTCATCTTTATCTATTACACCTATTTCAAAGGTAAAAAACTCATAATAAATACCCTCAAAAATCTCATCAATGTGTTCCTTTGTTTGCTTAAGGCCATATTCTAACTCTACATCAGATACATCATCAGAGTTTTCAACAAAGAGTGGATTATCTCTGCACCAATAAGGGTCATCATTACTCATCTTTAGTGAAGACAAAGGCTCATCAAATAATGGATTTTCCATCACACTCATTTTTGACATAAAAGCCTCATCTTCCTCAACATGAAGGTCCAATTCCTTCAAGCCATTATTACACTCTAAATCACGATAATCACTAGAAGAGAAAATAAACATATTTTCAATTGCATTTCCTCCCTCAGATTGTTCAGTACAGACATCGAGAATTTTTTCCATGTCCACATGACTTGAGATATCATGGTCAGAAAGCTCTTCAAACTTTGTATCATTATCAACCAGAATTAGTGGCTTCAAATTCCCATCACAATATGTAAGATGATCATCTAAGAGTGAACTTATATCATCAACATGTTGCATGCTAATGTTATCCTCATCTAATGTAAAGCTTTCCAACTCTACTCCATACAAGTTGTTATGACTAGCAGAATAACAATCAACATATTCAAGCTCATGAGTTGAATGTGCATGAACAAGCCCAATGAAACCGAGCTCACCATTAACAAAGCTTTCAACCCTAGCAATATTGAAATCAGGACTACATGGTTCGTGCATGTTGAGTGATGAATACATTATCTCACTATCATTCTTATCTTCAAACAATTTACTAGATTCATCTTAACCATAAGAGTACAAATCAAACCTTTTTTTGACCTCATCATTGCTATAGCTAGTAGTCTTATTACAAGGTGTGATATGCCAAATATCTGAAATTGCTTCCATCTTTTTATCAGTTGTGTTATGTGGTGTGTACATTACACTATTTGGATGCTCACTAACCTTTTCTTTATTAATATGAGGAATAATCCCAACTTGGAATAAGTCTTCTTTAATCACATAATTGTTTGAATCATATCTCATAATAGGGCTAGTGGGATCAACACTACGGAATGATGGATAAGCTGAAACAATAGGGGTGTAAGTGCTCTGATATTCATTTTTAATTTCTAAGTTCTTACACCTTTCATCAACATTTGGTGCCTGAGGGCAACAAACACTTGTAGAAAAATAACTCCTTTGCATTCCATATTTCAAGTTTTTTTCAATGTTCATGGCTATCCCATATGCCTGATACAAAGTTTTAGGATCCTTATCTCTCAGTAGATAACTCATTTCATTATCAAAGGCTCCCAAATAAACAACTAAACACACTACATCACTTAGTCTCAAGAATGCAGGAACATCCCTCAATGTTTTAGAAAATCTTCAGTTAACTGTTGGGACCAACTCATCCTCCTCTTTCTCAATGTTCATAAATTTATTGAGCATAGAACTAACGTTGAATCTTTCACCAAACTGGTCCATAAACCATAAACTCTTCCCAAGAACAAACAGAACATGTTGGTAAATCAAAGAACCAATCTCTTGAATCTCCTTTCAGAGACTAAAAAAATAACCTCATAATCACATCCACATGATCAACATCATAATCATCTATTAAATTTTTGAATTCTTGTAGATGCCTTCATGTTGATTCACTCATTGTGCCACTGAAATTTGGTAACTTATCTCTAATGTCAGATGGAATAACATTTGGGTAACCATTAATACCATTGAAATTGATGGGTTTATATCTTTCAGTGTTGATATTTCTTTTATTACATGACAAGGGTTGAGCACTATGCATAGTTACATTTGGTTCCATACAGGGATGCATATGTTGATGATACATTTCATTAAACCCTTACAAGCTTCTTCAAACTAACTTTTCAATTACATAGCAACTCAAATCTATTTTACAACATGATCTTAAGCTTTTACAATGCAAAATTCTATCTCAACTTGCTTAATATCTTCTAAATGATTTTGTTCAAAAACATTTCATAATTCATTTCATAATAAATACTACAATCTAGTAATACAAAAGTATGCAAAAAATAACTACTATTCCCTTCCTTAGTGCTTAATCACTCAATAGGGAATCAAATTTTTACAAGATTTACAACTATGGTTTTCATATATAGATTTATCTTTCTTGAAAACCAAAAATTGAAGAATACTTGGATATGTGCAGCTCTACAAATTCTTCTTCCTGACTAGAAATATTTGTAGATTTGAAACATCTTTACGTCTTCATCAGGTTCTTTGACAGAGTTTCCACCTCTCTTCATAGAGGAACAAACTTCAAGTAGTATGAAGCTCTTTCAAACATGAATTTCCCTCTGGGTCTTCTCCCACAACAAAGTCACACATAGATTCATTTCAAATTGTTGCAACACAACCACTTCCAAGTCTAAAAACTTCTCAATATCCGAACCAAATGTTCAGATTCACCAAATTCTTGACTCTTAGGCTATATGATCTTTTATCTGAATTTTCTCAAGTTACTCCCCAACGGAGTCACCATTTTTGTTGGTGACTCAAATGGGAAAATGAGATTCAATAATTTTCAACCTCTTGTTACAAATAATAATTCAAGATTTCAATGACTCTGTAACCAGATAGTCTGAAACCAAAATTCAAAGTCCTCCCTAGCGGAGTCGCCATTTTTTTTGGTGACTCAGATGGGAAAATAAGACTCCACAATTGTCAAGATCTGGTTACAAGCTGTTTCAAAACATCAATGACTCTTAAGGCTAGATAATATTCTATCAAATACTTCTCAAATTCTCCCCAGCAGAGTCACCACTTTTGTTGATGATTTTTCTAGTAGAACCAAGAAATTCTCTAAAAAGTAGCCAACTCTTATAGTGAAGAACTGGAGGGTTAGTGACCAACACAATGAGTAGAGGATTTTGTGGTCCTTACTCCTTCACTCCAAGCTCTGTGAAACCTAGGAGGGTGATCCCAATTTTTTTTCGTGAAGTGTATTCTATTGGTAACACATTTATACATAGATTGATTCCTATTTATTGCAAATAAGACCCATCCCACTGAAGATCTGGCGGATCTTTGAATGAATGACTCTATTTGCTAAGAATCAGGGATATTCCTAACCCACACTATCCTTGAAAATATTTTAAATGAATATTGTTCTTATTTTAAGTCCATGATCCGACATGCTATTTGCTCATTTCTATGAAATATTTTCTAACAAATTGACCAGTGTCTCATTAATTGGAGCAACAAAGTCAAATATGTAAGAATTAGTAATATATAAACTACTCAATTTAGAGATAGGTGGACTATTTTCATACTACTTTTCATTTATGAAAGCTCACAATGCCTGAAACACTCACTTCTTATAAATTCTAAGCAATTCCTTACAAAGTTTATAACCCCTCCTTGAGTTAGAGCTGAAAATAGAATAATACATTCAAATGGAACGTCTAAAGATAAATGTTAACACCATTAGTATTTTTCATTCATAACTTGTAAGAAATATACATAGGAGAGTGTTTGTTTCTAGACTAAGATTTGTTTCGATATCAATAGTTTCTATAAAACTCACTTAAGACTATTACATACAATATTTCATACCCAAGACACACTACTAACCTATTTATCAGTATTTTATTCAAAGTCCCTTTCTTGAACTTAGCTTTCACCTAAAACCTTATTGAGACTTAAAAATTCAACCTTTGTAATGAGCCCTGAAATCTCTTTTATAGAATCAAGGGTGCAGCAAGCATTAGGCTCAATTACATTTACATTTCATTTCATTTCACCGGAGTTTGAGACATCCTTGGTTAGTTACACGCAATCATTAAGGAAAATGGAAGAGTAAAAGAACACATTCCATATTCCTTGCATGAGGACATGCCATCTCCTCAAAATGTAGAGGTTTTTTCAGTAGTGTTGAATCCTCATCCTTGTTGACCAAAGAAGATTCTCCACTAGCAGCTCCAGCACAAACTTGTGTATCGTTCAAAAAAAGCATACATGTCGCCAAGGTCATTTAGTCTAGCACTTCTCCAATACACCAGCTTGAAAATTTTCCACATCAATGCTAGAAAAAAGAAATCATATGAATGTTGAATAGGACAATCCTAAAAAAATGGCCATGGTGTCATCAAAAACAAAAATAGGGCATAGTCATCACTCTGAGTTATCAGCCTCAGAGGATACTCGCCCGTGTTTTTCTCGTGGTGGGACTGCAAGAATTGTCACCACCTCCCCGTCAAAATCCTCATATGGCACCAGGGAGAGGGGATAATAATCACCCTCTGGATCAGTGTCACCCTTACTATCTAAAGGGTTATCAGAAAACTCACTATGAGAATTACATCCTCCTAGACAGGCCTTACAATACTTACACTTTTTCTTTGTCTTCTTCTCATAATGAACCAACTTTTTCCCTTTGAATTTGACCAATTCTTCTGAAAGGATTCGACCCTATAGAGAGTAATTACTCTTGAGACCATACTTCTTGAATTTCTTGCATCCCCTTCTACTCTTTGGCATATCAAGAGCTCCTTGTGTCTGAATTTTATCCTTAGGAGCATTCTCCTCGGACTCAAGCAAACTCAATATCTTAAACTCTCGAACTGCCATGATGGACCTACTCATCCAAGACAAGAACATTCACTTCTTAACTCAAAAATAATTAATACTCACACTTCTTTGCTAACCCATGCCTCACATTCACTACAGACTGAAATATGATGAAAGTGAACAACAATCAATCTACATTAAATAGACAATTTGGAGCATTCAGGTATTAATGATTCAAAAACTCCTCACACAAGTGAGTTGATAATTTTGACAACTTGAATTTGAATCTAGGCCGTCAATTTTAAAACATTTAAAACTTCATCCATGGTGATCTGAGCATCATTTTTCAACCATTAGTAACTTGCTCCTAGAAAATAGTGATGTCATCTCAAATGCTACCATGTCTTCTCTCAATCTTGATTAATCATACGCGATCTATCAATTAGCATGTATCACCAGCCTAATCCATGCTCCTTCATTAATATCGGTGAAATACATGAGACCAGTGTTATTTAGAGAGAATACTTCCTTATACACTTCATCACTCATCGTTGATCTTCCCTAAATCTTAGGTTGCGATCAATGATGAAAGTATTATTGTGATGAAGTTTAGTCCATTGGATCATCCTATTTTAAAACTACATCAATGGTTCTCCAACCATCTCGCTACTTTTCTTTATACGATGTCCTCAGGCTTCTGCCACGTTGCCTGTTCTAGAAATAGCCACTGCCTATCCCAGATGCATCTCATCCTTCATCAGCCTCATCAGTGATGTAAACATCCCCGCGATCAAATATAAGCCCTTGGATTTGTGGCTCGTCCTTGATCACATTCATCTTTCCATCACACATTGCTAATTCAAACTTTGCACCTTGGCTCCTATCAACGATGGGAGATGCAGTGAAGAAATCAGATTTAGACATGTACACCTACATGAATATCAATGGTACAAAAGACATCACACATAAGATCTTATTACATTAGCAAAAGAAACCTTTAAGAGAATCTCATCGCTCACTGTAGTTTTGAAACTTAGGCTCAAGAATGAATCCATGACAAGCGGTAAAATATAGAAACATCAGGCCATCGCTCATCGCTAATTCTCCTCATACAATTTGCATGTAAATAGTGATGAGAGGATTTGCATTGTGACAATGTGTATCACTTATCGCTAATGTAGAACTTAGCACTTAAAACATATCTGTGATATACGATGCAAGGGAATTCCATCATATTGCTCATCACTAATCTTAAATTTATTATTTTATGACCATCCACGATGAGCGATAGGAACGTAAGGCCGTAGGACATCGCTTATTGTTATTACAATGCTCAAGGCTCAAAATCCATTAGTGATAAGCGATTCCTTAACAATACATGAAACATTGATTGTCATTGATTGTTCAAAGAGCTCCAACAGCTATTCACGATGAGCAAAAACAAAGAAGTGTCGCTCATTGCTCATTGCAATTTTAAAACATACACTCAAAAAGTAATCAACAATGGGTGATAAAGATATGATGGCCATCGGGACTTAAGGGAAAACTTTAATCATGTGCACTTAAGTTGTTTTGAGGAGGGGACCCTATAGGATGATGTGAGAGAAGGGGCTCAAAAACTTCTAAGTCATGAAACACAAAGGATGTAAAGGCCAGAAAAGGGCCCTCTACTTAACCTTATAAGAAATAGGAAATCCAGGCCTAGACGTGAGAGACTAGTTACCTGACGATTGAGAATAACATAAAACATAACTTAGAAAACCAAAGACTGGGAATACAAGTCACTGTAATAATATGATGACCAAGGGTTATTGGACTCATAGGCCATTTCTGCAAGGTTTGAATCAACATAAAACCCCAACACAGTGATGGGGACACACCCTAATATCATAAACAAGGGCCCGAGATTTTTTTTTCATAGATTTAAAGTAGAACCAAGAAATTTTTTAAGAGGTTCCATTAGTCACAAGAAAATATTTTGGATGTTAGAGGAGAGGCTACAAGAAATGAGTTGCTTGTGGCCAACAACGACACCTCATTCAAGTCAATAGGAGATTTGAGTGATATTAGATGAAGAGTTGTTGTTTGAGGCCAAAAGGACTTCATAGGGTTGTTAGGAAGAAAGATTCATTGGCCTTAGGGTGTCATTATAGCAAGCCTTGGAGAGTTCCAAAAGTTTCAACTTCAGACCTCTAGCTTACCTATATTGTTTGCTAAAGAGGAAAGAGTTAGTAATTTTTTCAGCTAAGTCCTACCGAGCTTCAAACTTTAGGCTTGAGGCTTACTCTCTGTTGAAGGTATCAAACTTTGGTCTTTGGCCATACCTTATACATAATGCCTCAAAGTATGAAGAAGGTTTGAATTAAGTACAATATGGCTAGGGACAATGAGGTTAAGTTTCCAATCAGAATCAGAGATCGTCTCTAAGACTTACACCTTAACATAATTTTAAGTATGAAGTATGTTGGAGTCAAGTTTGAAAGGGTGATGGACATCAAGATTTGGCCATGCCTCATACTAAATACCTCAAGAAAAGGAAGGAAGAGTTTGATAAGTATAAAAAGGTTTCAGACATCAGACTTCAACAATGAGGCTTATGTCTTGACTTACCAAAATTATTAAGTCATGAAAGAGGTATGGAGGAACTTCAACCCCCAAAAAATTTGCAGCATCGCAGGTCAACCTTGTGGTTTATGCCTTAATAGTTTGGCAAGGAAAGTAGTTAGTATGAAAGCCCAAAGGTCGACACTCAAAGGGGTTAGAGTTTGTGAGTGAAGTGTTCGGGTTTACTAGATTGGTAAGAAGGCTTATGCCTTATCAAAGGAAAGGTAAGTGGTAGGAGGTAAGATCAAACCCTGACACCTAAAATGGGTTTGGAGTTTCTGGTTGGTGTTAAGGCTTATGCCCTAACATGAAATAAAAGAAGAATTACAAGGAAACCCTAAACTATGACACCTGAAATGGATTTAGTGTTGTGGTTTTGGCCTTAAGGTTTATAAATTAACAGTTTTGATAAGTATGCAACAAGAAGAAACCATGAATCCCAACAATTGAGATGTTTTCAATGTTTGAGGGTCAGCTTGGGGGCTTATGCCTTAATGTATTCTCAAGTAGTTGGTAATGAGGAAGCATGAAGGTTGACACCCAAAAGAGTTAAGTTTATCAGTGCTCACAAAGGATTGTCTAGACATCGCGGGTTAGTAGGTTGGCTCAGACCTTAACAAAAAGGAATGAAAGCGTTAAGGTGGAAGAGATAACCCTACCATCTGATAAACTCATGCATGTTTCAGAAGTTGGTGGGAAGGTTGCAATGGAGTAAAGGTAGGATGAATGGTAAGGGGTAAGTCCGATGGCCGAACCCCGATAGGTGCAAAGAGCATCAAACATGTGTGTTTGAACCTGCTTGTTAAGATCAAATATACAGTTCAAGGATGAGGCAATAAGAACTATTGACCTCCAACAACTTAAAGCATTGTTTAGAGTCTCACACTTTGGTGTTTTAGAGGTTACAGTGTTGGTTTGTGATGGTGTAAAGGAGGGAAAATGGTAAAGGGTGGGGTCGATGGCCAAAATTTGATGGGTATGAAGAGGATCGGGCATTGTGGTTCAATCTTGTTTCTTGAGTCCTTAAAAGCATGTTAGTCATAAGGTAGAAGGTAGAGGGTAAGGATGAAGTTCGAACCTCAATAGGTATAAGGAGCTTCAAAGTTAGGTGGTTGGTCTTGCTTCTAAGGTCTCTTCTTGCATGTCAGGTATCAGGTAAGGGGGAGTAGCGACCCTCAACCCTTGAAAAACATGAATGAAGGAGTAATCCTGCCATTCTATGAATTATTGCGTTTACTTGGGTTGAACAATGCCAGTATGTGGGATAGTGAAACATGGCAAGAATTTATTGCTTCGCTTGATTCACATCATTGTTGTGAATCAATAGAGATCTATGGCCAAGATTAAAGCAGTTCAACTTGTTGATGATGGTTTTATTTGTAGTAAACAGATTGAATAAAATTTCCATAGACAAGACCACAAAGAGCCTATCCTTCTTGAAAGGTATGAAACAAAAACAACCTAAGAGAGAATTCTACATTTACAGAAAAAATATTGACTTCTGTTTAATCCCAATTCTTCAATAACTAGGTCATGGCTGCACTAGGGTTGCTCTCGGGTAATGATGTGACAATTGTTAATCTCAAAGGGACTATAGCTATTTCCAAATTTTCCAAGAATTACTAACATTTCACATAAAAATTCATTTTATCATCAAATGACATCATGAAATCGAAAGATTCAACATAATATTTCATGAATAACTCAAATTATTTCTATCACTTAAGTAGATTTAGCATTAAGCATTCAACAATTCAATGGAAAATAAAAGATTTTCAATAAAACTATTTCCATTCACTTATATTTTTTGGAACATTTTCAAAATTATTAAACATCTAATCTAAAGTAAAACATAAAAAAATACTAAAAGCAAAATTTCTCCCAGTTATTCTCCATAGATGCCCCAAAGAATTAATCAAAATAGAGCAAACTGCTTGATATTTCAGTAGATTGCTTCACAGCTACGTATAAAATGGTGCAAGATTTTAAAGAGGGGGTTTCATTTATGGACACCAAATAGGTTTTGTATGCACCCTTAAATGGCGTAGCATACAGTCTTGTTCAACCGAACTTACAAAACCAGCTAAAAAAGATACTTAGATAGGTAGCTATCCATAAAACTCTGATATCAATTAATGTCTATGTGCATACAAAGTTTTATGCCAGAATGGTTCAAAAAATAGGAAAAAAGAACAAAAATTAAAAGAAGTTTTTGCTCCTCCGACATCCACAAATTCCAAACTTAAAATAAAAATGTGGGAGGAGATGGCCTTCTATAGAAACAAGGCACTCAGAAGTTCAACTTAAAAGTATCTTAGATAAATTAGAAACAACAAATTAAAATGTGTTATGTGGCATGTGCCAACTGTCATCAAGAATATTCTAGAATAAGTCGAAGCTTTGACTTTGTCCACAACAATACTTTTCTCCATACTTCAGCACAAACCCTTTATCTCCATCAAGGCTAAGAGATTCTTTTGAAATACTGGAATGAAAAACACCTACCAGGACCGGGATCAACCTACAAATTAAAACAAAAAATAAATTCCATTACACTTCTGGTATTTGGTATCTGGTTCTTTCCGTATTTACTTATGGCTCTGGTTCCAGACTTCCTCTTTCTTTCTTTGATTGGTACCCTCGAAAATCTCTTAATATTTGATGCAAGTGTTCCTTTGAAATCCTTTGTATTGCTTTCCAAGTAAGCTTGAGCCTAGTATATTATTTAGTCACTTGAACTATGACATCATTTTTTTGTGCTTTATCTGCTTCATATTTGGCTATAACATTTTTCCACTGTATTATTTCATCGATGACTTCCCTCGTCAACAATTGAATATGATCTCTATTTATCCTTTCTATCCATTCCTTGAAAGTTTTAGCTTCCTTCCCATCCTACCCTAATGTTTGGGGATAAAAGCCTTGACGTGACAATACTTCAATAAATTCTTGATTTTCTCTCATCAATCTTCTGCACTCAATGGCGACTCTTTCAAATCCTTCAACACATTGTACTAACATGTCACCCTCCCATTTCAATTGCTTCTTCCATTTTCCTGGAAATGAAATTTTAGGTTTTGATATTATATTATTTTGTATTAACTCTTGGATATCTTTCTATATGAGAATTTCCATATTTATCCTTTCATCAATGACCTACTCTTGGTGAAGTCTACATTCATCTTCAAATCTTTTCAATTTCTCTGAATAGTGGTATGCTTCCTTATACATTATTATTGCATCTGTAATAAATTCATCTCCCTACTTTATCTAATATTCAATCCATTCTTCAAACATATTCATTTTATGATGAACTACAACAATGGCATCTACTTTCTCTTGTGACATTAGCACTGAATGTTGGGGCAATTCAGCTTGTTCTTGACTAGATAAAGTCAGTGACTTGATAAAATTCTCCAAGGTAGAAACTCGTTCTTTCAATTCTCTTTTCTTCTATTTATATTTTTGTACTTTGGCAATGGTAGCATTTAAATTCACTTTTATTTCTTCTAATTCTTGCTACCAAGATGGGTGTCCAAGATTAATACTTGTGATTTTATACTCCTTAGGTGTTATCTCATGTCTATCCTTGTCATTTGTTGAAGTAACTATCTAGATAGTTCTATTACCATCTGCATTCCTCTATATGACATGCTTTGCCTTTGCTCTGCACCTAGGTTTAGGAGTACTTACTTCCTGTATGAAATTCTTGAGATTCATAGGTAATATTTATACTTCCATTGGAGAAGCTAATTCCCTAATTAACCAATCAGGTGTATCATCATCTTTTTTTACCTCTATAACTCTTTCTTGTCTCTATCTATTACTTGATTCAAGAATTTCATCTCTTTGACTTGCCATATTTTTTGAAATAGGAATTTCTTTAGCAATATCTAACATAGACTCAAGATTGGTAGGATTTAGCATTGCCTCCTCTGTTTGGAGACTTATATTTTCTTGTCTATCCATACTTTATGATTATTCTCTCTGAATCTTATCTTCTTCATTTACAGCTACACTAGGATTCTCTTCATTTTTAGTTCCATCTCTTGTGAACTGTGTAGCTTCTTCAACATTTATGGGGTTAGAGCTCATATCCTAAATTTCTTCTATCACTGGGTGTACTATGGGCTTGTCTTTAGATTTCTTTTCCTTTACCTTTTCCCACATAGCACCCCCTCTATCTACTTGTTCCTTAATTCTGGCCTCATCTTCCTCAAAAATTTCCTCTAAAGCTACAAGAGTCCTACCTAGTGCTTGCTTCATACTGGCCATATTAACAGAAGGGGGAGAAGTGAATAGTGTTGAAACTCTTTGAGATGCAAACCTGGTTTGTGTACCAATATTTCATGTTACTCTTGTTCCTTCATCAATAGTTATTCTAATTCTGGGTCTGGCTATAGAAGAAGATGCACCTTTAGATCTTGCTTTTGATTTGTCTCTACCTGTCTCAGCATCTTTCTATTTTTCTGATAATTTTGTGGGAACTTCTTGTCTTATTGCTTCAGGGGTTCTTTCTTCAATTCTAACATCTAGAGTAACCTTACTAATCTTTCATTTCTTCTTGGTAGGCTCTCCATTTTCAAAAGCAATTTCATCTCTTTGTTTTCTTCTTTTATCTTATGAGCAGATGGGTTCAATTCATCTTTCTCTTAAATTTTTGCAAAAATCATTAATCCAGTGTTGAGTATACCTTAGGACTAGCCTAGTAAAACCATCAATTGATGTCATGTCTTCTTCATCAACACCTAGGTCTAGAATGGGTTCATCATATACCATGTCATCATTATAAAACTGATTCAACACCTAACCATCATCTTCTTCCAATTGGTCTGTGATGTCATAGAGTTTGAGCATTCGAGCAAACTCTAAAGTCATTCTTTCATACTTTTTCCTTCTGACCACATGCTCATCTTCATAGTTAATCCAATAATCTTCTAAATGAGGTACATGAGCATGAAAACCAGCTATATTTATAGCAATATTTCCTTCAATATCATAATACACTCTCTAGAGTGGAAATTATTCAAAATGGTAGGTACTCATATCCTCTTCACATAGATCAATTACTCTGATTGCACCGCAGTTATAATTCCCTATTGTGATGGGAAATTTAAAAGAGGCCTTCTTGTGAGCATGGCTATAAAGAGCCTAAGATGTTTTTAACTATCTCACTAATTCCAATAAAACAATTTTATCTGTAGGATACTTGGGCAACATGAATGGGTGTCCAACAAATCCCTCCACTCTGATGTAGGAGTAAGTTGGGAACTATATGTACTAGCCTCCCATAGGTTGAATGGCACTTTGTGCTTCCAGGCGTAATCTCTTAGATTTGTCATCTTCCATTGTTCTCACCAGTTTCATGGAGAATAGATTATTAACTTTTTTGTAATCACCTTTATACCCATGAATAGTGATTTGGGGTAAATGTGCATATATCAAACTATTGCCAACTTGTGTGCCTAGAGTACCAATCTATTTTAATCATTGTTTACTGGATCTCATAGCACAGGTGTAATTAACATATGATGAAATGTAAAAACATCTGGTCTTGGGGAATGTAATAATACATTCATGTAGCCTGTCACTCATCAATTTTCCCCAATGCAACTCTACAGGACCTTCTATCATTTGAGATATTATCATGAACATCCAAGGTTCAAATTTGTTTGCATCTCTCAAACCAGCTACTCTGCTCAACAAAGTTATTATGTCTTGTATCTCTTGTTTAACATAAACCTCTAAATTACCTTGGTTTGTGGTGTGATTGGTTGTTGGCACCATTGGGTGCTCATAATTTCTCTATTACGCTCTTTAATGCTCTGATATGTCTTGGCCTTGGCTTTCAAGTCAACGAACATCTATGTGTAGGAGGGGAGACCAAATGTACACATAATTCCTTTTTGAGACAGGTTTGCATAAGTTCTTCCTTCCTTTTCAACAATCATTTTAGCTAGATTACAATAGTTTATGCATTGCATGACTAATTCTAGAGCTTCCATTGCTGGCAGAAACCCTCCTATAAGAAGTAATCCATTGGATACGACATTTTTGGTGCATTGGGTAGCATTCTCTTGCAATAATCATGAACTTATTTCAATGTCAGAAGACCATCCCATGTGGGTATCTATGACCACCACATTAATGGGCACTGTCTGTGAATTGCAGTACATGAATTCATCTTCTGCTCTTGCATCATAAGTGCTCATTTCAGATATAATGTGCTCTGCAAATTTTAAAATATTTGTCTATGTGTGCGAGTTAGGGTTAAATTTAACCAAAACTTACATTTCATAAAAAATTTAATTCATTCCTTGATCAAATTTAACAACTTAGAGAAAAATTAACATTCCAATTTCAAAATGGGAAAATACCATTATTGAATATTTCTAGCTTGAGAAACTCTTATCAATAAATCAATTATTTGGAACATACCTGGTTCTGGTTAAAAATGGTGATTTTTCTAAATACAACCTCAAAACCCTTGGTAGCTACAACTTAGTTTCTTGAAATTTTACCTCTTTGCACGCCAAAGTAGCTTCGTGAATTCAATGTCTTTAGAAAATTTGCAATATGACGCAAAGTAGAGTGTTGTAAAAGCAATTGCAAGCTCGAGGTGGTGCCAAGTACATAGGTAGTTTGCCACCTTCATTAGTTACTTGTTATTTTGAATTAATTCCTAGAATAAAGGTGTAATCATTACGGATTATGGTTCAAATCACGAACACCTAGATTTCTGAGCTGGATCGCTATTTGAAAAGAAAGAAAGTGTGGTGATTATATGTGGCAGTTATATGTCACGCTCATTCTATACAAGGTATATGTCATTAAATATATACAATAATGATGACCACTGGGGTTGAGGCTTTTGACAATTCCTTTGAAAGAGAAACACATAACATTGGGATCCAGGAAATACTTCTTGGAAAAGAGAAAGAAAAGAAAAAACCAGAACAAGAGGAAGACTGAAAATTGAAATTGAAATATATACTTGATGAAATTTCAAAGCAGAATTTTCGATTTCTGACTTTTACTTCAAAGAAACAATAAAGCACCGGACTCTGGTAAAAAGGGAAAATTACCGGGTTTATAAAATTTGATCAATAAAATACTAGGCGAAACTAGAGTTATTTGAAGATACAAACTCTTTCAGCTCATGCAAGATTCTAGAATTCTGGTTTCTAGTAATAGAATTAATCATTAAAAGCATACCAAAACACCGAAAGACCGGGGAGAAAAAGGGAAATCATACAAAGAGGCCAAGTGAAACTGAGAGGACAACCAACAACCGATTAAGCACCAAGAAAAACAATGCCAAAGTGAGCAAAAACAAAAAAGGGAAAAGGGAAAAGAAAGGAAAGAGGGGGTCCACATTTTTCCAAGAAGGGGGAAAATGGGCATGTTGTGAGACTACACAACAAAAATTAGATGGTGGAGTTTTAAAGCATGTCACGTAATTGAGGTGTGCTTGACCATGGCATGGATTTCAAGATTGATAGTATGCATTCAAAGTCAATATTGTGTCAGCGGTTAGGCGAATGGAGCTTGGGCATGAGAACCGATATGTTAGCTCTAGGTGTCATTCTTGGAAAGGAATGAAGGTGATGGGTGCAAGGATTAATGTAAAAGGACAACTATGCAGGTGAGAGGGGATTGAGCAAGAAAGGATAGCATTTAATGCAAAACAAGACCCTACATTTGGGGATGCCAAAAATTTCAAGTGGAGCGAATTTGGTCAGGTATGCACGGCTCAAGGGGGAGAAAATCAGTCGATGAAGAAAAGAGGAGTGGCTAGGATGGGACTCTCTTCAAGCGATGGAGTTGGGAAGGCATAGAAAGAGACAACCATTACAAGTTTATGGTATGAGGAATATAGTGCCCCTTCACAATTCACCCCTTTCATGATTAATTTTGTTTTGGATTGTTTGAATTAAATTTGTTTATCAAGTTTTTTTGATTGTTGTTGAATTAAATAAAGGTATTAAGTAAAAGCATTTTTAAAAAACATAGATATAAAAATGGTTAATAATAAATTTACAAGTGAAAATAATATTAAATGAAATAAAATAAATAAAAAGTATGACAAAATATTATAATATAAAATAAAATATTCATTTTGGAATGTTGCATTTAATAAACAATTAAAATACTGTAAAAAGAAAGAAAAGCAAACAAAAGATGGAAAAAGTGAGTTTGAGCCCATGCATGGCTCCCAACTAGTTTCGAAATGGAAACTTGTTTAATTAAGTGATTATTACTTGATTTTTGTTTTGGAAAGATCAAATCACTTTATTGTTTAAATAATGATCATTTTTGGGGGAGGTTTCTTATCTTTTTAAATTTTTTTAGTTTTCAAAGGAGAACTAGGTCGAAAAGAAGTTCTTCTATAGTATAATTGCATTATGTTGTTTGATCTTAAAAAAACGCTGGAGATTTGGAGGATTCAGGTTGCAAATTGGAAGGACTTGGTCTTGACATTGAATTGTTGTTCCATCCAGCTTGATTTCTAGGTTCCATTTCCTTCTAAATTATATTTCTCCTCTTGAATCAATGCATGAATGTCTATGTTGTTTGATCGCAAGAAGTTTCTTGTTATTCATTTTGAGTTGGTACATGCAATTTCTGAATGAAAACCACATTCCCTAGGGTATCTTGCTTAATTTCATTTATTCAATCTCTATTTCCCACCATGGAGCCAGTTTGCTATAAATTTGTATTGCATCCCTACCCCTCATTTTCAGATGATCTAATACCGAGTATATTATGGTAGTGTGAGCCTATGTACTACATTGTTTCATTTTGCTTCGCCATGTACTCACTAGAACTTGGTCGCCACCATGATATGAGCCAGCTTATGCTTAATTTCTTTTGGCTTCATTTATCACGCTAGTAATGTTCCCTATTGTTTTCTTTTGATTGTTGTATTCTCCTTGCTCTAAGGGGTCAATTTTTTCAGAGATAGGAAGAATAAACTAGTGTTGTATTCTTTCATTCGTCCAACACTCCATTGTACTCATTTCTTTTCATTGCATGAAATTTTTTTAAAACCTTTTCACCTAATTCTATTCTAGGCATCAATCATCCCACATTTTGCATTCACGCCAATGATTTTTTTTTCTACCTTGAAAGTTTCTAAAAGTCATTTCAACAAACCTATTTTGTGCTCATCCTGTAATCATTGTATCCATGAGGTGATGTTGCTTGAGGCATTCTATTTTATAGTTCACATGGATTGTCAATGCTTCTATTCTATGCGTTATATGGCATGTTGTGAAACAAGTTTGAGCCTTCAAGAGTCGACAATCTCTAATTGTAATATGCGTTGCTTTTGAACTCCCTTTTTACCCCTTAAATTTGGTAGAGAAGTATTCATCATTCTGTTGATGAACCATTTTCCTTGCCCATGAGAATGTGATAGGAGTTTGATTATTATGTCCCCTATTGTTGGTTGATGAATTTTCTCCTATTGGAGTTCAATTTCCATTATATGTCTTTTATTGACTCGTTGTTTATGCTTGGCTTTCAATGATCGTTTGGTGCGCCTTCCAATATCTCTACACTATATTGATTTAATGTTGTTTAGGGATCTTTAAATCTGTAGCTCATTTAGTATTCAAATATGCATAGTTCGATATACATTGAAAGTAAGGTTTTCACTACTCATGCAATTGGATGTAGGTATTTCATATTCTATTAGCATTTATAAATGACTTTATTCGTATTAAACATTAACTATTTTATAAGTTTTCCATTCTAATTTATGAAATTCATCCCATACCACTGTATTTGTAATTGATTTTAGATTACAGATGTATATATGTGAATGTTTATGAATCGTTACATGTGTGTATGAAGATTTACCTATATTGTGCATTAAGTTGTGTAACCTCTATAATATCTAATTTGTTAACAATAGACTATAGAAATGTGTTTATAGAAATTATATATGTGTATATACATATATATAAGTAGTGTTATGTAAATGTGCATATTTATTTATATATATATGTATACAATCATATGGGTATATGTATATGTAAGCATATTAATTGAATTGGGAAATTAAATTGAGAGGGAGAAAAGAAAATTGATTTAATTTATATTTGTTAAAGAAGAGAATTATTAGAGCAAATAAATATGATCTTTTAAAATAATGTATCCTTATATTCTCAAAATCAATGATTTGTTATAATATGTTATATCATGGTTATAGTTGATTATAATCATGTGTATTTGAATGATATTGTAGCTCAATAATTTTAGAAGTTTTAAGGAAGATGATTTATTATGTAATTTGATAATTGGAGGATTTGATGACCTTATTTTAAGACATTCCTCTCTTTCTTTGTACTAGTTTGTGTAGATTCTTTGAGTGATTGGTTATTATGAGCCCTTGTAATGTGTCAATTTTGGAGAGGGTCATTTGTTTCATGTTGGATTTTCATATTTAGTTTTTTGTGAAACTTTCAATCTTCATTCTTGTATTGAGCTCATGTGAGATGAAACCTTGCACCTATGTTTTTCTTTATGATGTGGTCTTTGTGCGAGAAGGTTCATTCCTCGCGTATGTACATGGTTTTTTTATATTGGTTATGGTTTAAAAGTAGAAGTGATTTTTATCTATGAAGTTGTTTCATGAGTTCTTGTTTATTGTAAGTTGTTAGGTACTAGTTAGTGGACTAGGTATCATGTGAGGAGAAAATTAAGGTCTCCCTTGGATGCCCTGCTGGTTATTTTTACTATGGATGTTGTAGTTGTTTCATGTTGAGAAGCTTTTGGTTTTGAGGTTGATTTTGATTTTGATATCATGTTATTGTTGCCTCTTCGATGGGGGAACCATTGTGTTAAGTTAATTGTTTATATTGCCAAAGGTTGGGGAAAGAGTTATCTTTATGTTTGGCTTTTCATGTCGGTTCCTTGTGAACACCTAATTTTATACTTGAAATGTGATTGTGAGGGTATTAGCCTTGTACTACTTCTGATTATGATTGGGAAAATTGTGAGCATGATGGGTCATGCCATGCTTGGGAAATGTGATTCTTGTGGCTTTGTTTTAGTGTGCAAGATGGCTTACCATGTTGGATGTGTTTGGTTCTTCTTGTTGTTAGTAGGGGGAGTGGCTCTCAATGGGGGCAACACACAAGGTGGTATCAGGGTAACTCATTGGTATTTTCATAATTAAGTGATAACCTAAATAATTTATTGGTGGGATGGGTAATTTACACATTAATCAATAAAATTGGAGTCCTTGCCCATGCTTGTAGTGCTTGTTCAGGCTAAGAATGGGGTGAGAAATATTGGTTGGAAGGGTCAACTTCCTTGTCCTCATGAAAGGATTGTTGGCTCCTCATGTGTCACCCTATGTGGCCAGTGCCCAATGAGAGGTTGTCAGGGTAACCATAGATGGGGGCCGACATCTAGAACATTAGGGTAACTCAAGGATGGGGGTTGACATCTAGACTGTCAGAGTAACCCATGTCAGGACCATGTGATGACACTCCTCCCTATAGAAACCTTGTATTCTTGGTGTGTTTTCCCTTTATTATTCTTGTACCTCTGGAAGTGGTTGTTCTTATGTTTTTGTTTGTTCTCTTGTATGCTGGAGTCATGTTAGCCTATGTATACTTGACTATTTGTGTAGTGGGTCCTTATTGTCATCTCCTAGCATGGGAGGTGGACCTTAGGGTTCCACATGGTCAGGTGGAATGCATTATATACTCCATTGAGTTCCTCGTTGAAATTCATGATGCTTGGAGTTGAACCATTTGCAGTGATTCTAGAGCTTTACCTAATTTGGAGATAGTATTGATGCTATGTATTATATTCAATTCAGTTGTATCTTATTATGTACTTGATGTATCCTTCACATTGTTATAAGGGAAGCTTAGATGCAAACTTGTAAACAGTGTAATGATTCCCCATGTATGTGAAGTTTATATGTATTCTTTCGTTCATAATATATGATCTTTAATGGTGTTGTATCTGTGGAAATATATATAATGTGGTGGATGTAAATGAACCTTTGTTGTAGATATTTTGTGATGTATGTTTAATATTGGCTAATTAAGGTGTTTGTAATGCAGTCATGATACCCTAAAGGACATATCCAGTGCAAGAGTACATGTGGATTACAATCTATATAATTAATTGTATGATGTATATGTTAATTCACTTTTTTTAAAAAAAATTGTGCTATAATTGTTAGTTGTTGTCTTGTTCTTTGGGGTTTGCATGGCATGCCATTACAAGAAAATTTCTTCAATTGTGCTTCAAGGAGGAGAAAGAAGGGTAGATCAGAAGCAAAGGCTCAAAATCCTAGCTCAGGCCCTTGGAAAATATTTATGCAAGTATGGGTGTTTACCTTTAGCTGGTTTTAAGCATTCCCACCTGGTATTTCGTGTGTTTAGATGCACTTTCTTGCTAGACCCTATCATGTGTGTTGGGGGTGTTGGCTATGTTTTTCGCGTATTGTTTGAGTGGGGATTGTATACACATAAAAATGGTCATGTCTATAATCTTGGCAATTAATTAAATATTTATTATTTAATTAATTTATCTAAAAGTCCTCTACATATGATTAAATTTAATTAATTTAATTATATTGTTCATTCATCTTATTCTTCCTTCATAATTAAATAAATTTATTTTATTTTATTATTTTTGTACGTCCACTTAATTAATTAAATAAATACATTTTATTTATTTAAATTAATTATCACTGTTTGAATTTAAATTAAATCTTTTGATTTAATTAAGTTTAAATATTTCTCTTTCTTCTATTTTAAATTCTTCTTCTAATTAATTAAATATTTCATTTAATTAATTTCATAAAAGTGGTTTAATTAAATAAACCTTATTTAATTAAATATCTTATGCTTTCTTTCTAAATCACAATTAGATATTTTATTTAATTGTAAAATCTTTTGAAATCTTCTCATATCATAATTAAATATTTTATTTAAATATGAGATCTTCTGCTTTTTTCAAAAATCCTGATTAAAGCTTTCTTCTTATCACAAAACTTTTTTCTGCTTTTAAAAGCTTAATTAAATATTTTATTTAATTAAGAAAAAGCTGAATATCCTCCACAAATAAATAATTGAATTTTTAATTCATTATTTATCAGCTTTTAAATCTTTCTTTTATTCTTTTAAAGAAAGATGATTTCTTATCTTCTTATCTTCTTCTTTGTCATAAAAATAGAAAAATCTTGTTTTCAAGTTTTCTTCTATTTTCTCTTAAGTTTCATCCTTCTTCAACCATTCGATCTGCCAGGAATTATCACAACTGTCAATCAAGACAACCAATCAGAATCATTCGAAAAACTCTATAAATACCTGTGTGAATCCAAGCATTGGTAATAGGCAATTAATTAGAGTTCATGCATTTAATTCATTTAGTATTCTCATATCATAGCATCATGTTTATTTCAAGCATATTAGTTCAATTCAATATCATAGCTTAATCTTGCATCATGCATCACATTTAAAATCTCGTTCTTTAGGAAGACAGTTTGTTGAGCCTAGCCTACAAATCTGAGAGAAAAAGTTGGAATCAACAAAAACACTGAAGATAGAGGACAATAAGATGACAATCAAAGCAGAATATTGAGTTTGCATTTACTTACCTTTTATTTTTTGTTTTGATACAATGTCTTATTGGTGTGCTTGAATATTGTTTTACTTAATTTCATTATACATATTTTCGATCACACATTTCTGGCGCCCACCGTGGGGCCTATGCCCCCATTTTAGACTTCTTTCTTGCAGGTTTTCTTGCAAGTTTTCTGACATTTGGCAGTGCATCTGGAGATTCAAAAAATTTCCGTTTTGCAAGTGTTTTAGCGCATATGAAGACTGTTTCGACGCATATGGGAGTTTCTGAAGAGCATTTGGGAAATGGAATGGCACATATGAGAATTTATGAAGAGCATTTAGGAGTTTAATTACCGCATATAGGACATCATTAGTGCATTTTGAAAAAAAAATTTAAAAAATTGCATTTTAGTTTAGCGCATATAGTGTCTGTTCCTGTGCATCTGGGTTCTGTTCCTGCGCATTCGGATTCTATTTTTGCACATCTGTATTCCTGTTATTGCGCATTTAGGTTCTATTTTCATGCATTCGGGTTCTGTTATTACGCATTTAGGTTCTGTTATTGCGCATCTGAATTTTGTTTCTACACATCTGGGTGACAAAGTCGCACATCTGGGTTGTAATAGAGATTCTGAGTTTGACGCCTTCTGCAGATGAAATTTCTTTTCTTTTTCTTGCCAGATTTAAAATGAATCAATCTAGGGTAGCCACCACATCTTTATCATGCAGTTAAAATGAACCCCATGTCTGTTGTGAAGCAACATCTTCACTTAGACTAAATCATTTTTGATTTTGGTGCACCTAAAATGAATATGTCTACTCTTCTTGACTGTGTTTGAAAGTGGTAGGTGACTATGCTCTCACCCTGTGCAAACTAGGTGATCAGAAAACTAGACCCACTTTTCCCTATGTAACCTTGACTTGATAATCGAAGTATCCTCTCCCCTTGTGCACTTGTGCGATCCTGGGTGTAAGAGAAACAATTATTGACTCTAGAAATTGGGCATGCCTGGGGATTTCATCACCTCAACGTGACTCAAACCGGCAATGGAGCTAAGGCCAAGCTACCCCCAACTGGTATATAAATGTAAATCTTAAGGGAAAACCTAAGGTTGCCTGTGTGGATGTGTCATACGGATGGAGTTGTACTCCCTTAAACCCTGTTGAGCTTAACCTCTTTAGGCTAGAGTGCCACCTTAATGGTGATTAATCTCTTGCCCCATGTATGGCCACTCAAACGGGGGTCCTGAACTAAATACCATTGTTTAGAAAGCCAAAAACCTTCTATTTGCTAGTGCAACGCCGGTCGGTGTGAAGGAATCCACACTTTCACAGTCTTTAGTAGAGGTGATCAGCTTGCCATGGGAGTTTCATGGGGGTTGGAAGCTTGGTTGGCCTGAGAAGAGAGTGCACTGTAAGGGGGAGCCCGTGCAGCCAAGCTTCTGAATTCACACGCTACTGATATGTGGTTGGGGAAACCCACGTGGAATCTAGCGGATATTGTCCTGGCCTAACTTAGGTTGTGCTTGTCTTATTCTGTGCTTGGTTACAATCAACTTAAATAAGACTGTTTGTTGTGTTTTCAAGAACATTAATTCAGATAAAGGATCATCCAAAACGAACATGAAAAACTTCAGCTGACAATTTTCAAAACTGGTCAAAAACTGTATTTGAAACTATTTTAGCGCATCTAGGAAAAATTGTAGCGCATATACAATCTGTTATGGCGCATCAACTTCCTGGTTCAGCACATTTGAGTAATTTTCCAGCGCATTTAGGGACTGTTTTAGCGCATATACTTCTTGGTTTAGCGCATCTAAGCTTTGTTTCTGTGCATTCAAGGTGTTCTGCAGCACATTTGACTCTTTCTCCAACGCATATACCTCTTTCTGTAGCGCATTTAGGGAATAGAATAGCGCTTTTAGGTTTTTGTCAAAAATTTTATAGACCCGAATTTTTGACATTTCTCTCCCATGTTGAGGAAGTGGAAATCAACCAAGTTCGTCAAGAAATCAGTCTTCAATAGGATCAAGAAACCCAAAACGAACTTAAGTTACAAAGAAACCTTAGACCACAGAGAATTTTTGTATAAGAGTTGACATGTCTTGCTCCATTATCGCAAATTTCTCCATAGATACCAAGACTACATTAGAGGATTCATTGACGATTACGCTATAGAACCTTTAGCTACTCAAGCTTATTATCCAAGATTAGCGTTATCTCAACATCACAATCTTAATCAACCTCTTGAGTTCGAGAATATACCACAACCTTCGATTGAATATTCAACACATCCTAGTCAAATCCTTCAGTGACCTTTTTGATCATATCATAAGATTCCTTTCATATGCCTGTTTTTACAAGATCTCAATACAACAAAATAGGAGAAGAGTCTCAACGAGAGAGTCCTACCCATAACATTCAAGAAGAAGGTGAACGTGGTAATCCTCATTTTAGTGTGAATTGCAATCCTCTTTTCAGTGACGACAATATGGCTAATAGAGAGGAAAATCCATCTCATAAGTACAAAGACATGAACAAAACTCCCGTAGATAGTGACAATGAGCAAGAGGAAGAACTTCACATTAGAGAGGCTAAACAAGACCCCAAGTTTCTTAAAGCCATAGAAAAGATCCTACAATGTGACAAAGAAAAGTATTTTCTCTTCCTAGCCGATCAAGGAGCTAAACTGCCTAAGGATTTTGATATTGAGAAATTAAAGAGCAAAGAAGAAGAAACATCCCCATCTGATCTTACTGCTCTTACTCAACAATTTAAGGCACTCCAAGGACAAATCAAAGAGTTACAAGGAGGGACCACAACAAAGAAATACACTCTTGATGACATATGTCCTTATCCTTTTGATAAAAGTCTTAATATGATTCCATTTCCTAAACATTGTGAAATTCCCAAATTTGATCGTTATAATGGGAAATCGGATCCAATTGATCACGTGAGAGATTTTTGAAACATGACTTTAGAGTTTGCACATGAAGACACTTACTTGTTGTGATTGTTCCCTAGGAGCCTTGGAGTTAACTCTATGGAATGGTTATCTAAGATTACACCTCCTGTTCAAACATTTGAGGAATTGATCAATTTGTTCATAACACAATACGCCTACAACATCCAACACCAAATCACCATGATTGCACAAAAACCTGGTGAACCTTTCACTACCTTTCTTCAAAGATGGAGAAGAATGTTCGCTAGGTATCCACGTCATGTTCCTGAAAAGGAAAAAATGGTTACTTTCATCAATAGCCTAAATTCAGAAATGAGCTATCACTTAAATCTACATTGTCCACCTTCCTTTGAGAAATTGATTGAGGATGCCATCACCATTGAAGGTGCTTTGGTCAAAAGAGGGACAATAAAACTTGACAAGGACAATCCTAGCTCATCTAACCATTACAACAATCAAGACAAGTCTAAATTTTGGACTGCAACAAAAACATTGTAAACGATGGTGCTGTAGATGCAAATCATGTCGTGACTAAGCCGTTTGTTTTGAGTACACCAAATACTACTCGTAACAATAATTACAACAATGTCAATTCAGTCGCGAATCAAGGAAACAATCTTCCCCCTCCAAGAACAACAATCAGGGGACTATCAACAACCAAAACTATCGTCGTAACAACAACAACAACACCTTAGGGAATACCTCAAACATGAACCCACAACGCTTTTCATTTTTCTCTAGTAGAAGAACTTTCACTCCACTAGGACAATCCTTGGAATCTGCTTTCAAAGAGGTTATGGAAAAAAATGTCCTTACTTTGCCACCTCAACGCAATTATGAACCTAGTATAAAACCTCCATCATGGAATGAAGCTTATTATTGTGACTATCATAGGTGCAGAGGTCATCGTACAAACAACTGTCAAGCTTTGAAGCATGATATTCAAGACCTAATTGACAAAGGCATTATCACAGTAGAAGGATAACAAAAATCCAATGAAGATCACCAAGCATTTCGCAACCCTTTACCAAATTATCAAAAGGGAGAGTCTTCTGACAAAAATGTGAATCAAATCGATGACATTGTAATCCGTCACCTCTACATGGATGATGAGTGAATCAACGTTATAAAAATCAAGGAGAAGATAGACAATGGACAAGTTAATGTCACAATGAGAGCACAAGCTAAAGTTGTCTTGAAAGGTGCTTCGAAATCCACTAAGCCCTTCCCTCAACATCGATATGACTTAGTTAACCAACTTCGAAAAACTCCGGCCCAAATTTCCATTTTAGAACTCCTGAAGATATCTCCTGCACATAAGGAAATTTTAGACAAGGCCCTTTTTGAAACAACTATATCCACGGATTTGGATGTGAACCAATTTCAAGCCATGGTAGGACACTTGTCCTCACCCACATGTCTTTCATTCTTTGACAAAGATGATGTTTCCATGACTCATCCCCACAATTCATCATTATACTTAGAGGTCATGATCCACAAGTTCCGTGTAAAACGTGTCCTAATAGATGGAGGGGCTGGTTTGAATATATGTACCTTGAAGTTAGTCCAAGCTTTAGGATTTTCTGAGGACTCTATTGATCCTAGAAGAAAGATTACTATTAAAGCCTATGATGATGAGGAAAGAATGTCTAAAGGTCTAATCATGCTACCAATCAGAGTGGGACCTGTTATCAAAAATACCTTTTGTCAAGTATTAGAATGGGATCTGGCATATAACATCTTGTTGGGTCATCCTTGGATCCATGAAATGCAAGCTGTTCCATTTACGTACCATCAATGTCTTAAGTTTCCATATGACAGACAAGAAATCACTATATCAGCTGATAATTCAAACACCCAAACTTGTTCTAACATCAAAGCTAGTCAGGATACTTTGGTTCCAAACAATCGAGAAGCGCTTGCTAATACTTCTCCTAAGAATGATACACAAATCAGTCAATTAGCCAAAAGCTTTGATAAGAAACTGCAGTTCAAGGAAAGTGGAGTTGGGGAATATTCTCTCTATCTTGCTAATCTACCTACATCACCTCGATCACATGGACAACCTTCTATTACACAAAAACAGATATTAGTAGCATCAACATCAGCACAACTACAAACAGAACCAACTACCAAGTTCAATGGACAATTTTTCAAAGAAAAATTCCCTTTGGGGGATCCTGAAGATACAACAATTCTAAATTGGCTTTATAAGGATGAAGATGAAACAGTTCTAAATGTCACCTTACCAACTGACAGATTTGGGAAAGGATATTCCATCATGCAAAAGATGGGCTATGAAAATGGCCTTATTGGAAAAAGAAAAGGTGTAGTTGAGCCTATCCATCTTCTAGGGCTGGCTGCATATGATAAAAATGGACTAGGCTATGACTCTACTCCATCCAACCAATCACAGGGGAATGTCTTTACATTACAAGAAGGTCCTGATAAGAAGGAGGCATGTTTGGAATCAATCCTAAATTTCATAGAAAATAACTCTGATACAGATTCTGCTGAATATGAATGGGATACCATCCATGATGATAAATTTTTGAGAGACAAAGAGGTAGATTTCATACACAAATATACACCAACTTTAATCAAAGGAGAAGGTTCAGGGTCCCAACCACAAGAATCTGAACTACAAAGCAACTATGAGTCTTGTGATACTAAGTCGGATTTTAACGAACAAAACTATCAGGAGAACAGTACCATCATTGATCTACCTCATACCTCGGATCCTACCGATAACTCTGTTTTGACCCTAAACATCGTCGATTTCACACGACCAAATGACTTGTTACCTTTAATCCATCCTGATCTCATTGACTGGGATCTAACTGAACCTATTGATATACCTATTTTTCCAAATGACGAAGCTATCATAAACTTCCTTTCCGTAGACGATGCAAATGATTGTTCCACTAGCAATTTTTGGCACAAAGTTTTTAATCAGGAGAGTGTCAAGTCTCCTAGCTGCAAAAGTGAAAATAAAGAAAAATGAGCTAGTGGTGAAAACCAGAATATGGCAGTGCTAGATCAAACAAAAGATAAAATAAAGAGCGTATCAGATGGTGAAAACCTTTTCAAGGCACCAGCTGATGGGACTCTTGACACTCTCCTGGAGCATTATCATGAGCGATTGCCCATCTTGATCGAGCCTACAAAGGAAATCAATATTGCAACTACAGATAATCCAAGGATTCTACAGGTAGCTGAATCAATGACAGATAAAGAAATCTTAGAGTTCATGAAATTTCTCAAAGAAAATCAAGTCAATTTTGCTTGGTCATATGCAGACATGCCAGGTCTTGATCCAGATCTCATAATGCATCATTTGTTTATTAAACCAAGAGCCAAACCAGTGAAACAAAAACTAAGAAAGATGCATCCTCATGTTGCACTACTGGTTAAAGAAGAACTCAAGAAACTCCTAGATGCAGGATTTATAAGATCAATTGCCTATGCATAATGGATCTCCAATATTGTCCTAGTAGCAAAGCCGGATAAACGCATTAGAGTGTGCACTGATTTCAGAGATCTTAACAAGGCCTGCCCTAAGGATGACTTTCCACTTCCAAGCATTGACACTATAGTTGATTTAACAGCTGGCCATGCCATGTATTCATTAATGGATGGTTTCTCTGGTTACAACCAAATCAAGATTGCACCAGAAGACCAAGAAAAAATAGCTTTCACTTGCCCGTGGGGAACATACTGTTGGAATGTCATGCCTTTCGGTCTAAAGAATGTCGGGGCTACTTATCAAAGAGCTATGACTACAATCTTTCATGACATGATGCACACATTCATGGAAGATTATGTGGATGACATATTGTCAAAATCATACACTAGAGAAGGACACCTGGAGATACTGTCAAAAATATTTACCAGATTGGAAAAATTCAAAGTTTTCCTAAATCCTAAGAAATGTGTTTTTGGGGTCACATCTGGAAAACTTTTAGGATATATAGTTTCAAAAAAGGGAATTGAAGTAGATCCTGCTAAAGTTCAGGCAATCATGGAGATGCCTCCCTCAAAGAACATCAATCAATTGAGATCATTACAAGGGCGACTTCATTCCATCAGAAGACTCATTTCACAATTGGCTGACAAAAGTCTACCGTTCACACATCTCCTACATAAGAATGTTCCTTTTAGATGGGATGACAAATGTGAAATGGCATTTCAACAAATCAAGCAGTACCTGATGAACCCACCAGTTCTAGTACCACCAAATCCAGATAAACCATTGATCCTATATATTGCCGCAGCCGAGACATCCTTGGGGGCATCATTAGCACAAGAAGACCGTGAAGGGAAAGAACGTGCAATCTATTACATCAGCAGAACACTAACAAGTCATGAACTCAACTATACTTTCATTGAGAAGGCTTGTTTAGCAGTAGTCTTTACTTCACAGAAATTTCAACATTACATGCTAACTCATACAATCAATCTTATTTCAAAAATTGATCCACTCAAGTACCTACTCAGTAAAGCATCACTAACAGGAAGGTTAGAAAAATGGGTTATGATTTTGAGTGAGTTTGACATCCACTATGTTGATCGCAAAGCAATCAAGGGACAAGTTATCGCTGATCAACTAGCAGATGCTCCCCTACAAACAAAGTACCCCTTGCACATTGAATTTCCAGATGCCGATGTTTTCACTATAGAATCCAAGCAACTATGGTCCTTATACTTTGATGGTTCTTTTACTCAACATGGATCAGGGGCAGGCATTCTCTTTGTCACCCCTCAAGGACATACTATTCCTCGGTCATATAGGCTAATGTTTCCATGCACCAATAACATAGCCGAATATGAAGCACTAATCATTGGACTAAAGACAACATTGGAATGGAGAATTACTGAGCTACAAGTTTATGGTGACTCACAGTTAGTCATTAACCAAATCAATGATGATTATCAGACTAAAGATGACAAATTGTTGCCATACAAAAAGATGATTGATGACTTCAAGAAGTACTTTGTGGACATCCAGTTCACACAAACTCCAAGGCTTGATAACAAAGCAGCTGGCGCTATGGCTACGATCGCATCATTGGTACAACTCCCAGAAAAACAGACTCGCTATGAATTTCTGGTGGAACAATTATTTGCACCTGCTTATGACACACCCGAAAGCCAAATTATCTGCCACTTGGTAGGATCCAATTCACCCTGGTATGGTAACATTTATGCCTACCTAAAAGATGATATTTTACCACCCGACTTATCTCGTAACCAAAAACGTAACTTTATCCAACAATCCTCTCGATATACCCTTATCGCTGATACCATTTATCGCCACGGTCTTGATGGTACTTTACTTCAATGTCTTGAACATGACGAATCTGAAAAAGCTTTACAAGAAGTTCATGGGGGAATTTGTGGTACTCATTCGAGTGGACTAACTTTATCCAAGAAATTGATTAGAATGGGTTATTACTGGCCTACAATGGAGAGGGAATCATTCACTTTTGTTAAAACATGCTCAAAATGTTAGATTCATGGGAATCTTATTCATGCTCCTGCACAAGAACTACACTCGTTCACACCAACCTGGCCATTTTCTCAATGGGGGTTAGATCTAGTAGGAAAAATTCATCCTTCATCTTCAAATGGGCATAAGTTCATCATCACGGTGACATAATATTTCACTAAGTGGATTGAGGCGGTACCTCTCTCTAAAGTCATCGGAAAGAAAATTTCATCTTTCATACTTAATTACATTATTTGTCGGTATGGTATTCCTAATGCCATTATTACAGATAATGGTCGACCTTTCAAGAATCAGGATGTTGATGAACTCTGTGAAAGATTCCATATTCAGCATAGATATTCAACACCTTACTATCCACAAGGGAATGGCCAGGCAGAGGCCTCAAACAAAATTATACTAAAGATTTTGAAGAAGATCGTAAATGACTCAGGAAAATATTGGCATGTTCAACTCAATCCCGCCTTGTGGGCTTACAGAACTAGTGTCCGAACGCCAACGGGAGCAACACCTTTTGCTCTTGTCTATGGAGCAGAAGCCATATTTGCTTTAGAGGTTGAAATACCATCACTAAGAGTATCACTGAAAGGTCTCATAACAGATGATGAATACAGAGTTTCCCGAGTACAAGAGTTAGAACTTCTAGATGAAAAGAGATAGAGAGCAGCTGACCATTTGAAGGCATACCAACAGATGATGTCTCGTAGTTATAATCACAAAGTAAAGCCACGTACCTTTCAGGTGGGTGATCTAGTTCTGAAAGAAAAACCATGTAATCAGCAAGACAGAGAAAAGAAAGGAAAGTTTGAACCAAATTGGCTAGGCCCTTATGTGATTATCGCAGTTTACGGTTCAAGCGCATACAAGTTATCAATGCTAGAAGGAGACCTGTTTGACGAACCCATCAACAGCATGCATCTCAAGAAATATTATGTTTAAGTCAGCAATCATCATCCAGAAAAAGTCCTGAAGAAATACAAAAAAGCAGAAAAGGTCCTGAAGAAATACAAAAACAGCAGAAAAAGTCCTGAAGAAATACAAAAACAGTAGAAAAAGTCCTGAAGAAATACAAAAACAGTAGAAAAAGTCCTGAAGAAATACAAAAACAGCAGAAAAAGTCTTGAAAAAATTCAAAAAAAACAAAAAAGTGTCATAGGGTGAAAACCTGGCAAACAGGCAGTCTATTGATAGAAAAATACAAAAAAATCAAAAAGAATTCAGAAAAAATGCAATAAAAACAGATAGTGAAAATCTGGCAAACAGACGCTATATGTACCTCTCCATCTATTAGTTCCTATTTTGCACTTTGGATTTTTCAACTTCCTTTTCCGCATCTTTTCTTTTTCACATCTTAGGGTTATTATTGCATCATCCTGCCGTCATTTGCCTAGAGTGATAAAACGTCTTACCATGGCTTGATCATTGTACATATTCCTTTTCGCAAGTTGTGTCAATAAACGGGGAAAAAACTCAATTGGAGGCATTTAACTTTCAGAGCATACTCAAACAGTTGAACAATGTCATAGGATCCGATCATACGAACAAACTACAAACTCACACAAAACCTTATCCAATCATCGAAGCCTTATCATGAACAATTTTCAGCCGATACCATATCATTGTCTATTGGATGGTCCAAAAATCTGAATAATGTATGAAATAACAGTATTACACTTGGAACAAAAGTTGTTTGATTTTCGATATCATTACTCTGGAGCACACTCAATGATGTACTGAACTAGAGTGGCAAGGAACGAGAATGATTTTTCTTTATCTGTTGTCTTGAGGTTAACGGTCAATCTGATGCAAATATGTCACAGAATATGATTACCAAAGCAATATCATCGATGACAGTTCCACATTTGCATCGGAAGGGTGGTTAATCTTTGTCTGTTTATGCAAGAAATGCTCAGGTCATCTTGGTTCAATTATACCTCGATGCTTGTGTTCGCTTGCTACATCAAAAATCATGAAAGTTGTACTTTGGTCATCATTGGCGCTAATTTACCCTATGATGCTTGTACATACTTCCAACATTTTAAATGCTCTATGATGATTCAAGATGGCTTATAACAGGCTCAACAAATTGGTTAGTTTCATTTAGTTGCATATTTATTAGATCATTGTCTATATCTGCATATTGGATTCACATCAGTGTTTTGAAAGGCTGAATGAAAACATAAACGGTTATCATGTAGTTTTGAACTCTTTGTGGAGGACATTTGGACATCTCATTCATCATCATTTCATCATTATCATTTATCATTTCTTTCTTTCATTTTTATCATTATCCTTCTCATTTCTCATTCATTTATTTTATCATTCATTATCATTATCATTATCATTTATCCTTCATTATCATTTTATCATCATCATTATCATTTATCATTCATTATCATTTTATCATCATCATTATCATTATCATTTTGTCATCATCATTATCATTTATCATTTATCATTCATTATCATTTTATCATTATCATTCTCATTATCATTCATTATCATTTTATCGTTATCATTCTCATTCTCATTTATCATTCATTATCATCATCTTTATCGTTATCATTCTCATTATCATTTATCATCTATCATTATTGTTACCATTATTATTCTCATGTCTCATTCATTCATTTTTATCATTTATCATTTATCATTATCATTATCATTTACCATTATTATTTCTATCATTAGACCCTTATCTCATATCATTTCATTACCATTGTTTTCATAACATTATCATTTCTTATTCATTTATCATTACTTTTTCTTTCATATCTTTATTGTTTATCATCCCATTATCATTTTATCATTTATCATTCGCTATTATCATCTCATATCATTTCATTACCATTGCACTCATTCATCATTTCATTTATCATCGCATTGCCATTTTCCTTACATAAACATTACCATCATTTATCTTTTCATCATTATCATTATCAGTATCACATTCATTATCTATCATTTTCATATCACAATTTCATGATGCATTTCATACACATACTATTCATTTTTGCATTTGAAACAAAAATAAAAAATCAACAACTCATACTTACATTATCACAAATCATTGCATCTACATCCTAGATCATCCATTTGCATCATATCATTAGATCATCCTACATCATAAGATTAGACCACAAAAACAATAAAAACATATCAAAATCCATCTCATATCATACATACATACAAGTAGCATCCATATCACATCAAAAATGCACAAACATATCATCATCAAAATCATCGCCGCTGCATATCATCGCTCATCAAAATAATACAAATGTCCAATGTCCAATGAAACTACAAAGTTTAAAACATGATACATGAGATATGATCAAAACTCAATATACATGCCCTGCATATGTACAAACTATATCAGTCCCAAGCACTAGCTGGTAGATGCCCCTGAAGGAGCTGGTTTGGAAGGAGGCGACCTACCACTAGTCCCTACATCAGGATCTCGTCGAGGCCCTGTAACCTCTCTGCCATGTGTTGATGTCCGTGATTGGGTCCTCGTCCTGCTATGTGATCATGGATAAGGCTCTCGCCGCTCAGGAGGGCATAACTCCTCATATCGAACTCTGTAGTACTCGGCCTCTCTGGCTGCCTCAAATCCTTCCGCAATGGCCTCCCATAAGGATGTACTCTCTACGGTACCCATAAGTCTCTGTGCCACACCCTCGGCCTCCAGTGCCCATCGTCTAAGTGCATCTCTCTCCGCTACCAACTGTGCCACCTGGGAATCAGGGGCGGGCATCTGAGCCTGTACCTGTGCCTTAGCCTAAACCTGTGCCTGAGCCTGAGCCTGTATCTGCGTCTGGGCCTATGAAAGTTGTGCCTGTAACTACAATATCACACTCTGAGCCTGAGCTAGTTGGCTCTACAGCTGTGCCTGTTGTCCCTAAAAGGTCTAAACTTGAGCCTATAATGCAGCAATCTGTGTCTACTAAGAAGAGGATGACACCCTAATCACTATCCGTGGTCTGCCACCAGATCTGGCTCGCCGAACAATCTGTGCTCTGCCCAGACTATCCAACCTCTGCTGCCTCTCCTCATCCCCATCATCTCCCCTATCATCTCCGTCATCTGAGCTATCCTCGTCTCCATCTCCGCTCTCCTCTCCTCTATCTCCGCTCTCCTCACCCTCCTCATCTCCCTCCTCCTCCTCCATCACCTACTCTCCGCCACCTAGCACCTGCTCTCCGCCGGCCACATCCTCCTGTCTCCCTGCCCCTGGCTGTGGCGCTACCCCAATCGCCTGTGGCTCATCTGGCATGGTAAATCATGGAAATGGATGCATATGAAAGTACTATGCATAATCATCCGTCATCCCTGCATCCTGCACCTCTGGCCTATCGGTCCATACCTCAGGATGTAAGGTAGAATACTCTATGTATGCTGCCTGGTATCGAATGCAAGGTCCCCATCCTGGATCACCCTTGCGCCGCCCATAATGTACAATGCCCTGGGGCATCCCCTGTGTAAATCCAAATTGTCTCAAGACCCGTAATGCCAAAAATCTCTCGATAATAAAGGGGGTCCACCCTATCATATATCGCGGCCTGCAGACAAATGGCATCTCCAAGTGATCAGTCGCCCATGCCTCGCAATCTGTGTAGGGTCTCCATATCACTGCATCAATATCATCCAATACCCGTCGCCAATACTCTACCTTTCCCAACTTCTGCTGGACAAGTGCACCAGAATATGCATACACATAGGGCCTCCCTGCTAGCCTCGCTCTCGTACAATGTGGTATCGTGATCACAATATCCTCCCATGCCAAGATTTGTAGAAGCATCACCCCACTCGCCAAGCTAGTAGATCCTTTGTATACAACCTTATGGAGATCATGATACATGTCAGCCAATACACAGCTCCCCCAGGTGAATCTTCGTGGCTGTGTCACCAACCACTCTAGCATCCTACCCCAACCAACTGCAAATCCCTTAGACCGATGATCCAGTCCAAGGAAGCCTCCAATAAATGCATCCAACATAGCAACTAAGGCTGGATACCTACTGAAATCCTCCCAATCTATCCAGTAACCATATATGCTAGCATCGCTGCATACCTGTCGTAGTGCCTCGGTACCACCAATCTCCTTGTGGTCATAAACCACAAGGGCACCAACAACTGGGATCCCCAGAATCTTGTACACATCCTCGGGCATCACACTCATCTCACCAGTCGGCAAGTGAAAGGTGTTATGCTCCGAGTGCCATCTCTCTGCCAAAGCGGTCAACAGTCCCCTGTTGGCCTGAATGCCTCGCGGCATCGCCAACAAAGGTCCCAGTCCACAATCTGCAATCAACTGTAACTATGCAAGAGTAAGCTCTCCTATCTGCTCCCAACATAATGGGAACCACTCTCTAATCTGGAGGCTTTTGAAAGCCTCCTATTTTGTTTGATCATCACAAATGACACATAAATCAGATTCATATCATGTGATCTATCTAGCCAACAAATCATATCAATGACCCATATCAAGTGCTACATCAATCTATCTGAATGTCAAATCAATCTACTCTATCATCATTTACTATTTGTTTTTCTTTTTAGGAAAGAAAATTTATCAACACACAAATTATTTTCTATTTGTACTTCAATAATGAATGCAAATTTATATCCTCATCTTACTATTTGGTTTCTATCGCAGAAAGAAAATTTATCAAACATCTACTCTTTGTTTTTCAATTGCGAGAAGCAAAGTTATCAACCACAAAATCAATCAATCAATCAATTTACTCTTTGATTGTTCGTCACAAAGTTATCAACTATCTACTCTTTATTTTCTATTTTGGAAGCACAGTTATCAGTCCTCTATCAGATTTTCTATCAAATCAGCATGATGGTACTACAATTTATCTATCTATTGACTAAGGAAGCAATTTAAATCATCATTTTTCATCACACAAGCGTTCTGTGGAAAATTTCATAAATGCGCTATTTTGTTGCCAAGATGCGCTAAAACACAAATGCGCTAAAGTTTTTCTCATATGCACTAAACTGTTTCCTCGATGCGCTAAAACTCAGGATGCGCTATTCTATCCTGCCTATGCGCCACTTTAACTCTCAAATGCGCAACTCTATCAATTTCAAACCCTAGTCTTATATGCACAATTTTGTGCCCTAGATGCACTACAGGATCAACCTAGCTGATTCTAGCCTATATGTGCTACTCTATTTGTTGAATGCGCTAATCAATCCATTTTTACCCTACGCCTATATGTGCTACGGAATTTCCTAGATGCGCTACGGAATTTTTTGAATGCGCTAAAACTTTTCTCAGATGCGCTAAAACGTCTGAATAAAACTGACATCCGATCTAAAACATTTGCAAATTCAATCCAACATGCGAAATTTGAAATCATAAACGGTTGAAATCACTCACCAGTGGTCCATACGTAGCTGGTCTCTGGTATCGGCGTGCTCGCTCGAATCTATGCCTGTGCAATGGGATCTCCATCTCGCCAAGTCACTATGAGAACTCACTTTTCACTGTAGCATCAGGGTGAAAATGACACTTCATTTTACCCATTTTTACCTTTTAAGGGTCTATTAGGGTGGGGGTTAATGGCATTTTTCAATCCTTCCATATTATTTTTCACTAGGCCATCACAAAAATCATTTATCGGGAGCTAAATCACTGTTCCCTTATCATTCTCGACATCATCTTCTGTGATTTACCTCCCGAGGGGGCATCATCGACATCAAAAATCAGAAACATATCAGGGGAAAAAAAAATTATTTTCTTTGAAGCAATGCATTTCACACATCACTTCAAAGAGGGGCAAAATGTATACACATAAAAATAGTCATGTCTATAATCCTGGCAATTAATTAAATATTTATTATTTAATTAATTTAATTATATTGTTCATTCATCTTATTCTTCCTTCATAATTAAATAAATTTATTTTATTTAATTATTTTTGTATGTCCACTTAATTAATTAAATAAATACATTTTATTTATTTAAATTAATTATCACTGTTTGAATTTAAATTAAATCTTTTGATTTAATTAAGTTTAAATATTTCTCTTTCTTCTATTTTAAATTATTCTTCTAATTAATTAAATATTTCATTTAATTAATTTCATAAAAGTGGTTTAATTAAATAAACCTTATTTAATTAAATATCTTATGCTTTCTTTCTAAATCACAATTAGATATTTTATTTAATTGTAAAATCTTTTTAAATCTTCTCATATCATAATTAAATATTTTATTTAAATATGAGATCTTCTGCTTTTTTCAAAAATCTTAATTAAAGCTTTCTTCTTATCACAAAACTTTCTTATGTTTTTAAAAGCTTAATTAAATATTTTATTTAATTAAGAAAAAGTTGAATATCCTCCACAAATAAATAATTGAATTTTTAATTCATTATTTATCAGCTTTTAAATCTTTCTTTTATTCTTTTAAAGAAAGATGATTTCTTATCTTCTTATCTTCTTCTCTGTCATAAAAATAGAAAAATCTTGTTTTCAAGTATTCTTCTATTTTCTCTTAAGTTTCATCCTTCTTCAACCATTCGATCTGCCAGGAATTATCACAACCATCAATCAAGACAGCCAATCAGAATCATTCAAAAAACTCTATAAATACCTGTGTGAATCCAAGCATTGGTAATAGGCAATTAATTAGAGTTCATGCATTTAATTCATTTAGTATTCTCATATCATAGCATCATGTTTATTTCAAGCATATTAGTTCAATTCAATATCATAGCTTAATCTTGCATCATGCATCACATTTAAAATCTCGTTCTTTAGGAAGACAGTTTGTTGAGCCTAGCCTACAAATCTGAGAGCAAAAGCTGGAATCAACAAAAACACTGAAGATAGAGGACAATAAGACGACAATCAAAGTAGAATATTGAGTTTGCATTTACTTACCTTTTATTTTTTGTTTTGATACAGTGTCTTATTGGTGTGCTTGAATATTGTTTTACTTAATTTCATTATACATATTTTCGATCACACAGGGATAATAGTCAAGATTTTTTGTTGTACCCAGATCATATCTATTGTGTTATGGGACTATGTTTAGAGTTTTAACTTCCATCAACCATTGCTTTGGTCTTTAGCTAAACCCTTGTTCATAAGCCATTGTATGGCGATTTTAGTGTTATCCCTAAATGAATAGAGAATGGGGTTCTATGTCACTCTTGGTATTTAAATGCTAATAATAGTAATTTATATATATGTTTGATACATGATAACTGGCAAGAATAGTGGGTGTTGAAATACTTGGTTCAATAAGAAATTTGAGTATCACACTCATGGTACTATTTGAAAGTCATTTAGATTAATCTTATTTTAAAATACCATGTTATGTTATCTGAATGGAATACCCCATTTCATCATCATGGGGCTAAAATATTTCTTGCTCGAGGGTTTGGCTAGAGCTCATGAGGCTTCATGATGCCAATATGGTAAGGTTGAGAGAAAGTTTCATTCTTTGAGTTATATCACTGTTTTTATCTATCTTGTGGTTAGAGTTGGTCATTGAACATTTCACTTAACTAGAATTGCAGCCATGAAGTGAAACAAATATTAAGTACATACATTAAATCATTGTGTAAGAGTGATGTGTTTTGTTTATGAATGAAGTGTCCTTTAAAATTGCGCCTATCCATATCGAGGTTTCAGACCTTCGACTTCACCTAAGTGGGTGGCAGCTGATGGTGAAACTGTCTCGGGTAAGAGAACCCTAGAAAGTGTTGCATACCCACTCTTATATTCTATAATTAAAGGATCAAAGGAATAAGATAAATTTTTGTAGAGTGATCTTTGAACCTAAGGGTTATACTCCTTGTGTTAGTCAACCAAGTGTTTGATGGTTGAATTATCTTGAAGATTGAATATGTGGATTGTATTATTACCCTTTCACCCCTTAATCTTATGAATGTCATATTGTGACCTTTATATGGTTGGACAAAAACCATGTCTTCAATTATAATTTTCTATTCAAGATATGTTTTGGTTACTTTCATCCTAAATCAATTCATGATTATCTATGTTGGAAATTGGCCCTTGAGGGGCATTATAATCGGGATTGTTGATCACTCCTTATAGTAGAAGGAGCCCTTATAGATTCACCATTATTCATTCTTAGTATTTACTACCATTGTGAGCTAGTGGTGATTTAAATCTGGGTGTTATGTGTGATTATCGGTCAATCAAATATGAGCTGGGTGAACTTCAGTTGTTAAACTACGGCTCGTTTGCAAAATATATATATAAGAAAAGCCATCAGAGATGATCCCCAAAGAAATTAGGTCTAGCCCCTAGGGTTTTCTCTTTTTCCTTACTTGAGTTAAAATTGTTACATTGTATTGACATAGCTTGTGACTTGAATTAAGTTGTGATGAATGATGTGTTGTAGAGCTAATCAAGCCTACCTTGGTGATGTGGATTCCATGTCTCCTCAATTGTTATGATTTTTATGAATTGTTTCCTTGGAAACAAAGTTTGGTGAGTTAGTCGTGTGTTGTAATTGAAATTGAAATTTTTTGTTTTGCCATTAGCTGCATTTTATTGTAATTTTTTTGGGCATTACAACTTACAATAGTTTAGAAAAATCAAAGAAGGGGTGTCATCACAAGAGATTTGAGTGATTAGGAAGAAAATATGGATGAAAATAATCCACCACAAGAAGAAACCTATGAAGAAAGAGATGTTGAAGAGTTGAGGATGGAGAGATTGTTGAAAGAAGTTAGAGGTGGAGGTTCCAAATTGAAGATGGAGCTCTTGGTGTATTCAAGTAGCCTAAACAGTGAGGAACTTCTTGAATGGATTAGAGAATTAGACAAATAATTTAAATTTGAAGATATCCCTGAGGAGGGTATGTGCAAGATCATGATGGGCCAAAAAGTGGTGATATGATGGGTATGTGTAGGGTATGTGGCTAATGATTTATTTTTACCCAAAATTGATGAAATGAAAAATGTTTTTAAAGGAGATTCTCAACTTTCCACCAATATAAATTATGATTTACTTTGAATTAATAAATAATTATTATTCATTTTCTATTTGAATTACAACTAAAGCCCTAATTGATAGGTTGATTGAAAAACATCTATAGCTTTCAAATGGTCTCACATTTTTTTTGAATTTGAAACATGCATCACATTCTATGCTTCACATTCTATAGGATTAAAAAAAAATGAATTTCATGAAGTTTTGACCAAGTTAAGGTGGTCAAACATACGAGTTTTTATATTTTTAAAAAGTTGTAATAAAAAATTCATAATTAATTTTTTACTTGGAAAAAAATTACAAAAAAATATGCATCACATCAGGACATGATTTCTCTACTTATATCTAAAATCTTATAAAAAAATATTATCATTTTATTGTGGTTAGGGTGGTCAAAAAGACACCTACTTATTTTTTCCCTAAAATTTAAGTACTACAACATTGAAATTTCAAATTTTCACCAAATAGATTTTTTAAAAATAAACCTAGTAGTTTAGAAACTGCATTCAATTTGCTACACATATTCTATTCTTACATATTTTTGAAATAATATAGATAACCTATTCAATTTTTTATGTCAATTTGCCTAACTCTTATTTTTTTGAATTTCATCGCCATTTAATGGCCTATTTTTTCCATGATGATCCTGCACATTCCCAGGAACAACAAATGAAGTTGGCAAGAACAAAATTGAAGGGCTATGCATCCCTTTGGTGGGACTATATACAAGAAGACAGAAGGAAGAAAGGAAAAGAAAATATCACCTCTTGGGACAAAATGGTTGCAAAGTTGAAAGGTAAATTTCTACCTAAGGATCATGCCACTCAATTGTATAGGAAACTACAAAATTTGAAACAAAAGGACATGGATGCAAAGACCTATATAGAAGAATTCTATAAACTAAGCATTAGATTAGACCATATGGAAGAGGATTTTGATAAGATTGCAAGGTATTTGAATGGAATTACATGACTCAAAATGGTCTTATATGACCTTATTGACTCCAAACAAACCAAAAACCCAAGTTTATCAACATGACAACAATTTGCATCAAAAGATGCATCAAGGATTCCCCTACATCAAGTAGAGAGCTCCAAGTCCCGAAAGTTACAAGAAGTTGTGAAAATGAGGAAGAGAAGAAAATTTAATTCTAATAATGGGTGGGAAAATCTATTATAATCACATTTGGGCATTGGGACAGACATCACAAATAAATTGCATAGAATATTCCTATTTGAATCTCATATTTTAGTGAGATGTTTTTATGTCGTGAAGATGTCTTCACATCGTACTTCCATCTAACCAATTTCCTTTAAAATTCAAACCATAGGTTACAAATGCTTCATCATTTCCATCCATGAAATCAGAATCATGAAATCTTGATTATGGATTTTGTCATAAATGCATTGAGTGTCATGCGTAAATTTGAAATTGACTACTTGGGTGTAATTTTTGACATTACAAATATAAAGATGTTTATTTTTGGTTTAATTGAATTGTTTAAATTAGTATTTCTAAATGTATTTTATTTTTATTCCTTTATAAAAATAAATTGTTAAAAAATTAATGATTTGTGACATTTTTGTGTATATTTTATTTCTAATTTTTTTTTAATTTTAAAAAATAATTAATCTTAGTTTAAAAATATTTATTTTTGATTACAGGTAAAATACGGGTTTTGAAGGGGCCTAGAACCCTTTACAAAAGAAAGTAGCTGAAACTTAAGAAAACACCACTAATCATAAATCAGCCTATCATCAGCGAACTAACAACAAAAAGTTAGCCAAAAAGGAGGACCCCAACCAGCAGCACTACATGTTTTTCAGAATATCTGCCACCTCCACAATGCTCTCTGCAGCCTTCTAAGCATCATCCAAAATATTAGGCATTTCTTTACCAGAAGCCCCAACCTGAGCTTTAGTCTTGTTTCTAGTTCTAGCACCAGGTCCATCTGTATTCACCTCAGTAATAAAAACATTACTCTTCTCCCCACCCTTCTCAACAACAACCTTCTCCTCCATTAGCTTACTAGCAGCACCAATCTCTTCAGAATGAACAATTTCCTTACACTTCTTGGCACTAACCACAAGAGAAGTCACACCAGCATAATCAAATTTACCAATAGATTTAGACACCTCCCAACCCCTCATCATAGTAGCCCAAATTTTCTCCATATGAACCTCAAGGGTGGGGATTCTACCTTTCAGTTTTTGTTTCATCTTAAGAGTTTCTTATGCCACTGTAATGCCCCGCCAAGGAACCCAAAGAACAACACATAATGTAACAAGATAACTGAACGATTTTTAAAAAAAAAATACATTAGGTTACAACAAGTGTACAAAAGAAACATACACACATATGTTCTTAGGGTTCCGTGACAACTCTACTTAAATATTCACAAAAATAGCATCACATCATTAAACCAAAAGATACAAAGCATAAGGTAAATCATATTAATAATAATGTAGTCAAGGTACAAGTTCAAGTTACATCAAGTGGGATTATAACAAAACTTGTAACAACATAATAACATTACAATAAGCTCGCTCATACACATCAAGACCGTATACAATATAGATGGAGATCATAACACATCTTTCAAACTCGTTCATGAGCACACCCAATGTCCATCATCATGAATAATGTAGAATTAAGAACCTGTCTCACGTACAATATTATCCAAGCACATCAACACCTGCAAGGGGACCCAATGGAGGATATAGCACACTCTTCCCAACCACATGGTACCCGAAGGTCCACCCCCCATGCTAGGAGATAATATGAGGTCCACAAAGACAAACAAACATGAAGACAAAAAATTACATTACATGGCTTGACGTACACATTACGACATAACGATATCTAAACCACATAATTAGAAACAAAGCTCCCGGAGGCAACAATATAACAAATGGTAACTCTACACAAGAGACCACATAACATGCATTAGGGTAAGAGTGTCATCACATAGTTTATTATAGGTTACCCTGGTGAATCTTCCTAGATTATCGGCCCTCATACTGAGTTACCCTAGCAATCTCTATTGATTCCCGACCCCTAAACAAACTCATGTGGCATTGAACTACCTTTCAAGAAGACAAAGTAGATGATCATACCATTCCAGGCCATCTCAACCTACCCGTAATCTATACAAGCACTAAGGCACTAGGCAAGGCATTGCAATTGTCTAAATTAATTAATAAACACCACCCAACTCCAAGTACATTATTAACGTTTTCACTGAATTATAAACTTCCAATAGGTTACCCTAGTTACCTCTTAGGGTTTTGGCCCCTATCGAAATCCACTCTTCCTTTTTCAATATAATAACACATATTAAGCCAAAAGATAGCCATCATGCACAAACAAACTGAATCATGACCATAACCCAATCATGATTTAAAATATTTTACTCTCAATCACCACATAGGCAACAACTACAATGTGCATGGCTATTTCACAATACATTATAACAAATGATCATCATGATTTAAATAGAATAAAAAGCTCATTCAAAAATTTCCCTAGCCTCTGGAAAACTAAGAATCCCATAGCACAAACAAGATTTTCAACCTCAAAAGCTTCCTTGAACACCTAAAACCATAATAAAAGAATAGTTCAAATAATAATCCCATAATACACAAATTATAAGTCATATCACTAATACATTTGACTACAAAATACAATGAAACTGTTCGACGAAATATGTAAAATTCGATGTTCATCGGGTGCTTCTAAAATTTGATGTGTAATTTCCAATTTTTTGAAAGTTTATCCGCGACATTTGTCAAAATTTTGACAAACCTGGGGTTCGTCGAAATGTCAGCTATCATTTTCATCAAATTTTTGACAAACATGAACAATTAAAAAAAAAAAAATTGTGGCCGACATAAAGAAAAGTGAGTTCGCGCCTGATTTATTGTGACAGTGTTTTTCTCTACTTGAGACAGTTTGTAGAGAACTAAGGATGATTTTCTTGGGATATCAAGTTGAGGGTAGTCATTGTCTTTTGCATAATTTAGTTGTGAAGTCAGATTTGTAGTTCCAGGTTTGAAAATCATATTTTAAAGCAACATCTCATTAGATTTCATTTTTAGAGGTTAAGGGTTTTGAGAATTTCATGTCTAGATTTTGTTGTGTGGAATCACCATAAGATCACAACCGAGGAACAGATTCTTGTGACTGTAATTATGTGATCCATAACTCTATTGGTCATGTGGCACAGTTGTGCTATAACAAATACAGGATGCATTCATGTGTGACCCAAGTTTAATGTGGCTATGTTGTGATAGAAATGGAGGCACTCATATAATGTAGTTAATTCAGGTTGTATAATGTAGGTGTCAATCATCATTGGGTGCATTCAGGTTGTCTCAAGTTTAACAGGTTAGGATGTAATTATAGCATGATCGAAGAGTGATTACCTCTTGCTGCAATAAAGAGCCTATAACTCTAGTTGATATGCAGAGTGGTTGTGTTATATCAATTATGTAGTGCATTCAAGCACAACCCATGTTTAATGGGCTATTCTAGAGAGTGATCAAGATTTTCTAAACCTTATGAATGTTACTTGACATATATTTGCATAATCTCAAATTCCTTCAGAGGCTTTTGAAGTATCAATGTATCCTATATAGGGTTTTAAATGATTTCTTTTAATTAAAAAAATAAATAAATGATGTATTTCCCTGTAATTAGATAATGTGGAGATCTCCTAAATCTGCCCCAACACATTGTCCTCTTTGGCACTGTATTCATTACTCCAGCTACTAGGTTTTTGCATGTGACATCTTTAATATCTTCATAACCGTGGCTTTTAAATAGATCTCAGTCTTTGCTTTAATCCTTTTCATGGTAACCCTTGAGTTCCATAATCCACCTTCAATCTCTTCTAAGAACGTGTCTTAAGCTAGACTGCATAGTATGCATATAAAGCAAGTCCTTCATACCTGCCATTGTTCCAAACCACCACTCACTACCTTGCTTAAAATGTTGCCTCCATAAGCACAATAGCATGTTTTAAAATCATGGTTGCCAGTGATTGACCATTAAGGTCACACTTTCATCATGAAGATACAATGAGATTTTTGTCTTCTCTTTGCTTTGCTAACTTCCTTTAAGATTGGGTATTGCACCCTCACTGCAATCTCAAACAGCTCACTCACTATCACTTGAAGATTCCTTTCATGAGCATCCTTCTATAAAATCAAACTATGCCCTATAGACTGCCTACTTACTACAGGGGACTCATTGTTTCATGGTATTGTAGTTCTTAAGATCCTTCAACCTTATTGACACTACTTCACAGTCCACAAGGTATTATTCACTATTTTCCCATCTTTGGTGAGTCTCAAAACACTATTCAAACATGCAATCCACTACCTCCATTATACAATATTAATGGCTAAGAAGAAACATTGAACCTATGATTACCACTGTTACTTCATTTGGACAGTCATTCCCTGATTGCATTTGCTTTGTCTAACACTACCAAAAACATTTGAAAAATCCTTAAGGTTAGCAAGGGGGTAAGGAAACTCACTGTTAAAATCTCCACTTTACTATGCAAGGTTTGAGCTTTATTATCTTGTCATTACTTAGCCTATTTTTGACTGTCACATATCAAGTGATTGTCATTCTTCTTACCGTAGATTACATTTACAAGTGTCACTAAGCTACATAGTGTGCTTGTTATTGGCTACAATCTTTATATTGCAAGATTTTGTTATTACCTACAATGTCTCAATCTTTCTGGTATTGCAACCTCACTAATCCGCTATAGTTATTGTTTATGTTTCTATGAAGGCCTAGGGTTTGTACCCTAATCATGCTCTTACCAATGTTTCTGTTGTTTTTTATTAGGACTCTCTCAATGTTGAGGGCCCTAGGGACAAGCTCGTCATAAGAAGTGACACATTGCATCTTTAACTAAAAGGATAAATCTGTATTGACATTAGCAATGATTATTCTGACTTGTTGCTCCTTAGGAATGGGTCACTTGCTCTTACTAGCTCGCTACCTCCATTGTTGTAGGAATTTTGTGATCAAATTCAATATTCTGATTTTAGGAGTCTTAATGGTTGGAAATCATAGTAAAATCATAATTTAATAAGTTTTGGAATTAGCATTGTACAGTATTTTTTGGGGTCATTAACTTCAGACTATCTTCTCTTTTGCAGGGGTGGTTGCATGCCAAATTTTTTTGGTGTAAAATATCAGAATTATTAGATTATGTTCCCTGTCTATGAATAAAAATTATTGGAGTGTGAGTTTGATATTTTTTGAAGATCTAAATAGTCAAGCTTGGTAAAGAAAAATCATGTCAGATAATATTAGTCCAAAACAAAATGAAGAGACACTTGATAGATTGTGGGCTAGATTGAAAAGAAAGGGTGATGGGAAATGTTATTGTCCTTGCAATAATTGCAAGGGCTTAAAGGCGAGATGAAACTGTTGTAATGGTCACGTTGAAGGGAGGCATGATTATCGTCCATTGGTAAGTTGTTCATTATATGTGTTTTATATTGATTGAATTTGTAAATGTTTATTTTTTTTTAACATTTTATATATATATATATAATCACTTGATCATGATCATGGTTTATTTGTGTCTATCATTATTATAAAGGTGGGGCACCCTAGGGCAGATGATATGGATTATCACGGCCCGGAGAATGTGGTTTTGCAAGCGGATGAATATGGAGATGTGAATATCGAAGATGAAGTTAATGATCCTATGGAAGAAGATGATCATGCGCTAGAAAACACAGTTGAAGATGATGGTACAAATACATTGATCCATGACACATTTAGTGGCAGACCTAATCATGATGATCGAGATGACTTTGATGATGTTCATGATTTACATGTACTTGACAAGGCATACAAGCCCCTTTATGAAGGCTCTAAAATAAGTCTTCTCTCTGTTGTATTGTTGCTGTTGAACTTGAAGGTTATGAATGGTTTATCAAACATAGCAATCTCACGAATGTTAAGGTATGTCATATATGTCATCTTTTTTCATCTATTTTAATTGTTGTTAGTTCATCACTAGTAAATAAAGGATGAAATATGTACCATTAATATTCTAACATATGAACAAATTATTTTTGTTGTAGATTGATTGGTGAATTTTGTTACCATATCAAATATTTTACCTAGCTCATCTGCAAGGATTTATGTGCCATTATGAAGATATGTCAGGAATGGGTATCAAACAATAGATGCATGTACCCAATGATCATATTATATATCATAAACAATAGGAATTTACAGCGAGGGAATGCACGAAATGTCACATTAGTAGATGTCGAATAGATCAACTAACAAAAGAGTTGCCTGTAAAGGTTCTTTGTTATATTCTCATTATTCCATTGTCTAGCGATTATTTGAGTGTAGCTTGAGTGCAATTGATGGATTACCATGCGTAGAATAGAAGTGGAGATGACATTATTTGAATCCCTTTGGATGGTTCTGCATTTAGGGACATGGAGGAAAAATGGCCACACTTTAAAAAAGAACCACGTAATCTCAGGCTTTCATTGGGAGTGGACGGTGTCAATCCATTTGGAGAGCTGAGATCTATTTACTCAGTGTGGCCTGTTTTTGTTATCAACAATAACATTCCTCCATGGATGTCAATAAAGAGGGAGCACATAATGTTGTCAATGATTGTTCCGGGTATTTGTTTACATCAATTTTCTTTAACGTAGTAGCATCTCATTTGTCTTATTTGTTGCATAATGAAATATTTTTTTCATTCAATAGGCATGTACATTAATTTATATATATTACAGTAAAATGGTTATAATAATTATGTAATGTTTATGTTCATTCAACTAGGTAAGTACCAAGTTAAAGATATGAATGTATATATCGAGCCTCTTATCGACGAGTTACTAAAGTTATGGAATGGCGTCACTATGTATGACATCTCTAGACCAATAGGACAAAGACAATTTCAATTCCATACAATGCTTGTATGGACAATTCATGATGCCCTAGGGCTAACACATTTTTTTGGTATGTTATATAACATTCGACTGCACTTTAACAATATTTAATTTTATGAAGTAGATATCATGAATGTTTTAAAGAGTAATCTATTCATTATATATAATTATAAAAAATTGACATATTTAATCCAATTATATATCTCATCTTACTTGTGAGGTCTTCAAACAAAGGAAAATTTGCATGTCAATTTGGTCCAAAGATGAAATCTCCTTCGTTCAACAAGTTTAGGAAGCGGGTGTTTGGTGGTATAGGAACTTCACTCCACTTAGAAATCATAAGTATTGAACTCTTGAAAACATATTTTCCAATGAGAAAAGGAGACTATCAAAACCATTAGAGAATGCACCACCTACGCTATGGAAGTTGGAATATAATAGAATTAATCGTCAAGGTTATACATCGGATCAAATTGTTTATCTATCATATATGATATGTTTTGAATTTATATTTTTATATTGTGTTGTGTTTACTCATGTTGTAATTGATAATGATTGTCATTGTTAATTTGTTTAACTTATATGCTTTATGAAGGTCGTCAAGGCATTAATGGTCGGCTTCCACAGGGACTGAAAAATTATCCTAGACAATTTAGTAGGTTGTCCTACTATGAGTAGCTACAAATTGTGCATTTGTTTGATACAATGCATATTGGAAATAATATAACATAAACGTTATGGAAAATATTGGATGGAAGGCATGACAAAGAAAAAATTGTCAAAATTTGTAGTGACATTCAAGAAGCCAATCATGCAATGAAAAATGTCATTCAATTAAATAGTGATGGAGACCAAATTAATATAAGTGTCCTTCCTTGGTTGTGTGAGTAGCAAAGCAATGCTATAAAAGAAGTCAGGACAAAGAAATTTGATTTCCCACGAGTTTATACTTGAACATAAATAATATAATAACAAAAAAAGGTGTGAATTTGGGTTAGGGATGAAAATGCATGATTGCCACCTTCATTAAGGTAGTGATACGGTATATTATATACACTTGTATAATGCATGTACTTTTTAGTGTATTGTGTTTACTACTTTTGGAAAAATAATGAAAAGATCATTTTATAATTGTTGCAGTACGTTCTACCTCTATCTCTCCTAGACAACTTTGACAACAATGTCAAGCAAGTTATATATGATCTCGGAAAATACATGAGGTAAGTAGCGAGATTTGTTCAATTCATTGTATACATCTTATAATTGCCATTTATTTTACTTTTTATGTAATATACTCTATATTTTTGTTAAATATCATTAATATATTTGCACCTTGAATCACTTGTAGATGGCTTTCATCTAAAGAAATCCATAAAGAAGATATAAATTATTGGAAGAGAAAAATTCCTCGTCTAATGTGTGAAATGCAAAAGTGTCTACCTTCAACATTTTTCAATGCACAAGAACACTACCTCATACACCAAGTTGAGGAGATTGAATTGTGTGGACCTGTACACACAAGGTCAATGTGGATGGTTGAGAGGCACTTGAAATTTTTGAAGGCTTTGGTTAGATAAACAGCACATCCTGAGGGTTCTATGGTGGAGGGATATATGGTATACCAAATCATGGTGTACATTAGTGAATATTTTCCTAAGTTTGCAGCAAAGATCCATTTAGATCGCATTTGGGATCCCAACTCCATTAACAAATTCGAAGGGGAGTACCTATTGGGGAAAGGTAGATTGAGGAAAGTGAGAGGTAATTATAAGATGGTCATGGAGATTAATTGGAATGCATTTTACATATGGTTTTTATGTATATTGTACTTATTTAATTTTTAATCTTCAATATACATCAATTACAAATTAAGGTCATATATTGTGGTATTTAACTAATTATACGTCATTTGTGAATTTCAACTTATTTTGGTTCAGTTGGTCGAGAGTGGGATGCACTACATTTGTACATCACCAACAATCTTGATTGGATGACGGTATGGATTGAACGATTTCAACAATTTGGTCGCGCATTAACATGGGAAAGTGTGGCTTCATTGGTTAAAGAAGCTCATCGTAATGGAGATTCCAATGTTATACAAAGGGAAATTGATTTAGCATATGGTTTAAGAGATAAACAAGTACGTATAAATATATTAATCACCCATATTATTTAATTATTTTCAAGTATATTGATGTATATATATCTTGAGATTGTTTTTTTTGCATACATTTGGCCAAGAATAAATATGTTTATCAATTGACGATATTGCAATAATTTTACATGTTTGACATATTGCAGGTGAAACACCACAAGGCTATGTGGTGCAATGGTTGTAAATTTTGAATCAAAATGTTGGATGACATGAAGAAAACTTGTGATTCTAGTATAACTAGTCTTTCGGTGACTAATGTTTCATCTAGAAGCACATACATCTAGAAGTCTCAAAAATTGATACTATGGGATTTTGGATGATATACTTGAGTGTGACTTTAAGTCCTTTAGATTAATTTTGTTCGTTGTCCTATGGGTACGGGCTACGATTGAATGAAAATGATCCTGAGAGAATTGTTATTGAACATGATAATGGATTTACCATGTTTAATACAAGGTTGATCAAGCGAGCTAGAAATGAGCCCTATGTTCTTCCAAGCCAATGTGAGCAGGTATTTTACTCAGAGGTTCAGTAAACCGGGTTGGTCATTTGTTGTTAGACATGATCCAAGAGGAAGGCCGATAAAGTATAATCTGGTGAAAGAAGAAGAACTTGAAGAACTAGAAGATGATGTAGATGATGATCAGGATCAATGGTTAGTTGATGATGTCCCTGACAAGATGTAGAAGAGGAGGAACTAGATGATGATGATGTAGGAGTTAATGTTCATGAAGATGACATTATCGAAACTGATATTGATGGCGATGATGATGATATGACCAATCCTTACAATGTCGAATCTGGATCGGATGATACAGACAAAGAGTTGGATGAAGAAAAGATCAATGACATTGAAATGTATAAGTTATGCGATTATATTATCTATTTGATATTAATTTATTGATAGAATTATATTTGACTTATGTGGTTACATAATTAATTCATGATGTTTTTAATTTTTATGCCATTACATAATTAATTTAATGATGTACTTTTTAATGTTTGAAAGGTCAAAAAATTAAAACATTTCAATATTGATGTTAACAACCTTGAAATTAGTGTGTTTTATGTTTCATGTGATCATAAAAGATTAAAAAGTCAGTTGTAGAGGTGGTTGTTCAGTGGTTGACGTGTATGTTGGTTCTTTTTACAATGTAACTGGGTTTGTCTTCTAATATACCTATGGAATTGCCAATTCCAATCGAAGGCAACTCAAAGGACCTAGACCAAATGACGAGGACTTTAAAAGCCTCATGTTAGCTCTCAAAAACATAGGTAAGAATACCTCAAGAGGTTTCCAATCTCTTGGAACGTTTTAGGGTAACAGAAAAATCCAAATGGTTTAAGCTTTCTACTCTTTAGGTGCTGCTAGACCTAGGCGGGTGTACCTATGTGAATTGGGCAGACTTGACTTTTGATCTTCTCTCTTGTAGTGATTTGTCCACGATGGCAGATGGAAGTGGACAAATGAAATCAAATTTGGTATAGATCATATATCAATATTCAAAACTAAATCCTAATATGCTCAGTTAACAAATGTAAAGAAAAATGAATGAATCTTAATGATGAAAATGTAGAGACTAGTGCCTTATTGGGTATGCGGAGTCAAGAGAAATTTGAAACAAGTACTTCATTCTGGCAGACATTCAAGTTGTTTAGCATTTGATTTAGTTTATAACTTGTATAAACATGCAACATTATGATTACCGAGTTCTTCTTAGTGATCCAATTAGCATTCTCTAATTACTATTATCAATTTAAAGGGTTTAATCTTTACTGGAAAGAACCAATCAATTGACCATACATATGCAGCAAATGTGCACTAACAAACCAAATGTAAACTTGTTACACCAATTTAAATAACTAGAAAACACCATATTGGAGACAACTTTAATAATACTTTCAATAAACACCATAAACAACTGATACCAGAAACAACTGCACCATATTATTAGATTTCAATTGATATCTCCATGATTCAAAACATGCAGCATAGTCTCATATTGGAAAAACATTGTATTGCACTCTATATTTTCTATCCTCTAACCTATTCTACCTATTGCTCCTTCATTTCATTTTCAAAACAGATATTTATACATTGAGAATACGAAGGGACGCATCCTTTCAAAAATCAAAATGTCACATGTTTACAAAACAAAAGATTAGAGGATAATTAAGCTCTATTAAGCCACAAGTGATTTTTAGCAAGATGATCCAAATAATCCTGGCGCTCGTATGTATCCGCATCTCCAACCGCATTCCGGATCGTGATTTCCATCTTTATCATCTTCTCATTATGCTCGCTCACTTCTTCTAATGTTGTATTCTCCGCAGAAGCTATCCTCATGACTTCATTTAACAATGATTCACTTTCATTCTTCCATTTGGTAGCTTCTTTAAGTTCCCCTTTGCCATCAGAGAATGCAATCAATGTTTTCTTGGCAGCATTTATCAAACCCTAATTCATCCCCTTGCAGCTCATTGTAGAAGTTTCAATGTCGATTTATAATATGATTTGCAGCTTCAATTGTTGCACTATTAGAAGCATCTCTTTGATCTATATCATGAAACTTCTCCATAATACGTCCATCCATCCTTTCATGCTCCATTAATGCAGCAAGAGTATGTGAATTTTTTCCCCAATTTTTATTCAACCAAGGTGTTAAACTATCTTTCCTTTTCTTGATTATTGCAACAATTGCATCATGCTTTCCTTGGGAATAAGCACTTGATCCAACCCAATGATCCTTTGTCTAAGAGCTTTCTCCTTGAGTGAGCATCCTAGGTATCTTCATTGTAACACCAACTAAATCCTTTAGTCTGTCATTTTCTCTCAAAATTCTTTCATTATTTTCTTTGTACATCTCCCTTTCCTTTATCAACATTTGAATTTGGGCCTTGTTCAGCTTTGCAATATTAACTCCAATTTCTGCAGTAGCCACAGGATTAGCTTCCCCAATCTTTAGGTTCATGACATGGCCAAATTCCTTTTCAGTGCCAATGACCACTAATTTCCTGTGGGGTGGGTATAAGGCCCAGATCATCAATGACCCTTCATCAGTATTGTATTTTGATCCAGCATACACCTCTGTTACACTTTCTTTGTCAAGCTTATGTGTAGCATTGTTGTCCCTCAAGAAACTATCAAAAACAAGGGTTGAATGGAGATCTAGCCCGGGAAAGATCATGACACCAGCATCATGCAACATTTTCCTCCCCTTTTCAAGGGTCATATTTGTCATTTCATCATCCACAAATTTCCTCAATTCGTTCAACAATTGTTCTTCATTTCCAATAGTGACATCATCAACCTTTTCTCTTATTTCCTTCCCATTCTATTTATACAAAAATTCTTTGAATTCTGGGGAGTTTATGAACTCATCATCTGAAACAAATGATCTATACTCAATATTCCTTGCATCTACATCACCACTCTCAACACTCAGCTCTCTAGTTAGGAAAACATACTGTTGAGTTCTCAATCTGGATACCTTTTCTGGTTGGCTTTGTGGCACATTATCTTGTGGTGTCTCTTCCCTTGAAGACAATTGCTCTACATCATGTAGCCCTTGGTTATATTTTTCAACCACCATCTTAGCTTCATCTTCCTCCAGATTCTGAATAATATCATCAAAGGGATAGGGCACATGCTGATACTTTCCAAAGTGTATCTTCTCTTTGGAAGAATTGATATATCCTTCTAGGTCAAAGATCTTCCTTGGTGATCCTCTCTTCATGTTGTACTAAATCAGTTTGTCAAGGATCAAATTGTATCCTTGCTTGGCCAACACAGTGAAATCACCAAAGCACAATGAGCTAGGCATAAAAGCATGCTTCCCAAAAGAACTGAAATTCATTACACTGCAATAATCCATTTGCCTGACAGTCTCTAGATATGCAATCCTATTTGGAACTGTCTTTGGAAAAATGAAAGGAGCCTCTTCAAACCCATAGACTTTGATCATTGTAGCTCCCTCCAAACAATACCAATCTCCCCAGTTATGATCAATTGGCCCATTGAAATCTTTTGGCCAAAGAAATATCTTAATCTCATTTGATAATGAATAATTACAGGGATATTTATACAATCTATACAATGTTTTCACAAAATATTCTTTAAAATGAATGAAACTAGCATTAGCAAACCTGCTATCCCAAATAACAGTCCACAATTGAATAGGTAATGCTTCACCATCTTTACCAAGCTGAAAATTTCTCATTTCTGGAGGCCATACTCCTAACTCCTATCCAAAATATAGTACCAGGTGCATCAACAATGAATAATGCCTGAGATAAAAAGTAGATGATCCACCTTTTATATCCATCAGTCCTGAATCAAGGCCCCTAGAAATGTATGAGGCATAGTCAAATGGCCAAGTATTATGATACTGGATATCTACTATGATAATCATGGGCACAATTGACATATACTCTGGGGCATCCATTCTGAATAACTGACACACTGAAAAATAGGTGTATTTCATATAGGGTTCAAACAAGTCCACATGATAAGGGGGGCCCTCACTATCATGCAGAGGATCTGGCTTGCTGCCTTGTTTAACTCTGTGAATTGGCAACCTCCAACCCTTATAGATTGTATCCATTCTCGAGAATTCCTTCTCCAATTCCTCATGTATGATCTCCTCATTGCAAAACCCTTCTAAATTGAAAACGTGCCCAATTGCCTCTTTTGAAAAATATATTTGTGGCTTTCTAGATGGGTCACATATAGCTTTATGCTTTGGGTCATAGTTATTAGCCAACAATTTTACCAGTTCAACATTCACAAACACATTAGGGCACACCAGTTTTCCCAAATTTAGCTTCCATGGGTTGCAAACTGGTTCAAAACGACTTCTTTTATGATAATGGAAATTGAACAATTCATACCCCCTTATGGTAGTCCGGACGTCTCCTATGAATTTTCATTTGTCATCTAGTTTATCAATCTGTTCCCTAAGTTGTGTAGACCTTCTGGCTCTAGGCCCTAAACCAAGCAACTCATCAATGAGATCCTGGTTTAATCTTCGTTCAGTGCCCTCATGTTCTGTATCAATTTTTTGTTTCTTCCCTTTCAATTGACTACTTTCACCCTGTTTTCTACTTTTGAATTTTCCAAAACCAGGGGACTCCATTCTTCAAGATTTCAAAAGTTAAAATTTAGAAGGCTAAGATGCAATCACTTACAATGTATTGCTCGAGCTCCTCAGGCTGGAAGATGTCCTGGTTCTCTATTCGCACTGCTGACTCTTCTACAATCAATTCAACACAAATGCATTTGATTACACTTACCTTGTTATATCCCATCGCACCATTAATATGTCAACTGAAGCACGAATGAAGAGTTATTTGAAACTTGCACTGTCACATCAAATGTCTTGTCGGTGAGAGATTTTCAAATTTGGGGTGAAATCTTTTTTGCAACGTTCATTAGATCTTTTGCCGAAACATCCTGTAGTCACACCAAAGGCCAATGTCTCATCGAAAATCATCCTTTAGTTCTTTGTGTTTCATTGTGACCTTTAGAGTCAGGTAGAAGTCTCACAGACAATACTTTGTCTCGCCGAAATGTATTCTTTTGTCTCATGTGGGTCGCTATAACATTCTGTTGTCGGGGAGACATCCCATAGATATCCTATGTCTCACAAAAAAATCTCCTTAAGTTTACTTCTTGTCTTTGTGACAATATCATTCTCTTACTAATGAAACAAATTTCATTGGCAAGACTTACAAATCTTTGAAAAGACTCATACCAATGCCAAATGTCTCGCCGAACCCATTCTTCCAAATTATTTTATTCGGTGAGACTCTCCCCGAAGTATTCTTTTGGTGTAACCTTCAATTTTCGACTGAACTCACCCTGAAGACTTATTCTCTCACCAATGCAATTCTCTATCGGTGTGACATTTGAGTCGGCAAGACTACATAGCTTCTTCCCGATAGCTTTTTGATGAAACCCCCCATGCGCCTTATCAGCAAGACCTACCGCCTTCGGTAAGACATCATTCCGATAACCTTTTGTTTGGCCGATACATCATTCCTCGCGCTGGTCGGTGAGACATACATGAGTTCATTATGACTCATCCCAATAACAATTCTCTTACCCATATGACTTTCATGTAGCCGAAACAATAGATGTGTCCCACCGATAATGTGCAACAAGCATACATTAGTGAAAAATATAGGTCGGGGAGACCTTCACCCTATCTTGCCAATATAGGTAATACAATGAAATATCAAAAACTAGATGGATTCAAACGAATCATATGAAAAAATACAAGCAAGATGCCATAAGGAGGGAACTTTATGCTCATGATGAGGACTCAATTTTGAAACTCATGAATGCAATTGACTGTGAAAAATTCAAAATTTTACAGTTCTAACACCTCGTACACTTCGGGCTCTACAAGACCCGGGAGGGTGATCCCTTAATGTGTTTACAACCTCTGCACCATTATTATAAACAACATTAACAATAGTAGATGATCTCACTTAATAGCTCAACACGATAAAATAATATCAACTAGAATTGGCTGTTCATAGACAATATCAACTATCTGGAGTGTGAAATAACTAAACACAATCCATTGTATAAGATAGTCAATGATTTGCAATTTGTAGCAAGCTCTAGGAAAAGAAAAACAAATACTGAACTACACGAATAATTACAACTCAGATCAGTGCCATATATCCATTGCAAGAGTCAAATTCATAAGCATCTAGAGGTTTATAACAGATTTAATACATCACATATAAGATCCCTGACAATATTGCATTACAATTTCATCAGTGTGCATTCTAACCTAGGACTACTTATCAAATCCTTATACAACACATATCCGCCTATAATCACATTCAAGCATTTTGATTAATTCCTTGAATTAAAGCTAAAATAGAATCATACACACCACAACAGTGAGATGGATAAAACAACCCTTAGTTATTTCATTGAAATTTCATATATGCATGTACAATGGAGAGACATGAGCTCAAATTTTTATTTCAACTCAAATGCTAGTACTGTTATACAACATTAAATCTCAATGAACTCAAAACCTGTTACATAATGACTCAAAACCTAAATTGCATTTCTCTAAAACCATCGGACTTTACAATTTGCTCTGCAACTTCACCTAGACTTGACAAAAATTATCTAACTTGCTAACCCATACTTCTGGCCTTGAAATCCTTCTTATAGAAAATGAAGGAGCAAACAAGCATCGGGCTAGAAAGTACACCTGTCACCAGTCAATTGGAGCACCTGGTGATATTCCAAAATCTGTTACAATAGCCACCACCTTGAAAAATATTCTTGTTCAAAAATCGTTACAACAACAATCATCCTAGAGCATATTCTCGTTCATCATGTCGGTGGAGGAAGGTTGATGCAATAACAAAAAACCATGTGAAACCCACGCCACGAAAGTCATCCATACAAAACTGGAAACGATGTAACTGCAGCATTTGATTTGCCACCTGTCGGTAGCCCACTCTTTTTAATCATCATCATTCAAATACTTAGCCACCCACCTCTAGTATTCTTCGTCAGTTGGCCAGTCAAAATTAATCACCTCTTTTACCTTTGTACTATAAGGAAAATACTTTACCTCTACCTGATTAGCATCTCTTTCAAAAGATTCCAAAAATGAGCTGGTACCAATAATCTTATCCATACAATTTACCAACAAATCATAATCTGAGTCATCACAAATTATTTTAATTTGATTATTGATGAATTTACTTGCTTGATCCTGCCATTGTTGGAGTGTTCTAATTTCCCCCTGCTCATCAGTTATATCAGGTAACAGTGTGTTACCCTAATCATTGAAGTTCTTTACCAATTCCCTAATCTTCCTACTTAGATCATCTGGTAAGGTCTGAAAGCCTTGCAATGATTTAACTAATATATAAGTAGGCTTCAATGATTGGGGCCTGTTATTTACATCAAACCTTGAGGCTTTATTCATAACATCTAGATTATTTTCCCTAGAGGTCCAATTTTGAATTATTGGAATCACTATCCCCTAATCCCTATCAATATTATTTATTGCTTCAAATAGCAAAGAATACAAAGAATGTATAGAGGGCAGTATATTATCCACCTTTTCATTTAAATGCTCCAAAACAAGAGTAACAATTTATTTTTCTTTTGAAAGAAAACCCTCCTCTTTTACCCTTAGTGATGTCTATAATTGATCAATTTTCTGCATGAGCTGTGTCTTTGTTGGATCAACAGAGCACTTTGTTTGTTCATCAACTTGTTCTAGAGGAGGGATAAGAGCAGGATTTTGAATAGGAGACCCTGGTGTAGAAACATTTGGAGAAGCAGGAGGCATTGAACCTGTTGTGGGAGGTGATGTGCTGGTTCCTGGAGCATTGGATGTTTCCCCAGTATGTCTATACTTGAACCTTTCTACTTCAGTTTGCAGCTCAACATTCCTCTATTGCATTTTACTATATTCTTCAATTAAAATGTTATACTTCTCCATTAGGCTCTTTCTTTCAGCCTCCTCCCTTTCAACAGTCTTTTGGGCTAACTTGGCCACATTCACAGTTAAACTAGTGGCTTCGGTTGTTGTAGTCTCTGAAGCCCTCTTTATTATTAATCCTCCTTTGAAATTTGGATTAATATCAGCAATGTTTGGCTTTCTTCCTTGTGGAGCCAATGCCCAAATTGCCAAGGTCTCATATTCTTCACTGAAGGCAGAGTTTTGTAATGATGCCTTAACTTCTTCTTCAGAATCCTAAAAAGGATTCTTGGACTTCATAATGGCATTGAAAGCCACTGCATTTGTGATGTCCCATTCAGGAAAAATTAAAAACTAGCCTGATTCACTAGTTGTCTTCCTTCTTCAGGAGTGATGTTTTTGAACTCTTCCATTAGTTCAGCTTTCACTTCTTCATCATTCTCCTAATCTGACCTGTCAGGCCTTAGTTCTCTCTCCTTGCATTTATTTTGATATTCCTCAAATTTCATCCTCCATGCGAATTGCAAGAATACAGGGGTCTTTACAAATGCATTGTCATCTAAGAACTCCTTGCAAGCCTCCATTCTTGCATCCTGCACACTCTTACCCTTCATATCCAAATCGGATAGAACCAATTCAACTGACATAGGAGGGGATGGCATACCAAGCTGCATGTCTTGATCAGTAACAATAATTTCATCCATGAGATCCTTAGGTAGGTGATCGGTTCTTTGCCTCTTAGGGCTTGGCTCAGGTGGTGGTGATGGAGGACTATGCTCTAGCGAAGATTTTAATTCAATTATTTTGACAGCCCTAGGTACCTTGAATTTTGGGCCTAGTCGTGAAGGCACCTTCATTATTTTCTTCCCTTTTCTGTCTACTTCTTCCTCATCATTGCCAGTATCCCTTTTCCTCCTATAGATGGGGCGCTTTTTTGTAGGCTGACATACTAGCCTTGTTTCAATTGGCATATCACTTTATCCTTGCATATCCAGACTAAGCCTTAAATTTATCTTTCTTGTTGTCAAGGTGTCCATTATCTCCTTGAAAATCTTCATTAAAAAATCAATTCTCTTGTGGTATGGAGTGAATTCCATCAAAGGATCATACGTCAGATCCATTTCATGCACAATATCCAATAGCTTACTATAAGCTATCCACTTTTCCTTGTTCAATTCCTGTCTATTTAAATCAAATTCATTCTTGATCAGGTCCTCAGGGAAGTTGAACTCATGTGCAAATTTGCCACCTTTTATTCTTTGTCTAAAAAGAGCAAAGAAACCTTTAGGATCATGTTGTCGCCTTGGACCAAATCTCAAATGGTAATCAACAAAGAATTTGTCAAAATGTGTCCAGCCTCCCTTTGAAAATGTAAAGTCAGACACTACTATATAATTAGGGAATAATGTTCCCTTCCCCTTTCCAATTAGGTTATCTTCATGAATACACCCCATCTGCCACATAACTTCTGCAAACCCTAGTCTTGGTGGCACATTGTATGGCAGTATGTGAGGGGTTCCTTGAAATCCATATATTATGAGGATAGTGCTGACTGGATATGGGATAATGTCACCCTAGTTATGTAAAACCCTCAATTCTGGTTTCCTCTCCTTCGGCCTAAGGAAATCATGCACTTCATGAGGGATCCTAGGTACATTTACCATCAATCTAGCCCTCAATCTTGCAACAAAACAATTATCAAATTGCACATAACTGGTGCTTTCCTTATTACATGACAAATCTACAGCCCATATCTATACTGACAATCTTTCTCCATTAACTGATTGTCTTAAGTTCATCTTCTTAGCAAAGAAATCATCATTCCTAAACAAAAACATATGCATCAACATGGAATATCAAAATAATTGAGTACCAGTATCACCATTCTACAGCTTCGACAGTCCTTCATCTATCCTCTCCACCAAAAAAGAAGCAAAGTCATATGTTACAGAGAAGTTAGGGTGTTGTATTTGTACCCCCATGAACTTGTATGCAATCGGCATTACTACACCAGGGCTGAAACCCAAAATCTGACATAGTGAATAGAAAGTAACTAGGAAAGGCTTTCCAAAACAATTCAATTTGAAGGGTTTCTGGTCACTAGGGCTGATGTGAAATTGTGAACCCCCTGCCTTAACCAGATGAGGTGGAAGCAGCTTAACCCTAAAAAGAGATTTCAAATTTTTATACTCCTTCATTTCTTCAAGATTAATAGGAGCCAAGTCATCACTTGGCTCACTCAAATCAAAAGTCTGTTGGATAACATCTCTGTTAATTTCTAATAGAACCCCTCCATCATTATCTTTGATTACCCGTGTGATAGGGTCATATCTTTTGGCCACTACTCTAAGTAAGTCCACATCAGGGAACACATTTGGAATAACCAGCTTTCCCATGTCGTACCTCCATCCATTTGAAAAAGGATGAGGAAAATTTCTCTATCCATACCATAATCTGAACATTTCTAAGCCTATGAGTGGAACCCTAGCATCAATAATGTTGGAATTATTACACACCAACCCCTCCCCTAGGATTTTCCCTCGCATCAACACCAAATCTTTCCTTCTCTCATTTGTTGATAATGGAAATTGATCTAGGAAATCATCGTACAAGTTTCTTTTCAAATACTCAATGTGGCCAGAGTGCTACTTGGTTGGTGCCATTTTAGACAAACTAGGGCCTCACTACAATGTTACACTTCAAGTGGCTATGACTAAGTAGAGATAGGAAATTAGAGTAAAAATAATCCGCAATTCCTCACAATTTATGATTAAACAATAGCCCTAACAAAAGATTTTAATGAACTCAGTGACAAGCATAGCAGACCCCCCCTTTCCCAAATTTAGGTGCAGAATGACTGAAACAGAGAAAATTAACTCACGGCTTTTTTTGCACAAACTCCAATTTTTGGCAGCAGCTACTCACAATTTCACCTTTGGCTCTGAAACTGTTTTCACGAAATACTTGGATGCATTGTGATACAAATGAGATGAGTAAATTGATTTTATGTTGATCAAATTTCACCAGTGGATGTCTCATTCGTCATTAAAGCTCACTCGCGAGCTACACGAATGACTCCAACCATAATTTTATACATATATAAATTTGAGCCATTGATCCTTCAGTTTGATTAAATCATCGACGGCCATCTTCAAAACAAGCTGACATAATTGCCAACACGGCAATAAAGGGGCCCACTATTTCATACGTCGTGAAGGAATTCCATGTGGCGGTTGCCTGTGATATCACAATTGTTTGATTTATCATCGTGGGATGGCGAGCACTGTCGATCTTTTTACCATAAATCTCGCTCCTTCAAAAATGGTCAACGTCCTTTCCTTTAACTGTCGAGCAGCTTTTCCCTTAAAATTATAACATCTGCATTGAAATAAAACACATGCATCTTACAAGCGCATTAGTAATCCGCCCTATAATACATTTAAAACTGGTGAACACTTTCTTCACTCCTTAGGCTTCATTGGATGAGACACGTGGCAGGCACCCGTGACATCACGATCCCAAAATTCCTAATCGTGGGATGGCGGGCACCGTCAATCTTGAAGAGATAGCTCATCAATGGTCATGCAGATTTCATCCTTTAGGAAGGGCACGTGGCACACCTGCCCGTGATATCATGATCCCTGTAATCCCTGATCGTGGGATAGCAGGCACCATTGATCTCATTCCTTTAACATAGTCGCCAGCCATGTTGTTAACCTTCGAGCAGCTTTTCCAGCGAGATTATAACATATCCATCGATTTAGAACATGTGTGACTCAACAACACTTTAGTAATCCACCCCTTAATACATTTAAAGTTGGCTAGTGTTTCCTTTACTCTTTAGGCTTCATCGGATGAGACACGTGGCGCCCGCCTGTGATTTCACAATCAACCCAAGCACCATCGCGGGATGGCGGGGAACGACTCAGATCAAATGGTAGTTGGTCAGCGATAGCTCAAATTTGATCCCCTAGATAGGACACGTGGCACCTACCCGTGATTTCGCGATCCTTCAATTCCCAATCACGGGATGGCTGGCACCGTTGATATCTGCAGGAAATAGATCAAGGACAACACTAAATCAACCCTTGCAAAATAAAACATTCATTAAAAGGAGAAGTGGGCATTACTAGGCGGACGACAAATAAAAAAATTATATTTATAGAAGAAAAATAAAATAAATTTACAATTTGTTTTATAATTTCACTTTTAACTTTAAATGTATGTTCACTCATTAAGTTGTATTTTTTTACAATCACATTTTTATTTTAGATGTTTGTTTATAAAATATAAAGATGCATTTAAAATATATAGGAATATTTTTCTTATATTATATAGCATTCATAACATTAAATTAACATAGAATAATTTCACAATATCACTTAACCAATCAAGAAAAATTTAATCATTACTATGCAACATTATTCTCACATCAAACTAACAAATAAACATTGAAACAAATTCTATTTTTATATTATAACATTTTATAACTTAAACCTTTTATACACAATATCAAGTTAATTTATATAAAACACATAAAATTATTTATAAGCAACTTAAATTTTAACAATTTAATAAAATATAATTTAATATAATTAAAAAAATTAAATAAGAATTATAGATAAATTTATGAAATATTGATTACTTATCAAGAAAAAATCAATGATAAATTTACTTATTATAGATAAATTTACTTACCAATCCATTTTAACCATCAAGAAAAAATTAATCATTAGTGATTGCAACATTATTGACACATCTTTTAAACTGACAAATAAATATTGAAAACACATTTATTTTTATATTATAACATTCATAATCCTTAAACCTTTTATACACAATGTCAAGTTAACTATACACCTGTGATAGAGTTTAGATTTGCTATATCTCTATATATCAACATAGGTAAATTTGAAAATATTTTAAATTCATAATTTCAAAAAAAAAAAATTGAATGAATTTATAGAAGATTATTTTTATTAAAGTGATAGAATCTAATCACAATACTAACATTAATTATAAGTCTAACCATAACCCCAACCCTAAAACTAACACTAATTAACTTCAAACCTAACTCTAATTTTATATCCAACCTTAAACATAACTATGATTCTAAAACTAACATTAATGAAACCCTAATTGAACCATAACCCTAACCCTAATACTAACCCTTGCCCCAATTGAACCCTAACACTAACCCCAAGCTCTATCATAGAACCTTAATCTTTACCCCCAACCCCAACCCTAATCCTACTTGAATCCTATACCTAATTTTAATTAAATTCTAACCCTCTATGAACCTTAAAGTTAATTGAACTCATGTTTAGGGTTAGGGTTCAATTAAGGTTAGGGTTGAATTATGGTTATGATTAGGATCAAAATTCAAATAGGATTACAGTTGGAGTTTAATTTAGGTTGCTATTCACTTAGGGTTAAGGTTCAATTAGTATTCAATTTGGGTTAGGGATCAATTAGGGTTATAATTCAATAAGGGTTTAATTAAGGTCAGGGTTAAGGTTAGTCTTAAATTAGGGCTAGGGATTGGAGTTAGGGTTCAATTAAGGTAAGGGTTATTGTCTATTTTAGGGTTAGGGTTCAATTAGAGTTCTCTAGAGTTTTGATACAATTAGGGTTAGGTTTCAACAATACCTAGGGTTACGATTACAGTTCAATTAGTGTTAGAGTTAGGGTTATAATACGAGTTCAATTAGGTTAGGGTCAAGGTTTAATTAGTGTTAGAGTTAGGGTTGCAATAATAAAATTTTCCATAATGATATGGAAAGGCATTCAATTGGATTCATATACAAATGCACAAATAAGAATTGGTAATTAAGAATTCTCTAGAACTAAGGTTATAACAACAAATACAATCCTTAGCTTAATCATTTGTTCTTTGTTAGGATTGGGATAAGAATTTAATGGGGCCAACCGAGACTTAGGAAATAAAACTCTACGGAGGAAATAAAGTATTAAAATCAAAGTTGGGTTTTAATTTTAATCTGGTGATGTAAGCCTAAGCCATTAACTCCAGTGATCATGTCTCTGATGGCTTAGCCAATTATTTCATTAAATACTAACCGTGCAATGTGTAGGTTTTCCAGATTTGAAGATATGGGAGAAGATCTCAATCGTACCCCACCAACTCGCAGGCCTAAGGTGTTGCCCTATTATTTGGCGTGAGGTCAACAAAAGGTAGATGTATGTCCTATATGGAATGTGGGGCCCAATCTCCACTATTGAGCTCATAACCCGTGGTTTTAGATTGGCAACCAAGATCAAAAGCTAATGTAAATCTCTACTGTTCCATGCTAGCTCACAGGAGGAAGATGAAGGTTGGTGAAGCATTAATGAATTATTCCTTGCTTGTGTAGTCACGTCAATCTCAATCTGTGTGAAGATGTTGTTGGAAATCATGAAGTGTGATCTTTGGATTCTCATCCAGCTCTAGTTAAATGGTGATAGTACATACATCGCCAAATTGCCATGTTTGCACATGCATATTTACTAAGCATTGATGAAGGTTGCCATTACCTCGCACAATAAATACAAGAGGAATTAACTGCTAATAGTGTCATTCTTGTAGTAGTTAGAGCGCTTTGTGGGCTGAGTCTAATCAAGTTTGAGTGCTTTTCTGAGAAGAGAAAATGAGTAAGTCAGTAAGGAGGTCTGTTTGTTTGAGCTCACAAAAGCTCGGTCCTGCTATTCAGCAAGGTGCTTTGGTTGAGCAGCAATTTCCTGGAATTGCAACCTTCTACTGCTTTGGTTGCAGTAGAAGGTTGCAATTCCAGGACATTGCTGCTCAACTGGTAGATGAAAAAGGCAAGCAATCGGTGTGCTCTGGATGTAGCCAACACTCGCCCATTAACCTTACGAGTAACACTTCTGATGATGTAACCAAGACTGACTCGGACTACTTCGGTATTTAAGTCGCTTCAATCACAGTCTGACCTCTGATGAGGAAATGATATCTGTGAGCACATCAACTATTAAAAAACCAAGCGGACGGACTAGAACCATATTGGGCAAGGACAAGAAAGAAGAGGAGGCTGAGGGTCTACCATATTGGGAAACAACTAGAAGCGAGTGTGTATACTAGGGTCTGAGTGTTGGTAAGGGTAGGGTGGCGAGTAAATAAGAAGTTGTTGTGGTGCCTTCATGGAAATTTGGTTGCCTGGTTTTTTTGCATGGATAGCGACAAGGGGATTTTGATGACAATTTGTGTTCCCTATTCTTTTACGCTACCCCAGTTCATGCACTATATATGTTTTGCAGATTCAACGTGTGGGAAGTTTTGTAATGAAAGTCAAATGCAATGGAGATTTTTGTTCAAATGAAAATTTGTAGTGAAATTACATTTGAGCCTGCAGCTTGTTTCTCCCTTGTCATATAAAGGGAATTCAAGGCTCATTTGTAGGGAGAGAACTGATGAAAGCTCTAGCTAGGTTTTGAGTTGAATATATGGGTAGAAAGATAGTTTTGAGTTGAATATATGGGTAGAAAGATATATTTCCTCTGATGAGGAAGTGATATCTGTGGTGCCATTGGCTGTTAAAACCCCAAGCAGATGGAATAGAATAGATAGATTGTTTTGAGTTTTGGATGAATATATGCAAATTATCTTAAATTGTATGCAGATATGACTTATAAGCATGAATAAACGTATAATTCTAATATATCTTCTCTCCTTATGTGGATTTGAGTGAATTTTGAATGAAATGTTAATGATGTTGTCATTCTTCTTTTGAGAATTTGTTCAATTCTGTGTATGTTTTGGGTAGAATTCAATTTTAAAATGTTGAGGTTTCATATTTATATGTGTGAGATTGATCTAATATTCCAGGAAATGAATGTTAAAATATCATGAAAAAAATGGGCATAGAATGAATATAGAAGTAAAATTATATTTGCATATATTCATAAAATAAGATCTAATAAACAAAAAATATATGCAATTAAAAATAAAGGAAAAATAATTCAACCCAAATTTAGATAAGAGAGATAATTAGATTATATGATAACTTTAAGGCTAGGGTTAGGGTTTGATTAGGATTAGTGTTCGCTTAGGGTTATGATTAGATTTATGAATCTACAATTAGGGTTCAATTAATGTTCACTTAGGGTTTCTTTCTTGGGAGAATTTTATTGAATGGTAAGTGTATTTTATAAAATTAATATGTCAAGAATTAATTTTAGATAATACTACATGCGGTTTTTCATATGGTATTAAATTGTAGATTAAAATTGATAATAGATTTCCTTCCTTCTTTTGCATTGTAAGCTACCATAATATATGGCCTTAAAATCCTATTCATATTTTGAGCTTTTCTAAACTATACAACACGACATCCAACAAAAAAATTTGTTATGCATTTTTTCCAAACACAAATCCTTAGAATTCTTAATGTGTTACTTAGGTTAATTCTTTATTGCAATAAATAAATACACACTAATATATATATTATGGATTTGAGGGAAAATATTAAAATATTTATATATATAGAAAAATTTAAATGCAAGGGATTCAAGTACATACCTTTGCTTTTGTTAATCTTGATGAAGATACAAATGTTGATGAAGTGCCAAATTTGATGACATGATCTTCCTAAAAAACTGGAATATCTTTGCTCTATGTGGCACTTGAAATTTTCTACAAAACTATAACTAATACGTCAAATTTGTGACTTTGGACCTATTTTGCATCAATAAATATGAGCTTTTGACACATGCCTCCTAATCCCCTGGCATACAATATGTACTTAAATGCTCAAAATAGTTGGGAGTAGTGTGTTGAGATTGAGGTGGATCTTGGGAAGGTCCAATGCTTCACCTTGCATCTCTCACTATAGATAGAGGTAGAGATAGATATAGAATAAAGGAGAGGAGGGAAAAGGGATAAAAATAGATAGGAATATAGAGAGATAGAGGAGAAATAAATATATATAGAGATAGGAGATATATATATATATATAGAGAGAGAGAGAGGAGATAAGTAGATAAAGACAAATAGAGAGATGGAGAGGGAGATAGAAATAGGGGAGATAGAGAGAGAGGGAGAGATAGATAAATGGGAAGAGAGAAAAGGAACATAGATATAGAGATATATGGGAAGATAAAAGGGACAAATAGGTTGAGATATGAAGATAGATAGAGGGTATCTGAGGAGGGAGCAAGAGATCCCGAGGGAGATGGGGAGAGATGATAGAGAGGAGGAGGAGAAAGGGAGAGAGATATGTAGAGGAGGGAGAGATAGAAGATGGGGAAGAAGGAGATATATGTAGAGAGGGGGAGAGAGGGAGAGCGAGAGGGGGAGGCTAATTTTTTAGTTTAAATTCTATAAAATATTCAATAAATAATAATATAAATATTATAAGAATTATATAATTTGTATTTTAAATTACACACTATATTTTATTTTTTGAAAAATATGTAATTTTTTAACCATTTTCCTATATATTTAGTATTAATATTTTTACATCTTTTTAAATATTGGGAATCAATTTGAATGATTCTCATCAAGAAATTATACAAGCTTTGAGATTGAAGGACCCAAGCTCTTTGTAGGTTTTCAATGAAGATTTAATTGGCCACTAATAGGAACAATAAGAAAATAGATAAATGTGAAAATAAATCCTAATCTCTAAGAGTGTTGTGCTAAGAATTACATACACATCTCATAAATTTCAATAGAGACATGAGACACATTTATAGGAATAAAAGGGGTATGTCTTGGCGGAATCGCGATGGAGCCAAAAAAGTGGCAATATGATGGGTATGTAGGTGTGACTTTTTACCCAAAATTGATGAAAGCGAAAAGGGTTTTAAGGAGGATATTCTTGCTTTCCACCAATATAAATTATGCTTTACTTTGAATTTAATAAGTAATTATTATTCATTTCTATTTGAATTATGACTAAATCTGATTGATAGGTTGATTGAAAAACATCTATAGCTTTCAACAGTATCACATTTTTTAATCAAAACATGAGTCACATTCTATTCTTCTCATACTATATGATTAAAAATAAAATTGAGATTTCATGAAGCTTTGACCAAGTTAAAAGGTGAAAATTAGGACATACAGTTTTTAAATTTTTTTTTAAAAGTTGTAATAAAAATTCATAATTAATTATTTACTTGGAAAAATTATAAAAATATGCATCTATCGAGGACATGATCACTCTACTTTATATCTAAAATATTATAAAAAATAATTATCATTTTATTATGGTTAGGGTGAAATTAGGGCGGAGACACCTACTTCTTATTTTTTCTGAAATTTAAGTACTCTTGTATTTGAAATTTCAAATTTTCACCAAATAAATTTTTTTTTTTTAAACAAACCTAGTAGGTTAGAAACTACATTCAATTTGCATTCTATTCTTAAATATTTTTGAAATAATATAGATAACTTATTCAAATTTTTATGTCAAGTTGCCTAACTCTATTTTTTCTAATTTTTTTGCCACTTAAGGGCATGTTTTTTCCATGATGGTCCTGCACATACCCAAAGGAAAAAAATAGCTATTTAGATAGTTATTAATCTACAAAAGATTAGGACCTACGTACTTCAAGAGATTAATAAAAATAAGTTTTTATTTATAATTTTTTAATTTGATAATTTTGAAATTATCATAGATGTAAAGTAAAGATAAAATATTTTTAACAAAACAAATAAAAATGACAAACAAATAATGTGATTAATCAAGAATAACATGATATTGCAAAAAATATAATAAATAAAAGAATATGCATAATTGTACATAAGCCATCAAAAGTCTAAATATACCTATCTTTATAAAAAAATAAAAATCTTTAAAATGACTAAAAATTATTAAAACTTGTTAAGCTCCATGACAAAACACTATTTTCCATATAAAGAGTATACAACATGATACTTATAGAAAAAAAATTATGTAGGATACCAAAAAATTGTTAAAAAGATAAGATAAGATAAAATTATAAATGAAATTAATCATATTAATTTCATAGTTAAAAAGATAATTCCATGGATCTTTAAATATACATGATATATAATAATCTTTAAATCTTTATTTAAAAAAATATATATTATATTTTATAAACTTATACATTAAATTTTTTAATATTTAAGTTATACTAAAATCTAGGATGTTCAATATTCATTATTATTTTTAAATTATAATATTGATTAAAGATATATAATTATATTTTATAAGATTTAAAATTCAATAATGAACTTAGAAAATATTAAATCAATCAAAATTGTTTCTATTATCCAAAATACTATATAAGTAAAATTTATAGAAGCTATTATAATATAATATTTAAATTTTCTATTTCAAATGTTAATAATTCTAATGTTAAATTTTTATAATTATAAACTTGCAGCACAATGATGTTGGTAAGTTTTTTAATTAAAATTAGCTTCGACATATATTAGCATACCTAGATATATTCACCAAAATCTATTATCTATTATTGATTATGTAATTTTTGTATGTATAATATATATTTTTTTAAAATAAAAAAATATATTTTTTGAAAAAAAATATATATATTTAAAAAATTAAACAATATATTTTTTAAATTAGAAATATATTAGAAATATTTTGAATGTATTCAACTATCAAAATATGATTTCTTTTTTAATATACCATTAAAATCACTAGTTGCCCTAATTTCTCCACTTTTGATCATTTTTAATGAATTTTCCCCTAGCCTTGTCAAATATTTCATTTTAAATGTTTTGCTTTGGAAGCAATGAAACATTTAAAATATATCGCACAAAAATTTCCTTGGGCCCCACCTTGTACAGACCACGTGGCAGCCGCCCGTGATTTCGCAATCAACAAAGCACCATTGCAGGATGGTGAGGAACGACTCAGATCATAGGACAGTTGATGAACAGTCGCACAAATTTGATCGGATAGGACACATGTCGCCACGCCCATGTAAGCCATCCTACAATTCCGATCCATGACATGGCGAGGCAACCATTGATCTTGAAGGCATTTTGATGCGATGGCGGTCACGGAATTTCATCATACGAAAAATAAAACATTTGTTAAAGGGCAAGGGGACATTACTAGGTAGATGCAAAACAATGACATAAGTTTTTTTAAACCGTTTAGCACAAGGCCAACCAAGACTTAGGAAAAGAAAACCAGCGGAGGAAATAAAATATTAAGACCAAAGGGACCCGGGCCTAGATGGAGCGATGGGGCCTTAAGATGTTTAAAACCCTTCAAAAATGCTGGCCAAAATAGATCGACCAAGGCATTAGGTAAACACAAAGGGTTTAAGATGAAGACAAAGCTAAAACCCGGCCTAAGAAATTTACCAACCGCGATGAAGACCAGCGACATAAAGGCGGGGGCACAGGTGAAACATTAGGAACAAAATTTGAAGTTCCATCAGTACAAACGATGGATAATTTATGTTAATAGTTTGTCCTATCCCACAAATATAAAGGGTGAGCACAATAAATAGCATGTATTTTTCCATTAAATGTGAAGGATTTTCAAAAAGTTTTAGTGTTAAACTATTGGTCCATTTTTGTTCAACATAAGTTATATTTTAAATCATTATGTGTTGTTTTTATAACAACAAATAGATTTTTTGTGTTCAACTATTAGTCCATATGTGTTGTTTTTATAAAATAGAACACAAAGAACAAAACTTTGAAGTTCCATCACTACCCGGCCATAACCCTAAACCCTAAACCATTAACCCTTAACCCTTAAACCCTCTACCCTCTCTCTCTCTCTTAAGTCTCTCCCTCCTCCCCCCTCTCCCTCTCTCAGGTCTCTCTCTCAAGTCTCTCCCTCCTACCCCTTCTCCCTCTCTTAGGTCTTTCTCTCACTCACTCACTCCCTCTATCTCTATCCCCTCCACCCTTAACCTTAAACCCTTAAACCATCTACACTCTACCCTTAACCCTCCCTCCCTCCCTCTCTCTATCTGATGAGGTATGAGACACACACATACCCCATAAACACAAAAATCTTCCTTGAATACAAAATAAACATGAAATATTCATTCACACATTGCTGCAACAATATTATAAAAAAAAAACCATATTTCTTCTTGCAACCAAAAGCCCAATTCTATTACAAATTATTGCTCAAACTTTACATCAATCCTTGAGGGATTCAAGGGCTGCAACAAGCCCCAAATGGACTCACTAATAATCAGAAAATTAAAAACTGTAGCAGCAAATTAAATCTACCCATACAGTCTTCAAAACCCTCTCCTTCAAATAATGCATAAACAAAGCATAGACAACCTGCAATCAACAATATCTGATGATCAACCTCTGTTGTAGCTTCATTTCATGCCTTCAACCTACAATTTCTCAATCTG